>OX104062.1:33028858-33112239 GCA_944474145.2 Dicrocoelium dendriticum | reverse complement strand
AAGCGGCATCCGGTTTCGGATTTGCCTGTCACTGTGGCCAGCCACAGGACGCCTGCGCCTACAGAGGGACCATGGTGGCTTGCGCTGCACCACCCACAGCTCCAACCACACACCCCATATCCAGTGTAAACCCGAAGGAATAAGACCGGGAGGCATGCGGATGGGAGCCACGTTTCATCAACGGAGCCGGCCCACACTCCTTCACAGGCAAACACAAGCACGCTGTATTTGGGAATCAAGCGCACACAAGGCGGTGGCTGGACCGTAGTCCGCTCCACACTGAGTGCATGGAACCACTCTTCGAGCCTAACACGGCCACAAGGACCGTGCACCCCGTCCCCTCCAGCAACGACCAACTGTCTCCTGGAGCCAGTATGGACGAGGTAGTGGGTAATAGACAGGTAGGCACCTTGTCAACATGCACATCAAGCGCAGCCACACCGGGGATATCAAACAACAGCCAATCACTTGAGAGAGAGAGAGACAAAGAAAATAACTCGATTAATGCATAAGGAAACGGTGACATAAACCTTAAGTTAATGAGCATATGAAATAAGTTGTTTACAAACGAATCCTAGATAAGTTCACGAGGTCAGAAAGTATACTTTACGGAAATGCCACGAACACAAAAATGTTATGGAAATCGAATACAATTGGCTTAAGCGAGGTGTGCAAGTTAATGGAATAGAGTACAGGTAGACATTTATATGAGAAAGAAAAGCATTAAGGCAAAATTGAAAACCCACCACCTGAAATAAAGAGACTTAGCATGCAAGCACGCGGTTAGTAAATCGAATGCAGCGTACCTACAAACGCTGCGCCGGTTCTGCCTACCTTCTCTGCAGGACCCGTCGTCGCTTCTGTAGTGGTCCCGAGTGGCCTCGCTCATGGCTCACTAGACATTTATATGAGAAAGAAAGGCATTAGGACAAAACTGAAAACCCACCACCTGAAATAAAGAGACTTAGCATGCAAGCACGCGGTTAGTAAATCGAATGCAGCGTACCTACAAACGCTGCGCCGGTTCTGCCTACGTTCTCTGCAGGACCCGTCGTCGCTTCGGTAGTAGTCCCGAGTGGCCTCGCTCATGGCTCACTAGGCCTGCCTGACTAAGGCACTCGCGACCGCATGTTCTACAGCACCATGCGCTCGATGTCGATGGAGTACAACCATCGGTGCTTGCCGCTTCCGCACTTGCCGCTTCTTCTCTGCATGCATGAGGGCTTTCTCCTGCACCTCGGCAACTGCCTTCGTGATCAGATCGCGCCATGCACGCCGATCAACCGCCTTCGATTCCCATGATCTGCAATCAAGATTAGAACGTGTGAGGCTCACTTTAATCATGTCCTGGTAACGTAACTTTGGTTTCCCCACATGCCGCTTCCCAATACTCAGCTGACCATATAATAGTTGCTTCGGTATCCGCGTCGAATCCATACGGCTCACATGACCGAGCCACCTCAGGTGTCTCAATAAAAGTATGCAGTCCACTGCATACATCCCACTTCGGCGCAACACTTCCGTGTCTGCAACTCTGTCGCCCCAGCCGATGCGCAAAATTCGTCGCAGACACTGCTGATGGAACCGCTCGAGATATCGCACATCCCGACGGTACATCGTCCACGTTTCACTGCCGTATAGAAGAACGGACAGCACCATGGATTTGTACACCATCAGCTTCGTGCCAATGGTAAGCTGATGGTTGTTCCACACTCGGTACTCAAGCTTCCCGAATGCCGCCGCTGCCTTCGACACGCGGATACGCAGCTCACTGTGTAGCTGCTGATCAGTCGACATCACACTCCCAAGGTAGCAGAAGCGGGAGGTGGTTTCCAATACTTCAGCACCAATGCTGATTCGCGGCAATATTGAAGATTGCACCTCCGGTGAAGGCTGAAAGAGACAGACAGTTTTGCTTGTGTTGATGGTGAGCCCGAATTTGGCCGCTGTCGAAGCCAGAGCACTAGTCATGTGCTGCAACTCATCCGCGCTGTGTGAAAACAACGCACAGTCGTCAGCAAACAGCAACATACGGATAGTTGTCTCACAGACTAGAGTTCTCGCACCGAAACGACGGATGTTCAGCAACCCACCATCAATACGGTGCTCCACACGAACACCGTAAGCACAAGCGGCATCAAAAGCACAAGACAACATTGCATGAAGATATATATTAAACAGGGCAGGAGCTAAGACACAGCCTTGCTTCACACCAGAGACAACTGCAAAGTCATCCGAGGTCTCTCCACTCAGCTGCACCCTCGCTCGCATACCACTGTGCAGACATTCAATTAAACTTACAAACTTACGCGGGCAACCAAACTTACCCAACACCAGCCACAATGCCTCGCGGTTCACCGTATCAAATGCCTTGGTGAAATCAACAAAAAGCGAGTACAATGGCTGGTGTCGTTCTCTGCACTTCTCTTGCAACTGACGAGCCGCAAACACCATATCTATAGTGCTGCGACCCGAACGGAATCCACATTGCTCTTCCGCCACGTTAGGTTCCACAACCTGACTGACGAGGCGGTTGAGCAGGATTCGGGCAATCACCTTGCCCACACAACTCAGCAAGTTGATGCCACGATAATTCGTGCAACATTGCTTGCTCCCTTTGCCCTTGTACAGTGGTAGCACAAGGGCATCCTTCAGCTCAGGAGGCACCTCCTCCTCAATCCACACGCGTTGCACCAAGTGGTGCAGCGCAGTCAACAACGCGGGTCCGCCGTGTTTCAATACTTCAGGCGGGATCCCGTCGCCTCCGGCACACTTGCCGTTTCGCAGCTGAGCAAGTGCTCTCTGCGTCTCATCCAGTGTCGGCGTGTCCGCCAGACTCGCCTTCACATCGTGCTGCTTCAGGCCGTTCAATGTAGGCCAGTCGATCTCTGAACGGTTGTTCAAGAGACAGTCAAAGTGTTTTCGCCAGATCTGCATTATGTCTGCAGTCTGTGTGCAGGTAGCGCCTGAACTACCATCGATCAGTGTCCTCAGCGGCTCCAATCTCGGTCCATACACCGCCTTCAAGGAGTCAAAGAATTCCTTGTGTTGGCGGCGTTCGGCGTAGCATTCCATCTGCTCCGTCTTCTCCGTCCACCATGCATTTTTAATGCGACGGAGCTCTCGGGTCAGTCACCGTCGAAGTTTGCGAAACTGATTATTCTTTCCTAAATCACTGGGTCTGCAATATGTGCAGCAAATGCTGCATTTTTCTCACACACCAACGCGCCAATCGTCGCATTGTCGTCATCAAACCAATCAGGCCGCTTACAGTTTGTGCTCCCGATGGTCTCCTCGGCAGCAGCTGTCACCTGGTCGCGAATGTGGTGCCACGGGTCGCCCACTGTGGCTATGCATTTCACATCACACAGGCTTGCAGCCATCGTCTTCTCCAGCTCAGTACGTTTCGCCACAGTACCGAGGGAGAGAATGTTAAATTTACGCCGATTCACGGCGGGAGTGCAATACATAGATTTACGAAAATATATGTACAGTTTGGTCCGCACCAATTTGTGATCAGTGCCACACTCAGCTCCACGCAGTACACGTGTCATGCGCACTTCACGCATATCACGCTGACGTACGATGACATAGTCGAGCAGGTGAGCGTGACCACTCCGTGGGTGCGTCCAAGTTGCTATATCACTCGCACTCAGTGCAAACCGAATGTTCGTGATCGTCAGGCCGTGAGTGGCACACAGTGAGAGCAGCCTGTCACCGTTCGCATTCGCTGAACCAATGCCATGCGGACCGATAACATCTGTCCACACCGGTGCATCACGCCCAACGCGCGCGTTGAAATCACCCAGCAGAAATAGTCGGTCGCTCCTCGGCACAGACCGTATCACGGAGGATAGCTCAGTGTAGAACTGATCACGCGTGTCATCAGGATAACACATGGTCGGACCGTACGTGCTTATAAAAGTAGCAAACTTACCTCTCCCGAGTCTTAGGCGAACAGTCATCAGTCGCGCGCTGATGCCCGTTGGTTCACCTACCAGCTGGCCATGGAGGCGATCGGATATTGCAAATCCGACCCCATGATCACGTGGTGCTGAGGCGGCGTTGCCCACCCAGTAGAATGTGTAGCCAGCACCTGCTTCATGCAACTTACCTTGCTCAGCGAGCCGGGTTTCACTGAGCGCCGCAATATCGATGTTGTAGCGCGCCAGCTCCATCGCGACGAGTGCAGTGCGTCGCTCGGCGCGCTCGCTGGAGTTCCGGTCCAGTAGTGTGCGCACGTTCCAGCACCCGATGCTGAGTGCTTTGCGCGCAGGCATACGATTGCATTGGTGGGCAATCGCACGCGAGGTGGTCGTTGTGCTTCGGAGGCTTGCTTGAGGGACTCCACCCGGAGCCTTTGGCTCAATAGCCTGACCCACAAGGCAGTGGGTGATTTGGAGGTTTGGTTGAGGGACTCCGCCCGGAGTCTTTGGCTCAATAGCCTGACCCACAAGGCAGTGGGGAGCAGATCCAGCTCGGGAATGTGATTGCAGAGACAGATTGGGATCTGCTTGACGTCCGTCACACGCAGCCTTTGAGGTTCTGGAACGTTTTATATATGTTTTGCGACCGTAGTAGGATACGCAGCTGCGACCACGACCAGACGCAGGTGGGTTTTTGGCGGGTTTGCACCAATTTGACCAGCGGCTGCCTGGCTTGAGGCGGGCAGTAGGAAACCATTGAACACCCGGAGGTGTCCTCCCACCGTCAGAGAATATGCGTGGCGCTGGTGGTGTACGCCAATCGAGCTGTGAGCTTATAACCCTTAGACCTGTTGTCTCCCATGGCTAGGTTTTACGGGAACAGGGCCATCGACCACTTCCTAACCTCCGAAGAGGATGGACTGGGATACTGCCAGGGCGCCCACTCCTGACAGGAGAACGACTCGGGTCCTCAGCCAAAGCCTTCGATTAAATGTACACCCGAAAGGCAGCAGGTCTAGCACTTGGTCAATTCACTGATTCATGCGGATTAGTGTCCTGGATCTTAGCAAGGAGAAGGGCGAAACCCAACTCACACCCAGCGGTCTCCACGAGGAGGCGCCCAGGACATGAGCAAATGACACAACAGTAGCAGCAGTGGGTAGACCATCTGTCAGGATCTAGCCACCACCAGCCTCAGCGCACCGTAGGCTCTCCCGCCACATATATATATATAAATATATAAATATATATATATATATATATATATATATATATGATTGATTTGGCGGCGTCCGTATCCGGATTTGCCTATCACTGTGACGTCCAATGGGACAGTCACAGGACGCCTGCGCCTACAGAGGGACCATGGGTGGCTTGCGCTGCACCACCCATAGTTCCATCCACACACCCCATATCCGGTGTAAACCCGAAGGAATAAGACCGGGAGGCATGCGGATGGGAGCCACGTTTCATCAACGGAGCCAGCCCACACTCCTTCAACAAGCAGAACGGAAGCATTCCGGCCTAATTGGGAAATCATACACACCAGACGTACACGAGGCGGTGGCTGGACCGTAGCCCGTTCCACACAGGATGGAACCACTCTTTGAGCCTAGCACCGTCACGAGGACAGTGCACTCCGTCCCCTCCAGCGACGACCAACTGTCTCCTGGAGCCAGTATGGACGAGGTAGTGGGTAGTAGACAGGTAGGCACCTTGTCAACATTCACATCAGGCGCATCCACACAGGGGAGCTCAAGCAACATCTACTTCTGAAATGCAAGATTACTCATCACGCAAGCAAACGTACCACATACGCCGCCTTATTGGCCTGGATTAGTAAACTGAATGGGAACATACTCATGGTGTTTCTATTCCGCATACAATTGTGCCTTCTCCGGCACCTAAGAAACCGCCCTTTTGAGTAGTTCACGGAATTCGCATCGATCTAATTTGCCTTGGATTCGCAACACCTGAAATCAACATGAGTTTGTCATAAACTCACCTTCTTCATGTTCTGGTAATATTATTTTCGGTATACATATATACATAGATTGGCGTCATCTGTGTCCAATGGCAGTTCGAACGCGACATATGTACATGCGTTTCTCCAAACTTAAGTGTGAGCTGTCCCAAACTGGGTAGAGACACATTAGACATCATCATCAATGGTACGACAAACGTGTATGGGTTTCGTTTGGAGGTCAGGCTAACAACCACTTTTGCAGGTATGAGAATAACTACCCCATACGAACTGTTGATGTTTTCTTCTACATTTAGACGTGACTGCCTTAAATCTTGGGCATCCATATTTGAAGGGATCCGATGTGGCAATAGTAAAGCAACTGCTAGGTAGAATGATGACTAGACTATTGGTACAGTGAAATAGTGTGCACTTAGGTGTTGCCCTCTACATGTACAGTCTGGTTTGAGTAACTGATGTGGGAGATCACACAGCATGCGAATGCGATACAGTGTCCACTTCTGGCTCTCTGTGTCTCCGACCGGTTCTGTCATGTGCTGCCCGAGGCATGTGCGCCTACTCAAAGAACGATTGATGCGCAACCTTTGGTATTGACAAGTGACATCAACTAAGTCCCGCTGCTCACTGTCAAACATGCGACTTTCCAAACAGTGCTCACATTTATTGTGCAAATGTCCAAGTACTCAACCGTTTATACCTACCGACCTGTACTCTACTGTGGCCATAAGCTATTTTGCTAACGGTCTATATCGTACGTTCCAGGTGCAGCCCATTCGGTACTCATAAAACCATTGTCCCTATGCGCCGATTCATTTCCGATGTTATATAATAACACACTGACGTACCATTCCCGTTAGATGCAACCTTTTACTTAATCCATTCAAAAGATTTGCCATGTGCAATGCAACTTCTGGTAGGCGTCTCTGCACGTCTGCCTTCCATCCGGTTAATACGTGTGTTTTCATAGGCCCCCGGTAAATTCAGTATGGCTGAGGGATAACTGGAACTATAACTATACTCACTCTCTTCACTAGCCTGCGGAGTGGAACATGGAATGGCAATATCGTGATAATCGCTAGTCGGTTAATTGTCGGGATTGTTCACTTGACACAGATTTTCCAGGGAAATTTCTCTTCGAATGCATAAGCCAAAGTTGTCACACGAAGGACAATCGTTGAGCATCGTGTTACAAATGTCAAATTTGACATTTTATGCGTACTGTAAACGGCCAAGCGATGATAACCTTTTGATTCAAACGTATCCATCGAACTGGAAACATACACAATAATTTGCCACCCTAGCATTGATCCGTAGCAAGCACACAAATCGCTCGGAAATATCGCACTCACATCAATTACGAATGAGCTCATGGATGGACTGAACCATTATTCTGCAACGCACCGGCTCTCTAAGCATCATGCAAGTTAGCATTGAGCAGCTAGTCAAGCTACAGTTATGGTTAGCAATACCATGGACCTGACATAGTGATATGAATCACGGCCGAATAATAATACGAAAATGAAGATGTCATAGCTCACTCTCGGTATGTAACCATACTAGACGCCGCTTGAGGAGGTAGCAAGAATAGCATAGCATAGATCATGATGAGTACAATATCGTAATGAGCAACATGTGAAGTCATCGCGAAATACAACCGAGTTAAATAAGCCTAAAAACGTTAGGTTACCTGTGGCTTATCCGTTCTATGCAGGTGCAATAAAGATACCACATTGCACCAAGTCGGTAGTTAATCATTCTAGAATGAAACTGCACCCAAGCCCGACTTACATGCGGTATATAGAATAAGGATGACACCAAAATGAATGACGGAGATGGCGTAAGCAAATTTTCAAATTAGCAGGGAAATGGTGCGATTATGTCCATTGCAGGCTATCCGTGTCGTAAGGTAAAACCAGAGCCGATTCTAATCGTCTGTTGTCCGAGGTAAGCGAGAATCAACAGGGAGGTAGAACCACCAAGCAGTCCGTCATGTATATATATATATATCCCCATACTGACGCTGATGTTGCACTCTTGATGCTTCTTCAACGCAGTCGCGCTAAACCAACTGGCACTTAAACTAGGTCTTTTTAACCTGGATAAATTTCATTCCACATTGTTTGCTTAGATCTAATTACCTGAATAATCTTCTATTAAATGGTCACGTTGCTTACGATAATTGCGCTTATCTTCGTTAACTTTGTTGCGTTGGTGGCGTTTTTAAGTAATTTGTGGACATATTTTACTTATCGCGGATTCCTTACTAACCAACTTACTTCAAATGCTAATTTAGCGAAGAGTTATGCCACCGTATCTCTATGCATTATTCGATTTACTTTATTACATCTTGTCTTTTCAAGTGAATGGCTGTTGCTTGATATCGCGGTGTGACTGCGCTTGATGTGCATGTTGACAAGGTACCTACCTGTCTATTATCCACTACCTCGTCCATACTGGTTCCAGGAGACAGTTGGTCATTGCTGGAGCGGACGTGGTGCACGAGTCTGGCGGACACGCCGACGCTGGATGAGACGCAGAGAGCACTTGCTCAGCTGCGAAACTGCATGTGTGCCCGGGGTCGACGGGATCCTGCCTGAAGTATTGAAACACGGCGGACTGGCGTTGTTGACTGCGCTTCACCACTCGGTGCAACGTCTATGGATTGAGGAGGAGGTGCCGTCTGATCTGAAGGATGCCTTGAGTTGTTCCCAGCAATCAGAAAATGCATCGAAAACTGGTAATCATCACGTCGGGTTGCTGAGACGGGCATTCGGACAATTCGATATCTCCATTTTCCGACATGCTCAGTGCGACCCGCTAACGGCATACCTGATTCCAAACAAGCCAAATCTTGTGTACGGAGACGACTGATATGTGAAAAACGATACGTGCATCGCTTTTACAATAAAAGTAGCAACTGCCGTGATGAAGTACCCGCCTGACCAAGTCTTTCAGTCATGTGGGTAGCAGCCCAAAAATGTAGACACGGAGGAGCTAAATATGGATCACTGAGATTGCTTAGACTAGGCGTATTGACACGGATCGGTATGCTGCACGGTACCCAAACGGAGGCTTCTGCTACAAGCAAGAAGCTCCGTGTGCGATAGCACGACGACCGATAACCAATTTGTCTATAAACGACGTATCGGAACCCCCATGCAACCTCTTAATTATGGCTCCGGTGTGGATTGGAGAACGTTTGCACCAACGGCTCCAATACTTGAGTTCTAATCTATGTAACGGATACCCCCAAATTATCAGGGCGTTCGGACTGGCGCAGACTGCAGGAAATGCTCATAGAATTAAGTTAACGTGCAATAGTTTCTTGATACATATACTTACAAAAGCAGGGTTAGACGGACCCATATATCATGGAAGGAGATACGGAAAGTGTCCACCTACATTCTGACTGCAGTACAGAGATCACTTGATGCAGTTAGCAATAATTTCTGCAACGTCACCGTGGTGATAGCATGGTATTCATTCACAATATTCTGCTGCAATTGCGCGGGAGAAATGGGCTTTTTACTGTAAACCCTTCGTTGCACATATCCCCAGAGAAAAAACTCCAGCGGGTTTAAATCTGGTGACCGTCTCCAACTGTGGCAGTACACAACCCTGGATCAATTCCTTTTACGACGATGCTAGCAAACGTATTGTTTGAGTAATAGAAAACAACATACCGGTTACGTTCCTGGAAAAGAAAAATGGTTCAACGATTTTCTGACCCGTAATTCCAGCCCAGATCATCAGTTTAGCGCTATGCTGAACACGTGACGCTGTGGATCTGCGTGGATTGAAACTAGCCCAGTAATGTTGGTTGTCGGTTCCATGAAAATGGAAAATGGACCTATCCGTAAACACCACGGAGTGAATGCACATGCGATCCAAAAACCAACGTCAAATTGCATTCCATTTATTCGGATCTTTTGGATTCAATACCACGGGGTGTTCAATCGATGACGTGGCATAGGGGTGTGAAGAAATTGACCTAGAGACTTGGTCAAGCAGGTACATGCCGTGTTTGTAGATGGGAACCTCGTGCTAGTCCAACCCAATGGTTAGAGACCATATCGAACGTGGCATATTGTCGGAGTCCGTGCTGCCCCTGGATCCGTTCTCTTGCGTGTAGCTGTTTATACTTCAGTGCGCTTAGCCTCATGCACCTCGTTCTTGCTTCCATTCTGCTAATATCATATTTAAGGCTAACCGCATTTGCTTATCATTCTTCATTCTTGCCACTGTGGCGAATCGATTCGTGGCAACTGCATCCACAGCACTTCAGTGCCTGGATCATGATTCATCAACTGCACTAAACTGAACTGAAACAACCGGGTAACCTTCAAGTATCGTAGGTTATTTAGTGAAGAGAAATTCCTGATAGAACGGGGCTCACTTAATAGAAAATGAAAACACTACCAAGTCGTTATTATTCCTAATGTGAAAAGTCTAGTTGAAAGTGGTGCTTTTTTCCTACAGTGTTTTTTTGGAGGCTAGTTTTCAGTCTATCGACGGGCCCGCCGTAACTGTGTTTTAACATTACCTTTGATACAAATACGAGCAAATCGAAAACTGATTTCTCACGTGTACGCCAGTCTGTCTACTTTGATGCGAACCTAGATGTGATGAAATAGCAGCAGTTGTACACCACATGTGCGTTCGTCCACCAACGCGATGTCTATTTGTTTGTACCACAGTAGACCCTGTACGTAACAATAACTTAAGTGCTACAGCTAAACATCCATCAGTACAGAGACCACAGACATCCAGTTTTCCGCGAAACATTCTGTCCTCAAACACTGAGCAGGATGTATCGATCGTTCAAGTATCCTTAGTCTGCGCCTCATCACGTGAAGTGCCGTGCAAGTTGCGGCACGTAGTCGCCGCACTTGGTGCGTAGTGCATTGCGTGAGATCCTATTGGACTGCCGTTAGAATTCCTCGGGGTTTTCTCAGGGCGCGCAAGGTGCGGCCATTTACTGTGCGTCCAAGATAATCGGTACACATCACGGGCACAGCGTATTCTCACTGTGCACATAACTCGATGAAGGCCACACATGCACGAAAGGGGTTGAACAAACTCCATGGCTTCACACACGATTGTGTGCTCCACAAACACAGGCACAGACATGCTAGCAGTTTCTCTATGAACCATACATTGCCGCTTGGATAGCCGGACAAAGGTAACCGACACTGGGCTTTCCTGTATGCGTTTAAGTGCGTACGGGGCATGGATCAAATTCAGGGAATGATGGTAACATTCCGGACCCTTTGTCCGGTCGTCTAAATCTTTAGCGATTCTGGCCTCCAACCCCGTTGAGAGTTCGTGGAGGAGGGCCACTATGCGATAGTTTGCAGGACACGATCAACCACCACGTTAAAAAATCGCTTGATTAATCCGGGTTTTTACATGATATGAACCGGTTGTTTATCCAAGCATCTTTGGGAGAAATTCGAAAATGGTCGGGCCCACATTTTTGCTGGTAAGTTCAGCGCCCTTGATTGTCGGTCAGTGATTCTAGGAGAACTATAGATGTGCAGTGAGAGCAGTTTCTTCAACGCACTTGTCATAGTAAACGTAAAGTAATCCTGAAACTGGGACGATGAATATGGGTACGCATTACTGATGGGCGTCTAGTTGGAGGGTCGTTGCACACGGTATCCTTAGTCCATTAGCGGCTTACTCAGCAATATCTGCCACCCCAATGTTTGTGTTAAGTGGGGGATACCGTGCTGCACTTTGCGAATACTGTTAGCATGCTAATGCAGTACAATATTTTTTTGGAAAATTTACAAGTCATGTGTTTTGGTGAGTTAATTTGTCCTCACGGACAAATCTCTCAGGGCGCTGTTCCGTATGATGGTGCGCGTTGCTTCAGTGTGTTCCTCCGGGTTTTCAGCGTAACACACATAGTTTGAAATATGGTGACTTCATCGCTTGTCCCTAATGGGGTAGCTATTGATGGCCTGTTGCTCATGAGTTTCTCACTTGTAAGTAGGATTTCCAACACCGATGTTTTGTTGCCAGCTCTGCGCCTGGTGGGTATGGTGATGTGACTGTACAGTAGGATACTTCAGCTAAGGTCTTGAAGTGCGGCAATGAGTTCTTCACTAGAGGTGCCGAGGTGTCCAGGTCTTTGACGCCGAAGCCACCTGAGATAAGGATGTGACCGTAACAAAGAAGTAAGTTTTATATCCATTTATGGAACCGACGGTGAGAGGCGACAAACGACGACAACGCGACAGTTGTCATTGTATCTGAGAAGCAAACGGCACCAACCGTTGTATGTTCATCCGCTAGCAGCTTTTCGCGGTACTTTTGGTGCACGACCTGCAATTTGGGGCGAAGCACCGAACCGGCACCTCATAGCCCCATGCACCCACACTACAGCGCTGAATCAATCGGCTGAGAATACTGATTGGGGTGTGTGGATCGGATGGCGAAATATTTCCAAACAGAAACACCGTCATTGCTCTGGCGTAAACTTGTGTTAAGGGCTTGATACAGTAGTGCTAATATTCAGTAGATTTTTGACTTGGTATCTAACAATTACTGGTCTCACAGCATCCACTTACCTATAGACCGGGCACGCTCAAGTAACGTTGTTAGTTGGGTCCAAGTTTTGGGGAAGACCAAAGTTACGAATAAACCAGAAGTGTGCACTCACTACGGCGACAACAATGCTAGTAAAACCAGAGACACTGATAGTATTTCCACCTTGCGGAACCAGAAATCGGTGTGCTAGTATGATTGCAACTGTATGTCAAAATTACGTTATCCTTTTTACTATCATGGTGACTAGTTCCGTTAGCGGTCTAAAGATGCTCCAGAATCACTCCACACTTAAGCCGCCAAACTAGCATACAAGTGTCAGGGAGACACGTATTTCACATACATATTTTGGCAAACATTCTTAGCTACCGATTTGTTTCCTTCAGCTGTCGATGTTAGTGGCATTTGTTTAAACACAGCATTCCGCTAATTTTATTAGCTGCTTGTGGTCTCTGTTTCGCTCTCTGATCGCAATGCCACTTGCTTGCTAACGCTATATTTTCGTTTGTGCGTATCTCTTATTGGTTCCTTAGTTAACACTCTTCATTGGCTTCATTTTGCTTGTATGTTTTTAGCAATAAGGTACCTTGAAATGTCTTTCAGTAGCTTCCCTTCAGAGCATTCTTAAACCTATTTAAGCAGACATGACTCAATAGGTAGGATTCTTTCCCGGCACGTCTTCGGAGTTATTCTTGTTGTCCTGGGGTGAAGGAGTCAGCTGCGACACAACAATATATTAAAACACCACACCCCAATCCAGGTTTAAAGCTATTATTTTAGTATTCTTTTCACCAGAATGACCCTCAGCTTAACTTAGTTCACTTGGACACTCTCGTTATATGATATGGTGACGCTGAAATATCGCCGTAAGCACAGACTGATAGAATAGCATTGACACGTTTGGCAATAGAGGACTTAGTGTCACTGTATCACGTATTGTACCTGCCACTGTGTTCCATCCCACTACTTGTTATATACAGTTTCAATTTGAAACATTAGGGGTTACCACTAACTTCTTGTTCACCTTCCTCTTTTAGCTACGATTTTTCCCCATGGGATGTAGAGGAAAATAAAGAGATAACCACTGTCATGTTTATGATGTACGATCTGGCAGGCAAGTTGCTGTAAGTTCTCTTGCACTTCAACTCACATGTGTTCGTGATGATAGTATAGTCCAACTTATGTTTTTCGAACTCCAGGAATTTACTTGGTACCGATTGAGACGTCTTGGTTTCAGAGAGATTTGAAGGCAGTTAAGTAACGCAGCTTTCGATTGTTTGCAGCGAACAAGTGAACCGATCAAGCGCATCATGGCTCACGACCAGTGACTAGTTTGTGTATAAACGATTAGGCGTGCGGAACTTAGAGATCATGGATAGCTGCCAGCGAAGTACGCGTAGCGCACAGATCAACTACATATGCGTTGTGTTTGAAGGTACGCAACGAAACGAAGAGTCAGATCGGTACCACGAACGAAGTGCTTTAATGCTCCAGACTTCTAGGTTCGAACTAGCAGAATATTTAGTCATTGGTTCGCTTATACCCGAATCGTCGGGGTCTCTTTGCATTCACGACATTTGGTGACGTCATCAGCCAGTTGGAAAAGAAAGATCCCTTGGCCTAGTCCATTTGAGAACTGGGACGTACAGAAGTTTCTGGAGAACTTCAAAGATGTCGCAGAGGCAGTTGGAGTGGAGCGGGAGCTAGCCAAGCTGGTTGCTCTGCGGAGTTTCCTCAAAGACATGGCAAGGACGATTCTGGTGGTGGCTTGAAGAGAACATTGGAAATGGGAAGGAGACGCCTGGGAGGAGGCGCTGATTGCGTGATTCGACAACATGGCCGATCACCAAGCTGTCATGCGGCGATGCAAGCCGACCCGGCTTGGAGTGCAAAAGGACCCGTTCGTTCTTTGGTTCATTTATGATATGTGCTGGATCGAACGCCGTCTGAACTAAAAGACGCGTCAAGACAGTAATTGTTGGTGCAGCAGTTTCTGGTAGGCCTGTCTCCGACGATGGCTGACCGACTACGAATTGTGAACGTCATTCAGCGAATGGGCGTGGCTGGACTTAACTGAATGGCCAGGAACCTTACACAATAGATAGTTGCTTCATTGGGAACGGAAGAAAAAGAACAGGAGGACGTATTGTACAAGTTAGATGAGAGGAGGAAGATATTTGGGCACTTCGAATTTCCTGTCAGAAGACGGCTGAAGGGACAATGCTTCATTTGTGGGGACCTACGACACTGGATGCCGCAGTCTATTTGTTAACACGAGTCACGGTCTGTCTAACAATGCATGTGACTCATGTGCGTGAATAAATGTCCCTGTTATCAAGCGAACCAGTGACTTGTTCGTGTGTACACATTACAGTCTTGTTCTTACGCCTCCGTGTTCTTACGATACTGGCGACGAATTAATCTAACCCATGGCCTACATGGGAAAATTAGAAGTGGGGTCCGGTTCGTGAAACTGAGCGTAGGAACAGTTTTTTCTCGGTTAGCGAAATTGTCAAGCACAACCGCAAAGTGAATGTTGTACTGGATATTTTTGGCTCACAAAATATGAATCATTTCGCAGCTTGGTGACTGCCACTTTAGCATGATGCATACAATTTACTGAACTTATCACCCTGGTCTCCAATCCATATAACCCAAAGCTATCAGTTATTGTACAACGAGTTAAGCTCAATACCTGTGTCCAGATGGGGAGGAATTCAGTTGCTTTCTCCGTTGCCGAGTTTCGGAAATTGACAGAATATCGTTAGTTAGGCAACTACCGAAATGACATGATTCGGAAATGTCTGGTGGTCAGCGTGAAAAGCGTTCGCATTCAGCACTGCCTGTTAGCTGATAACTCATTGGCGTTGGAATGTGTCTATGATGCTGCGACGGGCATGGATGCTACTGAAAATTATTCTCTGTCTTTACAGAGTTAGCAGGTGAATTCAAGCCGTGTGTTGAAGATGTCTTAGTCGAAATCAACAAAGTCAGTGAAAACACCATGCGTCCCTTCGACTGCTGTTGCTGCTGCTTGCGGCCCAGTCATCCCAGAGAGTTAGAAATGCAAACAATTTTATAACAAATGCCAAAAATATGGACAGTTGGCTCGGTGGTAAACAAGCAACTCGTTGCTATCGGACCACAAAAATATACACTACACACAATTACCCCAAGTGCACAACCACAATTTCTCCTACAGATTTGTGCCAACAAGATTCCTGTGTAGTAACCTTGTGCAACTAACGAACTTGATCACAGAGATTGGCCCCGACGAGCCATACCAAACTGTGTCAGACGCTCCTACGACTGCTAAAGTACACGGGTCGTGAGGTGAAACTGCTGGGGTGCAGGGTGTTGAGGTATCAAATAGAGGATCGACAACCCGAGAAACCATTTACATCGCGCACGGAGATGGTCCTAAGTTACTAGGCTGCGACTGAACCAAACATGCTCCGGCTGTGCAAATCAACCATCTTTCCTTACCATCCGAGATACACATGGTGCCCCAGTAATACACACCAATATTCGAGACATCGGCGGACAGGTTCATTTCTACCTTCCAATTGGCACACAACCATGATTCATCAAGGATCGGTCGCTGCCGCATATGGTACCATCGAACGTACAGAAGGAATTTGATCGCCTGCAAAAGAGTGGCGTCATAGAGCCAGTATAGTTTTCGGATTGGGCTGCACAAATTCTTTAAGTAATCAAGTCTGATGCATCGATTAGCATCTATGGCGAATATAATCCTACGGTCAAATGCAGTATTCCGGTCGAACAAATATCTGACTCCTAAAATTGGGGACGTTTACGCTCAGTTCGTTACCAGCAGATATTTCCCAACCTTAGAAGTCACGCGCGCTTATCAACAGTTCGCATTGCACGAAGACTACAAAACCATAGCGACGATCAGTACCCATATTGGCTTGTTCAGGTATAACCTCCACTGAGCTCCGGCCATTTTCCATCGAACGATTGAGCACATCATAAGGTGCATGACCCAAGTTAAACGGCCACACTTTAACTCGGTTCTCGCTTCGCCCTCTGTGGCCACTCTAATTCTCCCACGCAAAATTTTACGCGCGCTCGTTCGAACCAGTTCGACGAGCTCTACTCAGTGCTTCTAATCTCTATGATCTAAGTTGTGTGTGTGTTATCTAAGCTGTGTGTGTGTGATCTAAGTTGTGTGTGTGTGTGATCTAAGTTGTGTGTGAGTTGTGTGTTGTGATCTAAGTTGTGTGTGTGATCTAAGTTGTCTTGCTCAAGTTCTCAGTTTCGGCATATTCTTTGTGGAGTTATACTTAGGTTACCACATCAATCCGGAGCTTTTCGCGAAACAGTTTGGTCGCATTCCGAAGAAGAAAAAGAGGACTCCCAAACCACTTAGGAACCATCGCTGCAAGTTGCAGCATAACAGAGGTACAGTCATTTTGCTTCGCTCATCTAAGGAACTTCGCGTCTGAGGCACTTAGGGAAGTTTAGCAAGGCCTACCGATCAGTACACGGCCGCCTCGTGTGGGTGTGTGCTTACAGCCGCGAGACGTTTGATCGCTGAACCTTGCAGTCTGCGCGCCGCCGCTCCTGAGAGGCGGTGTGTCATAAAGCAATCTCGGCTGACTGACCTTGGTGTGGTTTGAACAACTCCCAACTCGTGTGCGTGTTTTGACTGTTTGAGTGTAAACGCCAGTACCACAACCTTGCTGCAAACGATAAAAGAGCAATCAGCATTTCAGTGGCGCCTCGCCTATGTGCCACGGAGAATTGTGGTAAAGTCCTTAAGGTGAGGTAACCTGTTCCAGCTGCCCTAGAGCGTACTGTCCGCAATGTATAAGCAAATCCATCCAAGAAGTGAGAAAGACAAACAAAGTTGCTGACACATTTTCGTTTTGTACAACATCTCAGGTCTTTTCAGCTGACAACTGTTTATTTTTGCTCATGAAAAAGTGCTTTAGGATAACTGAGATAGTTGCGCATGTTGTAACTACTATGCTCCCTCGGAGGTAAATATGGTCACACTAATACCAAACCAGCTAACGAAATCTCTGCCTCTAAGTCGAAGAAGGGAGCTAGACGCTCCAACCGCACTGCAGCGTCTGTGTCATTAAATCCTCAGAGTCATATCACTCTTATAAGCGGACACGCCTCAAACATGCCTGCTTCCACCTCTCCAAACATGGATGCTTTCCATGAAGATTTAGCCATGACACCGACAGCTCAGAGCCGGTGCATGTAATAAGCAAATAACGTACGCGTCAATTGCCTCGGCAACCACAGCGGGAGCGACACACATAAATAAAGCTTCTGTACCGAGCACATGTGGGGCGAAGCCGCTTTCCTCGTCAAATCCATTGGTGTTTTCTAAACAGCCTAAATTACCAGAAACAACTTTAATGTCGACAGTCGCTAGAAAAAATCCAAGCTGCGTTAACTCTCGTATGCACCAATGTTCTTGAGTCCAAACCCAGCACAACAAACTTCAAATTGCTAGACGATCATAACCAGTGGAGTCTCATCTATGATGCGATTGGTATTCAAGTTGAGCCTAGTATGCTGAGATGCCCAGCGTACAACCCAACCTCAGTGTACGCTGGTGAACCTCGAATTCTTCGAGTGACATTGAACTCAGCGCATGAGGCAGAGGCAATGCTGCTCTCAGCAGTTGGTCTTTGCAGCTCACCGAGTGGAGCGCGCATATTACCTGACCTCTCGTTACAAGATCGCCCAGAAAAGCAGGTGACCAGCGCGGCACTCCCAGTAGCGAGAGCATGAAAATCATATTTGTTCATGGTGTTCCCGAGTTTTGGTATTCACCTGATCACGATGTGCATGCACATGACCAAGAGCAGTGGTGCTACATCCGCGAAGCACTCTCCCTGGACCACGTTATTGCCAAACCCTTGACAAGCGTTCCTTCATTACTTAACCACAAGGGCTGCAGTCCAAAACCAATGAAAGCAATATTATGCTCCGAGGGAATGACGTAAGTTCTATTGGAAAACTGGTCAAAGTTTCGAGTCAGGTTGTCAACTGAGATCCAGCTAAAGGAAGCAGGCACATGGCCACGAGTTTTAAGCAATTCGATCGAACTGGCAAAAGCCGTAAATTCTTTATCTGCACAGTCCTGCAGAGAGGCCGATACAAGGGTACCCACGACACACAAAATGACAGAGCGCAGCACAAGCAAAATTGCTGTTCAGGAGCGCTCAACTTGGTTGAAGTTCATAAACCAAAGTACGATTAAAGGCTGGCCACCTAACGGTCGACTTTAAAAACCGCAAATTTAGCATCCAGCAAAGCACTCCTAACAATGAAAACGCCATATTATACGTGCACAAACGCTCAAGGCCTTCTAAGTTAGCCGAACTAAGAGAAATCCACAACTCACAACCGCGGGACATCGTCATGATTACAGAGGCCTATTTAAATCTTGAGATAACCGATTCTGAGATTGATTTACCCGGTATCTCGCTGCTGCTGAACGATAGAACTGGAAGCGTTGGTAGTGTGATTCTTTACTAAAATTCAAACCTCCAATGTGAAGTTATTGATCACCTGGAAATCCGCCCTCCTGATTTGCTTTGGTGCCGCTTATGGTTGCGGAACAGAGACACATGACTACTAATCGTATCTTACCGCCCACCAAACGCTACGTCAGAAATGGACTCCAAACCGAACCAAGAACTTCACTTTGCTTTGAACAGGTCCTGCACCCAAATTTTTATCACTGGAGTCATTAACGTGCAGGACATGGAAACGCCAGCAACCGGTGGTGCGCAGTCTAAAGCCTGCTTGCACGAGCTAATTGCTAGCCACCCTCTGTACAACCACGTAACCTCTCCCACCAGATTTCGAACTGCTAACAAGCCGTCGACACTGGATCTTGTGCTCACTAATGCAGAACTCATGATCTGCGGGATACTTACAGGCACTCCACTGGGTCGCAGTGACCATGTAACATTACTCTTTGACTATACATGCTATGCGGACTAGCCTGAAAAGGAGGATGATAATGGCATATGTTCACGCACTGTAAAGTCTTAGCTATGTTCGTTATGGATACAGCTTGCACTTTCATAACCGAATGCCCCCAGGCGTTGCATGGGAAATGTCCACAAGGACGTTTAGCACACTGGTAGCGTAAAAGCGACAATAAGTCTTTTCTGAGGAACAGAATAGTTATATGTATGTCCCTAAGGGATTAGGCATGTCGAGCTCATAATGACCGCCCGAATGCCGAACCCTGGACGGCATGCGCGAAATTTTTTCCGCATCAGCAGGAGCTAATAAAGCAATTCTACACGTAGCACAACCTTTAGTACAGGCACGTTAACGGCCTTTGAAAAGTGCAGCGCGGGATTCCAGCACTGGTCACGGCTGATGGATGCACGCGGTCAGCAATGGGTGAAACTGATCTCCTACGGCTTCAGTACTCCCAAAGTTTCAAGCAGATACCCAGCCCACATATTCTCCTCGTTCCTATTATTCCACCGTCAGGTTCACACAACATCATCACTGCGGAAGCTGTGTTGGATAAGTCGTTATCCTTGCGTATCCACAGTTCTCCTAGAGTCGACAATATTGGACCGATGACTTTGCAGGCAAAATCTAGTGATCAAGCAAAACCACTGACCGTTTGCTGTCATCAATGTCTAGATGAAAACCATATTGCATCAGTATGGAAGCGAGGGGTCATCACTCCTATACATAAATGAGGTATCCGCACTGACCCTACCAACTACTGTCCAATAACACCACTTCCTGTACTATCCAAATTTATGTAGTCGATCATCGCGCATGCTCTAATGCAGTAACTGTAAAGCCACAAGTTAATAGCCCTAGAGCAACATCGCTTCCGTCAAAAACGTTCATGTACTACTAACCTATTAATTGCACATCGTAGCTGGACTGAAGCCGCTGTTGATGGAGCAGGAATCGACGTCATCTACCTGGACTTCTCAGAAGCGTTTAGTCGCTTGGACTATCGAGTTCTGCTTCAGAAGCATTGGAATTACGGCATTGGCAACCAAGTCCTGAGTTGGATTACCACTTTTTACACGAACGTCGGTTGGAGGTAAGAGTCCGGGAATCTCTCTCCAGTGCAATTGATGTTGCGTGTGGTATAACAAAAGGCTCGGTGTTAAGGCCTCGTCTGTTCTTGGTGCTCATTCACGATTTAATGAGAGCAAATCTTTCCGATTTCCTATTTTTCGTAGATGATATCAAGATATGGCGAAGGATCAAATGACCGGACGACCACGAACGGCTCCAGTGCGATCTTAACACGGTGTCGAACTGGTCAGTTCAAGACGCCGTACCATTCAAAGTAGACCAATGTGCAATGTACGATTACGCCATATACATGACTACACGTATTTGTTTGGGACACACGGATTTCAGACCAGCTCCCAGGAACGTGACCTTGGTTTGCTCGTACAGAGTGACCTCAATTGTCCAAAACAGGCTGAGGTAGATCCAAAAAGAGGCAACCAGCACCTTGGCATGCTGCGATGGGCATTCGAAAGATGTGACCCATCAATCTTCCCAATGATGCACAATTCATACGTGGGCCCACACGTTGCATACTCTATCCAAGCTTGGTAACCTTCTTTGAAGCGGGACGTAGAGGCACTGGAGGCAGCACAACGAAGAGTAACAAAGAATATAAAGGACCTGCGCTATCACTCTTACCACCGAAGGCTGAAGTTGCTGGGAGTTTTGAGCGGATGCTACCGAAGGCTGCGAGACGATCTCATATTAGCATTACAAATACTTAGTGACCCCAACCACGTATGCCGCCATTTGCTGAAAGTTAGCCACAACACGCAGCTGAGAGGTAATTGCTTGAAAGTGCAGGAACAATATAACCGTCTGGAGTGTCGACGGAATTACTTTTTCCCTCGGGTTTACTAACTCTGGAACGCACTCCCAGACTCAGTTGTGTCTTCCCCTACTTTTATATTTCCAGAAAATGATTGGATGTTGCTGTTAACTTCTAATATTTCGTTACTTAAATTACGCCATTTTGGAGTACGCCAATCATGCCCTGCTACAGGATTTATGTGTCATACAGACCAAAGAAGACGGTGCCTTAGTGAGCGACAATATTTTACTTTGCTCACGCTTTACAACAAAGACCACTGCACCTCGTGTATTACTGCATGCTTACACTTGATTTTATTTTACACCGACGTTATTTATCAAGCCATTCAGTTCGGTAGACGCTCAGTTGATGATTGACATATATTTTTATTTCATCGTATTCACCTCAACCATCCTACGAGACGTGTCAAGCGCTCGCTTTTATCCCGTGATAAACCATTGCTCATTGTTCATTAAAGTTTCCGTGAACCTATCCGGCATCCTGGTTACGGAGGCAACAGTTGACGAGTATCTACCAACTGCGAATTGTTCTGAACCGGCTGAAATTGAACGGTTTGTACCTGAAACCTGAAAATGCGTATTCGTACCCTCCCCGCTTTGATAACTTTGGTTTCCGTATCCGTACAAAGCGACCGAAGATGAGTAAGTGAAAATTCGGCCTATCTTTGAGGCAGCACAACCAAGGAATCTACCCAATTTGAGGTCGTTCTTTGGTATGTACAATCACTATTCAGCGTTCCATCGGCACTCCGTCACAGTGTTACACCCGTTACGTCTTTCGTTATGCAAAAGCGCTCAGTGGACATTGCCTGAGACGAAGGAATTTGCTGTTCATCAAGCTAAAACTGCATTGACCAGTCCAGTGGTTCTTGCCCACTTTGATCACGAAATGCACATGATGCAGACATGTGACAAACCACTGCACTGTGTCGGAACCGTCCTACTACAACCTGATGCGAACAGAGTAAACAAACCAGTTGAATTTGCCTCTCAGACCCTATACCAGACCGAGTGATATTACACCCAAATTGACAAGGAGGTTTTGGCGGTCGTATTTTGGGTTTTCTATTTTCACTAACACCTATTCGGATAAAGATTTGAAATACACACGGACTACAAGCCACTAATGGAAATTCTGGGTGAATCAAAAGGGGATACCATAAACGACAGCCCTCGCATTCTTCGCTCGGCCCTACTACGCGCTGGCTATCAGTATCAATTGAAATTTCTTCTCGGGAAGGAGAATCAGTGGGCCGACGCTCTCAACAAACTTCCATTACTGGAGGTTCAGAGACACGCCAGCCCTGAGAGAAGTGGTGCAAATGTGTCGAAGATCTTGACTCACAGCAAACTCTAGAAGGATTGACAGAAGCTGGTATAAAAAACATTAGTAGATATTCACTTACAACTAGATTACGCACCACATGTCATTACCTACAATACCAAATCCTGTGGCTGTGCAGCCTAATATCTCCTCTCATTTATTATCTACTTCTGAGCGCTAGAAACTAGAAAATGCTAATACCAATATCGGTAATTTTTACCTATTAAGTTCTCGGATCTAGGACCCGAGAAAAAAAATCATTATTCGGAATTCTATTATTTCATTTTCCTCTACTATGATGATTTACGCCGCATAAACCATGAAACCTATTCACTATAAAAATGATCGCTCCAGCTTATGGGGCCGTGTACCGTTTTTCGGTAAATATACACAATTTGTTCTTCATTTATTTATAATTCGCCAGTGACAGCGACGGAGATAAATTCACAGACACGGAGTGACCCTGAACTGTCGAATGTGCGTGATTATATCATAACTTGTTTATCGGATAGGGTAGAATAAGGTCTAATAGCATTACACAATCGAAGAGATGAATTTAGCCTCGGGGAGTGTTGCATACTTTAAGGCCCTCGAGTCATCGTCCCCAAACAGCATCGTCAAACAATCCTACGGGAACTTCATATTGGTCACCAAGGAAATTCAAAGATGAAGGCATTAGCACGCAGCTGTAGTTGATGGCCCGGAGTAGCTCAGAAGATGGAACCACGCGTACAACTGTGTGCCAGCTGCCAATAGATCAAATCATCCCAACAACAGGTGCCAGTGTCTCTATTGACTTCTGTGGATCCGTCGACGGCTCCATGGTGTTGGTTGTAGTGGACGCCCATTCCCAATGGATAGTTCACTGTGCACATCTTAAGTAATATCTTTGCTACGGATGGTGTATTAGGTACGGTTGGTTCAGACAATGGCTCTGCATTTACCAACCACGAGTTCAAGCGATTCTTACTACGAAATGGAATCGAGCACCTTCTCGCAGCACTATTTCACCATTCATCCAATGGTCTAGCATAAAGAACGATTGCGACAATCAAACAGGGAGTATACAGACAACAGTCCGGGACTTTACAAACCCGCCTGTCATATTCTTAGTACAGTACCGCATTACACCACACACTGCCAATGATCATCCACCGTGTTAACTTCTGATAGGGCGTCGTCTGCGCACTCGGTTGCATTTTTTTAAACCCACTCTGTAACGAACGGTCGTTAAACGCCAGTCTTCGTTGAAGCGACGCTACGACATGAGAATACAGGATCAAGTGGTTGAGGCAGGCGACAGAATAAACTTGGATCCGAAGGATTACGAAATCAAGAAGAACTAGTGCAGTGGAGGTGGAGCTGGAGGACGGGTGAATACTTCGACGTCATTTGTACCAATTGGGACGACAATCTGTGAGTTCAAAAGAGGAACTAGAAATTTGCTCATCGTCTGCACCACTGGAAATAACACCAGAAGCAGTCCCAAAAGAAGACAACGATAAGACATCAATGCAGCCAGGGCCACCACTTCATGAGCAGCGGAGCGAGTAACTCTTAAGCTAGCAGTGTAGGACTCTTGTGATTGTTTATCATGAGCCACGGTCTACTGGCACGTGACTCCGCCAACTCTTCGAGCATCGTCACCTTTATCGCCAGCCAACTATTGCCGCTTTTTTGAACATCCGAACTGCGTTCGACTCGGTCGATCGGCAAAGAATATGGTACTTGTAAGGTATACTGCCATACTTCGAGCTTTATAAAACAATGTCTGGTAAAGTGAGGGCTTACGGCAACCTCTCTTCACCTTTCGCCGTCACTAGCCGTGTGCAACAGAGCGGCCCCATGTCTCCGTTTCTCTCCAACTTTGCGACTGAGGAGGTCCTATTAAGCGCTTTGGAAAGCCCCCAGCACTCTTACATACAGTTTTTTAAAAGTAACCGCGCGACTGACTTGGACTATGCTGATTATACCGTCTTGTTTGATGGCAAAGCACAGATCATGCAGAACGTTCTAACCCACTTGGTGATTGAAGCTACAACGTATGGCATGTCTTTCGCCGTATAGAAATGTAAGATTTTACTCCATGATTGGCATCCACTTGTATCCATCTGCTGAGCTTGAACAAGTGGATAGCTTCATCTACCTTGGGAGCTGTGTTTCTTCTGATGGCACCATTGGAAGAGAGTGTTCTCCCCGTTTTTCCAGAGCCCGATTAGCTTTCGCTGGTCTGAGGCATCAGTGGTGTCGACATGACGTTTCACTATCGATAAACAGCAGGTCTACCATCCTTGTGTTCGCACACTCCTGTTGTTCGGAAGTGAGTCTTGGCCGATTTGCGTAAATGACGCGTTAGGTTTCGGTCTTTGACCACATTTGCACCGTCGATGTTGGACGTGGGTAATACGGGCCTCGATCTCGACAGTTCAATATCGTTGTGTCAGCTGAAGTGACTAGGTCACGTCCTACACATGTCGCACGAGCGTTTACCACGACGCACTCTATTTGCTCTCGCAGGGCCGCACTGGGATAAATCACGTGGTGGTCAACCACCATATGGCGACAAAACCTCAAGGCGTTGGCTTCCAATCTAGCTGTTGTTGGCCCCGTACGTCGTTCGGGCATGAGGACATGGAGCGTAATCGAGGATAATGGAAGGTTCGCACGAGTCTGTGCACTGATTCTACTGATCAACACAGTAATCACAAAACCGATAAAAAGTGACAAAACGACGTGTGAATAGCACAAAAGCTTTTCTTTATGTATTTTCCATTTTTTGAGCTATGTACTTATTATGCACAGTCATTTCATGATTTCGAACGGCTCTTTGTCTGTTGTATATACAGTCGTTTATACATATGGTTGGCGGCATCCGGTTTCCGATTTGCCTGTCATTGTCGCCTCGATAACATAGCTACAGTACCCCTGCATAATCTGTGGTACAGATATTGTGCCATCAAAATCATGGCAGGATAGAGAAACATTACGAATAAAGAGGCAAAAACACAACAATTTTTTGTCCAGTTTACAGCTCACAGTTTTTGAAAAATTTCAGTTCTTTCTATGGGGAGGAAGGAGGGGCACCGCAACACACCGACGCACACGTCCGCCACTGACCTCAATCTCGAGCCATGGCTTCCAATATCTCCAACCTGCAATTATCCGCATCTCTCGGACCCCAAGCAGGCAGTGGTGGTGAATGTAGTTGGCGGTTACGATATATGCACATATGATATGACGGAGCATGTGGTTGGTATCAGCAGGTTGAAATTCGCACTTCGCTTCATCTTGTCACCGGAGGCAACACAGACAATCTTGGTGGCAGACTTCCTCCAAGTTAGTGAGACCATCGTCGACCTGAAACGAGGAAGCTATCAACAAAATATGAGGTTATACCACTTACTGATAATGAATGCGTCCACACGGGCGCATTCGGTCGTTGCTATTTTACATACCTGTCGGGTCTTGCAATAAAATGTAGACCAGTAGGACCTCTTCTTCCCGCACGATGCTAATCCTTAGGTATCTTGTAAATGGATCAAACACACAATTCCATTATTGCACTAGCCGTATCTGCCGTAAGGACCCTGAAGAATACCAATACACCTAGAAGCTGAGGTCAGCAGACGTGTTGAATGCAAGTGAAGCCAAAGAAGATCATGGCTCCTACAACTGGCCAGTCGTTCTGCTGAAAATGGTCAACGGGAAGGGCAGCTTTTGCGTGTAGTTGAGATGGCGGATCAGAGTATCGTTGGGTCGTTTTGTCCACTTGCCATCACTCGTAGAAATTTTCCGCTAGCTGCAAAAGTCAAAGATTTTAACAGTACTGAACCTGAGAGTTGGCTAATGTCAGCTACCAGTAAAACAAGAAGACCGGGAGAAGACGGTGTTTAGAGTCGGTGAGAAGCAGTATCAGTTCAAAAGGATACCATATGAATTGTTTGCTGCACAATTCATGTTCCGTCGTTTGATGCTGCAGTTGCTGGATCGAGTGGAGAATGCGGCAGCTTATGGAGAAAACATCGTGGTATATAGTGAATCGGAAACACAACACCACTGTCATCTGGAATCAACATGGCAGATGATCCTGAAGCCTGGATAAATGGGTCTAATTCCTATGGTGCTGCCATACTAATCTCCACATTGGTATTCAAAATGCAACTCGAGTTTCGGGATTTGGAGCATCTGCGATGTGTCTTGGATTGTGACACACAATCTCAATCGTAGCCTCGGTTGACTGTGATGTTAGCCTCTGCGAATCCGGTTCCTGAGACCGTCACCGAAGTGGAGGGTTTCGGTGTGGTACTCTCCAATCCCTGCGCTCCACGACCAACGGGTTGGTCAATCAAGGCCATGATTGATGTTGCGTGTCGTAATCCAAGACACACGGCGGATGCTGCAAAACCCGAAACTCAACTTCTAACCACTGTGTCAAGCACTGCTCGCCGAGCTCAGTGGCCTAGTGATCATGGCGGTAGCCGCCAAGCACTATGCGCCAAGTTGCACTCCCAGCTCCGCTATCGCTACCTGATGAGTCTAAACCAAGACGAAACCGGCGGTCGTGAGGTGCGGGGATGGAAGAGAGCCACACCGAAAATTCAACTCGCTTTTGATTCGTAGTGAGTCATACCCCCCACTTAACGGTCATTGGGCGAATGTATGTGCTTGGTTCTGATTGGCTTGAGTGTACGGTTTAATCGTCACAATCGCTGTTACGTGTTCACGGTTTCTATACATCCGTTTACTGCACTGCTACTGTGCTGCTTCACGAGCATGGCATTTTTGCGTCGCGGGCTACCACTTTCTCTACACAACCAGCTCCTACTCAATCCTGGACGGATCCTGCAATTACCCCAACGTCAGAGCGTTTGGGCTAGAAACTTACTTTTTGCATTCCATTTGGTTTCTACCGATCCTCAGCACATTAGTGATGCTAAATCCAAAGAATACTCTGAAGCTCCTGTGGCTGCATCTCGGTTCTGAAGGGCGTCGTATATTTGACACCTTGAATCTTTTCGAGAAGCCCAACCTGAACGATGCCTGCCTGTCCATCGACAAACTCTTAGGAATGCGTATGAACTCATACACATCCCTGTACAAATTTACCCAGATGAAGTAAATGCCCGGAGAGTATTTCGACAACTTTATATAACGTCTTGTACGTTCTGTGCAGAATTGTGACTATGACAGCGTTTTCAATAACAATCAGAGAGAAACGATGCTTATACAGCATATGATCCCCAGCCTGCCCGATTACAAAACCAGAAGAAGCGCACTAATGGAGAACACTGACAAGCTCTCGTGGGACCGGGCCTGCGACATTGCTCACACAAATGTCGAACTTAGGGAACAAGATAAAAATTTTCATTCTATCGTTTCATTTACTGAGATCGACCGATGGAACTCTTCACCGCCTGCTACTTTATCATCAAGTCGAAGTAAGTGTTACCGCTGTGGGAAGGCTGAACATCGCGCAAACAGTCAAGTATGTCCCGTCAGGACAGAAATTTGCAGGAAATACGGTAAGTCCGGACATGTTGCCAGAGTCTGTCGTTCCCGCACCGTCTCACGTGTCGATCCGTCTACAAGTAATTTTTGGCTTCTTCGGCTAAAGTTGCGCAGAAAAGCTGACATATGTGAGATCAAATATTCGATTTCTTGTTCTACTAAGGAGACTAAATTGCCTTCCTCAGGTATTCGCATTGTGTTTTGAAGTGTAAGGGATAGAGGTTCGTTAAAATATGGAACAATATACGCTCTTTACAACCAGTTCCTCTATCGCCTACCTGGGTATCAGTCAGCGTGCACTTTCAGCAGCTACTTCAATAGTTACAGTTCCATCATTAATTAGAGACAGTAGAAAGTAGTCGGTTGAAGTCCACGATTCGAATACCGTCAGTAAAACGTTGAGGCGCGGAACGCCTTCGTTTTGTTAAATGTGTCACTCTACCTCAACCGCATGGCAATTGCAAATGTTAGTCCTAATTAAGAACTAAAGATCGAAGGTAAACAACCTTTTTTCGATGATTCATCTTCAGACCCGTGCAATCATATGGGTGAAATAGCAATGGGCGTAAAAGTGGGTTAATGATCAGTTCAAATGAGATTGATCACATGTCGACCACAGGCATGAACCAGTAACAAACAGCAAACTAGGACAGAGGTGTAGTTGCACAATTGCATTCGCTCTCAGAAGGATCCGTTTTGGCTGGCCAAGGTAGCTTAACAGCTTCGAGCAGCTTCTTTTGTGCACACAAAAGCGGTTGATACAACCGAATACTGATCGCCTCGGCAGTAGCAAGGGTGCGGAGGCGCAAGCCTTTCGACTGGAGTGGAGGGACCCTGTATAGTATTCGAAAGGCACTGGCTGGGTCAATCTCATGCCCACTATCAACAAGATGTGCCATAACAGAGCTAGTTATAGCCCCAGTACCGCCTCGATGGAACCAGCGTGGTAGGTGCTCCTTAATGCGCTTCGACAGTTGCCGCGCCATTCGACCGATGTAAGTAGCGCCACAGGCGCACTCGAACTGATAAATTACCATAGAAGCGGTCAGCGTCGGTAACTTGTCTTTGTTGTAAATACGGAGGAGTGGCTCCGTGGAAAAGGTACACCTAAGCTTGGGTGCTGGGAAAGTTGACTTGACAGCTGTTGAAAGGCTTCTAGTTACACGCTCAGCAGCGGCGTCTCCCTTGAAGGGTAGTCGTATGAAAAGTTCTTTTTTCTCTGCTGTCTGAACCTGCAACTGGTCGGGCTTATTTTGCGTGTTCCTAAGAATGAAACGATCAGGATATCCGTTTTCGCGCAACAAATTCTGAACGAACGTCAACTCATTATCCAACTTGTCTTCAGAACAGATCCTGCGGGCCCTTGTGGTTAGACAGCGAATTAGATTGCGCTTATATCTCAAAGGAACGAAACTGTGAAAGTTCGTATACTGGCCACTCCAGGTTTTCTTCCTGTAGACCTGCCGTTGGATCGAGCCGTCTGCCCTTCTAGTTAACAGCACATCAAGAAACGGCAACTGATCATTCAATTCCTTTCGTAGGTAAACTGCAATGATGCGCGGTCCCGATTAAAACGGTCAATAACAGCGTCAAGGTCAACAGACTGATCGGCCACGACAAATATGTCGTCCATATGGCGGTGGTAACATTCAAAGGACCTGATCTCCGCATGCAACTTGGTATTCTCTAATTTCGCCATGAAGACATCAGCTAACAACTGACCCAATGGCGATCCCATAGCTACACCATCCTTTTGTCGGTAGTAAGTGCCATCGAATAGGAACTGTACGTCCCAAGTGCAACGCAAAAGAAGGCTTTTCAAGTCACGCAACGGTATGCATATACTTGCTTTTGTTTCTTCTATGTAGGAGCAAAGGTAATCGATCGTCTTGAAAAGGGGCACGTTGGTGAAAAGCGATACAACATCCAAGGAAAACATTATTTTCTTACCGACGTTGCGATCTTTGATGCTTTCGATGAAATGAAAGGTGTCACGAAGGCTGTAGTGTGTGAGTCGCTGTCTTATTGGCTCTAGAATTTCCACAAGCCATTGGGCCACGCCATGGTAGGGTGAGTTAACCATTGATAATATCGGGCGAAGCGGGACATCTGTCTTATGAATTTTCGGTAACACATAAAGCCTCGGGACATTCGTGCCAATCGGCTTCAGGCTATCATAAAGTGTATTTGATATACGTCCATTATTCCGAAGATCTTGCAAGCTTTTAATAATCTGGTTTTCAATCCTCTTTCTTTGGTCTTTTTCTCCAATAGTTCGGAAAAATTTCGATTCATCACTCAGAACTTTTTCGAGCTTGTTTATGTAGTCTTCTTTGTCTAGTAGAACGACTACGGTACCCTTGTCCGGTTTGCTCAGAACGATCTTATCTTTGCGTCGTAAATCCTACATACGACTACCCTTCAAGGGAGACGCCGCTGCTGAGCGTGTAACTAGAAGCCTTTCAACAGCTGTCAAGTCAACTTTCCCAGCACCCAAGCTTAGGTGTACCTTTTCCACGGAGCCACTCCTCCGTATTTACAACAAAGACAAGTTACCGACGCTGACCGCTTCTATGGTAATTTATCAGTTCGAGTGCGCCTGTGGCGCTACTTACATCGGTCGAATGGCGCGGCAACTGTCGAAGCGCATTATGAAGCACCTACCACGCTGGTTCCATCGTGGCGGTACTGGGGCTATAACTAGCTATGTTATGGCACATCTTGTTGATAGTGGGCATGAGATTGACCCAGTCAGTGCCTTTCGAATACTATACAGGGTCCCTCCACTCCAGTCGAAAGGCTTGCGCCTCCGCACCCTTGCTACTGCTGAGGCGATCAGTATTCGGTTGTATCAACCGCTTTTGTGTGCACAAAAGAAGCTGCTCGAAGCTGTTAAGCTATCTTGGCCAGCCAAAACGGATCCTTCTGAGAGCGAATGCAATTGTGCAACTACACCTCTGTCCTAGTTTGCTGTTTGTTACTGGTTCATGCCTTTGGTCGACATGTGATCAATCTCATTTGAACTGATCGTTAACCCACTTTTACGCCCATTGCTATTTCACCCATATGATTGCACGGGTCTGAAGATGAATCATCGAAAACAATTGTTTACCTTCGGTCTTTTGTTGTCGATAATGAAATGGGAATTTTTCGGTTACTGTATTAGTCTAATTCACTTCATTCCAGCTACCTAAACCTTTTCCATTTGGATACTATCAACATTCCACAGGGAGTGCATCGCATTCTTTTTAGGCAGATTATAGGCCATTCAGTCTTCCCCAATCTTGGCCGGTACTCTTGGCAAATCTTGAGCGTTTGTCGAAAACTTAAACAACCAAGATCTCCTTGAACTGGTTCATTGCTCTTGCTGACTTCATCCTCTTTCTGCATTTCAGAAGATGGGTGGATATATACATGTTTGTACCGATTTACAAATGTTTAACAAGCACATAATTTCGGATAAAGTCCCACTGTCTTCTGCCAATGAGCTGATGGCTAGGTTCTCCAACGCTAGACTATTCTCTATACTGGACATTCGCAGCGCATACCACCAAATGCCGGTGACTCGATTATCGACTCTTGACTGTATTTCTCGCACAAGACGGGTGATACCGATACAAAATGTTACCAGCCGCTTGGCAAAAATTCGAACTCAAAGGACCTATTGTTTACATGGATGATATTTGTGTCTTTGGCGGCAACGCTACAGAATATGAGGAAATTCTCCATAATGTACTGCTTAGGCTGAACGAACTCAATCTTAGCTTGAATACTAGCAAGTATGAGTGCTCTGTGACTGAAGTGGAGTTCATTGGGCGCGTGATTTCTATTCGTGGTATTAGACTAAAAAGTCAGAATACCAGCTATCCTTGACTGAATACTGAGTACTGTATTATAGAGCAAGTAGAAATGGATTCTGTACAACTCTTTCGAGATATGGCGAAAAACGTTATAAAAGTTGTCAACCTTGAATATCATTGTCGTTCCCATGTAATATTTAAAATATTCGACTTACGATATTTCAGGATTCACAAATGTGATGTCATCATAAGTGTGCAGTCGTTCTCTGAATCGAATAGAGGCAAAATGCAAATCTAACAACGTTTTGAACTGTTGCACAGATGTTTCCTCAATCACATGTTCGGGCAAACTATTCCAAATGTTTACCACTCTCCGTTCGAAGCACAGTGGGTGGGGAACACGTTTCATATCCGGCACAACAAGTTTGTATCTGTGTCCGCGTGTGCTGCATGGCCCTCGTAAGTGCAGCATTGGCCTTAACATGGGGAATTCACCGAGATGTAGAATTCGGTAGGTCATAATGAGGTCGACTCGCACTCGACGGTAGGACAAGGTGTAGAGCCCTAGTTTCTCACACCGGTCTTCATACCCAAAGCCCCGTAAACTCGGGATGAGCCTGGTAGCAACGTGACTGCGTCAAACCGTGCAATAATACACATGTGAAACATTTCTTGGGTCTGTGTTTTTACTATCTCCAACATTTGTCCAATCTAGTGATCATCGCTGAGCCGTTGAGGAACTAGACACCTCCAAAAGAAGTATTCTATTGGCCATACGAACGACAGTTGCATCCGCTCCTTCGGTAACGATTATCAACGAGCACTGACCGATGTTCGTTTCAACAGTTGCTTCGGATGTTGGTTTCGGGTTCCGTTTTGTCCCAGTTACACGAGGGTGAAGTGAAAGTAATAACATAGGCCTCACGAACATTGTCAAACACCAACATGAATTATTCTGCTGGTGAAAAAGAGGCTTTGGCTTGCATTTCGGTGGGACCATGACTAGATTACGGGAATGAATCCCAACAACCCGGACACACTTTACCCTGGTAATTATAATTCAACTGGCTTTTGATTTGGTGTGAATCATGCTATTAGTTAACGTCATTGGACGAATGTCTGTACTTGGCTGCTGACTGGCCTGTGTGAATGGTTTAATTCTCACAACCGCTGTTACACGTTCACAGCGTCCACACATCCGTTTACTTTACTGAGTTACTGTTCTGCTTTTGCGGGCACCACACTTCCCAAACCGGAGAAAAATCTGTTCCACTGCGCGCCCATAAGGTTACTCAGGATGAGCTCAGGCCGGTGTCAAACGAAGTATTGTTAACTCGAGGCACCTCCGTTACGTCCTCAGAACACGGTCTTAGGTCGCGTTGAATACTACGGTAAATTTTTTGGAAATTGAAATAGCTTGCCGTCCTCTTTGTACAGGCTGTTTGGAGAGAGACAGTGATTTACTTGGACGGCAGAGACTCAGCAATCATTTGAAGACATTAAGAAGGAGATGGGAAGACAGGAACTGGTGTTAAAGTTGCGGATCTCCGGAGCAGCGTTCATAATTGTGCATAAGACAAGACATTGACATAATATGCCCACGTTGCGCACCCAGGAATCTATGCGCTAGTATGATGGCAAATGTATGTAAACTTTTGCTTACTCTGTTTTAGCGCTGTAAATAATTTTTCGGCAGCATACAGGTGCCCCACGATCATCCCAGACACGGTGTACTCGAGCCGCCTATCTAGCATATAAACCAAAACACCTCCAAATCTGGAGTTAAAGCTATAATCTCAGGACTCCCTGCACCAGATTCCCCCCAGATTGGCTCAGTTCATAGAACGCAAGCGACATCGGAATCGGTGCAGCGCTGAAGCAGAAGCAGGGGACGATCGAATACGCTGGAAGAACTTTAACGCCATCGGAACGCAAATTCGTTGACAGTGGAGAGGAGTGTCCGGTAAAACTTTGGATCCTGGGCAATTGGCAGCAGTATTTGCTGGGTTAACTGTTTCACGTAGAAACTGATTACAAGCCGCTGGAATGGGTTAGGTCTTCCAAAGAACACAGAGGCAAGTTGGCGAGATGGGTGCTGTTCTGATAATAGCATGGCTTTACGATGTCATGGAAAACGATAGAACGGTGGGGTTTTCCTCGCACATAATGAACGAGGATGATTTGTCGAGCGTTGCCTTCGGTGTCAGTGATTAACTGCTGAAACAGGATCTGTACTGTTTGGTGGCTGAACAACAAAAGGAGATGTTCCTGAACGGGGTGATAACCGCACGAATAATGAATCAAGCTTTGGCATCCAAAATCCAAGGTCAGCATTTCGGGCTGTTCGCTTGGAGCCTGTAAAAGTTGCACGTCAACAAAGTCGGAATTCTGATGTGGACACATAGACGAGGCGCTACCCCTGTGCCTTCACCGAAATGAAAACGTTGGTGTTCTCTTATCATGAGCTGGCACACACCGGGAGCACCAGGACATATGGTTTGCTTAGACAGCAGGATTACTAACCGGGCATGGGAAAAGACGTCGCTACATACGTACTCTAGTGTAAACAGTGTCAGCTGTTGCTGGGAGACAATCGAGGAGCACCAAATCCTATGCTCTCGATTCCGTTGTCCCAAATTAGTGAGTTGTGGCTAATCGACATGATGAGCCCGTTCCCGGGACAAACAGTATACTTTCATGGTGACCCATTGGGTTGAAGCCGCTACAGTTCTGGAGCAACGGGCCGGCACGGTAGCACATGCCGTGTTGAAACAAGTGACAGCGAGCCATTGGATTCCGAAGATCATACTAACAGATTAAGGCCAATGTTTTGAAAATGACAAGTTCCGGACATGTTTGGAAAAACTGAACAACAAATAGATACGAACAACTCCCTCGAGTCCCCAGACAAACGGACTGAGTGGGAGGAATAATATGATGCTTAAAAATGCCTAATGGTCAAGGAGGGAGATTGTAAAACAAATTTACGGCTATTCTTGCGAGCTCACTTGGCGTCTAAGTAATCAATCACCAAGTAATCCCCATTCCAGTTAATATTTGACCGCAGACCTCGACTTTCTGTAGATCTGGATGTGGGACTGTGGCCGACCTTTAAGTTACCGCCAAGGGGAGCATAGAACAACAGAAAGGTAGGGGAACGAAATTTGTAGGCAGCTCTGAACCGGATGATTGCAAAAGTTCACTTTAACTTTAGAAAACCGTCCGAAGATTTTCCAATCAGTCCATAGGTGAAGTACAAAAGGCGCTAACTTGCAACCGCATGTGGCCCATGGGAGAGGAAACTTCCATCGTATCGGAATGGACTGTATGACGTACTCAGTCAACAAGGACTCGTATACCCATCGCTCGACAGGAAAATAGGTGGCTTGCCGAACAACCTCCTCGTGGTCCCAGCTGGGTGGTTCGGGTTTTTCCCGTTCCGGCAAATGTTTCGGCGGCAGTGTTCCAGGACGTGGTGGCAAGCGCTCTCCCTAAAAAAAGCCACAAATATCTGTTTAACAACACTGCGACGTGGCGGATGTGACTTGTTACTAAATAAAGTCACTGCCCCTTGCCCCTTCCTGAGAGGCATTGTACTTCAAGGGTGCGTTGGGCCCCTGGTCCTTCACGGACCAAAAGGCGCATGGACCGTCTGTTTGCTCACTGGCACCCAACGGGTTGCGACATTGTCACATTACCCTGCTGCCTTATATGTTAGATCTTTGATCAAAGGAGTGGGGTAGGGCCCCGTAAGACAACCCTCTACTTCGGCTTGGGCGACCGGGTAGTATCACGCCCATTGACGAATCATAGACCATACTGCTTACCACTGCTTACCTGCTGCTGCTATGCCTATCATCTCTGCTAACACAACTGCTCAACCTCCACTCACAGATCATCCCACCTCCCGTCCTTCACCTACATGTACTCTTATGTCCTCTTCGGTCACCGTCACAAACGACCCACTTATCGCAACTGACAGAAGTAACCGACAAACTGCTGGTTTTCAATGTCCTGCGATGGAAACCACCTTTTACTCCAAAGAAGCTTCAGCTCTTCTTCGACCTGGTTCTCCATTCATCCTCACGGCGTCTAATGTTCGAACTTTGGTGCAGGTCGGACAACAAGCACGTCTGGCCTGTACTCTTGAGACATTCTCGGTAAACATCTGTTACCTTTCAAAGACCAGAATACAAGACTTTAGCGCAGTCATCAGAATGTCCTCTCCGGTAAATCCTGACACCAAATACCACTTGCGGCTTTGCAGAGACCAAGAAGCTGCCGCCTCTGGCCAAGCTGAGTACCAGGGCTGAATCAGCTCTGTTTGACTGGATCCCAATCAACAATCGCCTTTACGCAATCCGTTTAAGAGGTTCAAATAATGTAAGCAGGCGTCGAGACGTTAAGCGTGGGCGCAGATCAAAGATGCCTTAGTTTCCGCCGGTATAGACACGTGGAGTTGCTCGTCACCCACCGAAGCATTGGATTTCCGCCGACTCCTTGTCGCTGATGGACAAACACCGCTTGATCCCGTCGGATTCTAGCCACAGCGAAGAACGCCAATCCTTAGGTGGAGAGTTGCACAGGAGTCTGCAAATGGATCGCGAAGCTTGGTGGTGTGAATGTGCTAGGGAGATGGAGCTTGCTAGTCTCTGGGAATACCAGAAAACTTTTCCATCTCATTCGAGTCACCGAAGGTGTTCGATCTGGTATAAGTGAAACAATGTGCGAAGAGGATGGTATCTTAATCACCAATCTTCTACGACTGTTGGAGCGATGGGCTCCCAGTTTTGTTGGCCTCCAGCTTCATCTGCCACCTCTGGCGCTCGCACAGGTGCCGAGTGGTCTACCTCCACAGATGCTCTCTGGGACCAGGGACCAGAGTAGAAACTCCGTCACATGAAGCGTCAAAAAGCTCCCGGCGCTGCTGATCTTCTTCCAGCTCTATTGAAAGATGGTCGCACTCTGCTGAATCGAGAACGCATTGCTTTGTTCTCGAAAGTTTGGTCGAAAGAAGAAGTTCCATCATCTTGAGGTGAATCGATAGTCGTCCCCATCTTCAAAAAGGGCCTGTGCACAAACTGCTTCAACTACCGAGGCCTAAGTTAGTCCCCGTTGTCTGCAAGCTGCTGGCGTCCATCATACTTCGCAGGCTATCCCCATCGCGCGAATCGTTGCAACGAGAAGAACAAGCTGGGTTTCGTCCTGGTCGCGGCTGCATCGATCAAATCTTCACACTCCGCCAAATCCTCGAACTCCGCCATGTGTATCAGAGGCCAACGATTGCTGTGTTCCTGTATATACGTACAGCCTTCGAGTCTGTCGATCGGACGGTACTGTGACACTGCCTACTGAGGAATGGCGTCCCCGAGAAGTTCGACTCCATACTGCGCACTCTCTATGGTCTGACCTCGGGCAGAGTTAGGGCCTATGACAAACTTTCGCCTTCCTTTGTGGTCTCCAGTGACTTACGACATAGATGCTCTATCTCTCGCTTCCTATTCAACTTTGTCATTGAAGATGTCCTAAAATGCGTTCTGGGAGATTCATTGAACGCTGGCGTTGTGCTCCTCCCAGGTAGTCGAGTTGGCGCTTTGGATTATGCTGATGACATTGTCATGCTGAGTGACGATTCGCACGCCGTCCAACTTGCACTAAACGGCTTGGTGATGATGGCATTAAAGTATGGTATATACTTTTCGCCATCCTAATGCAAGGCTCTGTGGCAGTTGCATGTGTCTGCACTCACTCTTGATGGTGCGACAATGGAGGTTGAGGAGAAGTTTGTCTACTTGGGAAGTTGCGTCTCTGCTGGCGGGGCTGTTGGAGATTTCGATGCGTATCTCAAGAGAACACCTCGCTTTTTCTAGGCCGAAGCACTTGTGGCGTCGCCACGGCATTCGTCTTTCCATCAAAAAGCGAGTCTATTGTACGACTGTTCCTGCTGTACTGTTATACAGATACGAAAGCTGGCCCATTCGTAGAGGTGACTTGCGCAGACTATCCGTCTTCGTGCACCGCCGTCTGCGATCCATTGCCCGTGTGTGGTCGTGGCACCGCATAAGCAATGTGGAAGTTAGACAGGGTGTTTTGAGATGAGGAAGCCACTCACTCGAGGAGCTCGTCTCACTGCAGTGGCTGGGACACGTATTGCGCGTGCCTGTTCAGCGGACCACGACTCCTGCATTGTTTGCGGTTACTGGACAGGGCTGGAAGAGACAGTCTGGTGGACAGTCTGCAACTTAGATAAGTCGCATAAAAAAGCTGACGAAACAGTTGACCTCGGAAGGTTGTTGTGGATTATCTGGTTGGGGTCCGAGAGATGCGGATACTTGCTGGTTGAAGACCTTGGAAGCCATGGCTCAAGACCCATGTCAGCGACGGACGTGTGCATCGGTGTGCTGTCCGGAAGACTCTCTGATTTGGAAATGGCTGCGACGAACCCTCAATTATTTATATTAAAAAACCCTACTCATGACTGCATCAAAATATATCCTCAATGAAAATTTCTAAATGCTATGTCGTACTTCGTTGCTGTCAATGGATGTCGTGTCTCTCGGCGCCAACCTTGTCCTCTGCAAGGTTCGTAACCTGCATGACAGTGGAAGGTAAGATGCGATACATCGCAGTTAACATGCAAATCATTACGGTCCGAAGCTGTCCCCCGTGGCCCACTGTCATACGCTGCTGAATGGCGGTGGAAGCCGCTGGTGGTCATGGGTTCGGAGGAATAAGACGGAGGCATGTGGATTGGAGCCACCTTTCATCAACGGAGCCGGCCCACACTCCTTCACGGCAAACACAAGAATGCTGTATTCTGGGAATCAAGCGTGCACAAGGCGGTGGTTGCACCGTGGTCCGTTCCACACTGAGTGCATGGAACCACTCTTCGAGCTCACCACGGCTACAAGGGCCGTGCACCCCGTCACCTCCAGCAAAGACCAACTGTCTCCTGGAGCCAGTATGGACGAGGTTGTGGTTAATAGACAGGTAGGCACCTTGTCAACATGCACATCAAACGCAGCCACACCGGGGATATCAAACAACTGCCAATCATGTGAGATGACATTATCAAATAAAATATATCTGTTAAAGCTTACAGTTATGCGGACATATCACCACTAAATTAGCATATGAAGTAAGTTGGTTAGCAAAGAATCCGCGATAATTACAAAATGTTTAGAACTTACTCAAAAATGCCACAAACGCGACAACGTTTACAAAGATAACCACAATAAGCCTAAGCGACGAGTGCAGTTTAATAGAAGATTTTTCAGGTAGGCAGAACAAACTAAATAAAGTGGAATTTTACCCAGCTTAAAATGACCAAGTTTAGGTATAAGTTGTTATGCAGATATATATATATATATATTTATATATATACATATATATATATATATATATTATAGGTGGCAAGTTCACGCTAGTGAATTGAGGAAGTGGTACGAATAATGAGAAGAAACTACGGTTTACATGGAACAGCTTAGATGAGCAGAGACTGCTTGTGAGGTTGACTGTGGCCGAAAACTTTTAGAGGTGTGTGTGGTGCACTACTAATGTGTACATTATGTAAAAAGCGAAAAGGCGAACTTATGGACACGTAGTGCACTGATCGACCACTACCTATACGTTGTATATGAAGGTGCATAACGGAACGAAGAGTCAGATCGGTACTACGAACGAAGTACCCGACTTCTAGGTTCGAATTAGCATAACATCTAGACATTGGTTCGCTAACACCCGTTTCGTCTGCACCGCGTTGTGTCCTCTGAAACATGACAGCGTGTGGTCTTCTGTTAAGCAGATTTGCGTAGGCAGCTTACTTTAATGCTGTGCGCCGCATCGATCTAGCAACTGGTGTGTCCAATAACAACTACGTTTACCACTAGGAAGACAGGACTCATTTAGTAACGGTTACCCAAGCGACTGCTTGTTGGTGATCAACGTGGTACGAGTAGGCAGAAAATTCATATTTGAGGACGAATCTCCCAGAAAGCTAAAATACTCTTGAAGCCACATGCCCAACAAAATGAAACGGATGAAAGTTAAAAGGCCAGATCACAATAAGATTCGTTGAAATCATTTGGTTGTTTCTAAGCCACTGTATCATACCTGTTTCTACTCGGCTTCTACGATATTTAGCATTGTTCGTAAGATTGTTTCTTCCATAGCTTCTTAAAATACCTTGTTTCGAATCAGCAGTTGAAAAGTGCAAATCGCTGTTTCTGTTGGCTTCGGGGTGACCCACATGCACATGTTTAAGTCCTAATAATATCCACACCTACTAACTAGCAACTGTGTTTCATCTGAAGGGAACTAGGTTGGTTGCGGTCTTGACGACACAGCTCTTCATGGGAGCCATTTGGCCCAGACCCCAGCCCCTACAACACCAGACGGCACCCTACGGCCTGAGATTCAAACTTCCTTGTGTGTGTGTGTGTGTGGGGGGGGGTATAATTCTCCGATGATAGTGTATCTAACGTGCGATTGACTAGTCTGGCACGAGGGTGTCATACCCCCTTTATGTTAAGAAACTCCGGTGTTGGGTCGATATGCGCTTGCACATCTACATGAATGAAGCAGCTGGCTAGTCAATGTTCATCCATGACTTACCCACAGGATGGGTTCGGCTTGTCATTAAAGGTCGTCCACTCGACGGTCAGAGAGCGATGACGCTTGAACGGCATGCTACCGCACATCACGTGACCGAATGGCTGCTAGCACAACAAACTCACGCACGCACCCGATGTGTGTGCACCCGTGTGGTCGTGTTATCGCGTGGACTACGCAACAAGCTACGTGCGAATCTGTCGCGATAGCATTCTCGCACTGTGACACACAAACGTGTCGTTTTGTATCCAAGGTATTTTTATTGAATTCTGAGTTTTAGGAAACCATGTGACATGATGATAGAGGAAAGAATAACCGGATGAACGGCCTAGCCTAGATTGGCGGTCTTCGATTGCAATGGCAACTCCATTGCGGATGGCAAAGGTTCGCAGTCAGGAAACTGGAGATGGTGGACAGTAAAATGGCTGGATTTCGCCGTGGTGCTGCGCTTGACCAATATGACTAGTTGGCGATGCCCCGATATTTCGCTGTTGACGTGCAACCGCTACAATTTAATTCGACAAGGAACATCAAGAGCCTGATCTGTGCGGTTATCCAAAATGTTGATGAACTCCGTGAATATACGACAAATGAAACTTCCCAACACTATTTAGTGGTTTGTCGAAATTGCCTCATTGTTGGATCTGTTGACCACTACGTCACCGCGCCCAAATTCCTGAAAAGGACCTGCCTTTTCTGAATGCTTACGCCATTCGTTGATAAGAGACCGAGCTTAAGCGGACATGTATGACGAAAATATAACCCAAACTTGACGAAGACTGATGTACCGACGTTTGTAATGACAACAGAGGAGACGTTCCAGTTTCACCAGATTGTGTCTGACACGACGGCTGAGTGATGTACGGCTTCCCAGCTCAGGCAGTGTGTCATAACCTGCTCCTTCACGTGAACCAAACTGCCAGTCTTGCGCTACAGCCACTTTGCACAAAGGGAAATTTGACAAGCTTGAGGAAAAGGCAACATTGAATGCTTTATTTAAAAAATCGTGGCTTGAAGTAATGAAACTCCGAAGTATAAGTATAATAAACCCTGTGTCTACTAGACACTAATTGTTGGAGGGCAATCAAAAAGTCATCATCTGGACACAGCAGCCACGGTTAGCACTCAGCTGTGAAACAGTGCACTGACATCGCATCCGCGATTAGGCGCAACATGGCCTCAAATGTGGAATGAATCGAAACGCTAGTGTAAGATCTATGTCTTAGTGTTAGTCACTAATCCTAACTATGGATTGAGCCATCACGCTGAGTTTGTTGTGGTGTGATGCACCAATTCTGCGCCCTGACTCTATTAGTGACCTGCCCTCCTTATTTTAACTATGAACACTGCGAATTCGTGTCAACCTATCATATACCTTTTCGTTGGTTATCTAGACCTGTTTCGGGAATAACTAGGAACGTTTGAGATGTTCACGTGCTTATCTCCACACGAGTCCGCCATTTTTTGGTTGTCGGTCATAATAATACATATAGCACTAGGCGCAAGATTTTTTAACATCTAACACCCATATCCGTACTTGGCGTAATAATGAAGCTTAGTTTACCGACTTATTGAGTCAGGCAGGTGGCAATCGTTACATATTAGTAACGACTGTCACCTGGCTGACTCAATCTATCGGTTAACCATTTACGACACCACGCTGATACGAGACCACTTAGGGCTGCCTTAACAACACCAGACAATTTGCTATCACTTCTGTCAGCATAACGCTATTGTAGTATCATACTGGATGGTGAATCGAGCTATCTGACGACATTCAGTACGCAGTTCAGGTGGTTTTGTCAGTTACTTTTGCTACTCGGTCTGAAGATCTCATGGAGATATTCCAAAAACACCTAGTGTAAAAACTAGATGATCAGCTAGGACCGATTCCCTAGCGGATAACCTATTTCTATCTGGCGCCACTCCAGTTGTGCTCGATTGCATCTCCCACCAGTTTCCCTAGCTAGGTGTAGCGAACTTTGAATTGAAACTTAGGAAGAGTGAGTTGCGCAAACCATAGGTCGCATTTGATAGTCAGTTTTGAGTACATGATAGAATTAAGCCGGATCCGGGAAAGATGAGGAAGTACCAGAAAATGCCACCCCTTAGGAATCTGATAGGAGTTAGCTGAAGCGAATGATTTGCCACCTGAACCGTTTTTCACCAAGTCTGACAGAAAGAATGAAGCCCCTACGCGAGTTGATGCACAAATTGGCAGCTTGGCATTGGGATGAAGAGCGGAAGAATTCCTCCACAAAAATAAACGATTTATCCTAGCTTCCCCCGTAGCCGCCTCCTTTGATCCATACATGTCTCCCGAAATCCAGGGTAACAGAAAGTAGTAAGAAATTGGGGCGGCGCGAATGCAAAATTGAAAACCGTTAGATTTCCAGGTCGCACGATGATCCTATCTAAGTGTACTTATACGCAGTATGAGAAAGAAATGCTTGTAATTATGCTTGCAGAAGAACGTCCCAACGAGTACATGTTCACAAGAAAGCCTGCCGTGTTCACTGACCGTTGGTGTCGCTCTTGAAAAAAGCAGTTCAGTTCGTGGCATTTTTGCCTTCAGAGGATGATCATTCTACTAAAGTACACTATTCATTAATCGTCTATCGACCTGGCACGCAAATGTGCGTCGCGGCTGTGCTACCTAGAGTCCATGTTGGGGCATTCAGGTGAATTACAGGAGAGCGTATCCATCGTTCGAGCAATAGAGGATTTCGTCGTCACTGACGACCATGCTGCAACTCGTTCTTAGTGCACAGTTGGGAATTAGCGACTTGGTTTCATGAGTATGGTTTGACAAATAAGAATCGGAATACGGTCAAACTGTTCAGTTTGTCGATTATTGGCGTTTGCTTAACCAAAGAGACAATAGTGCTTCTTGGGTCTCAAAAATGCTGTGGCAGAAATTAGCTTTGGATCTATTGACGCAGGATAGAAAGAAACACCTGTTCACTGTGAATTTGCTCGATGGTTATTTTAAGACTTATACGCACAAGCAATACTCGTGCTATAGTGAACAAGCAACGATACCGTTCGGCTCGACAGGTTATTTCTGAGAAGTAGTTTCGGATATCAGCAGTAGTTCACCACCGGGAAGCTCACTTCCGAACGGAATTGGAAGTCAACCATACCCTCTTACGGTAATCAGTCCAATGGAATATCAGGGACAACAGTAAAAGATACTAAGGGAATAATAACCAAAGCCAAAAGATGCAGGTAATAATTGGAATTTGCAACCTTGCTGATGTTTTTCTAGCACATTGGTATAAATTCCTAATGTGCAAATGTTCTTTATCTTTGTGTTTGCCCGCTTGTTGCTTCGAATTAACACATACTACTAAAATACGCTCCACATCACAAACGCGGGTATGGTACTGATAGAATCCATTTCCACAATATGGGATAAGTTGGTTTATGGGTGCTGCGAATATGCGTGGTTGATCATCCAAGGAGGCATCATAATCTAATTCAAAATGCACCAAAGCTTGTTTATGACTGTTCTTGTTCGCATTCGACCTTGTTTTAATTTTATAGTTCGTTTTCGAAAATGGTGTCAATTTTCTCTCACTTCAGGATAGACAAAATTACGCTCCTACGATTCGTTCTGACGGTTCGTAAGAACTATCGTCCCGTCGCCTATCATAACTGGGACCACGGATTTTCGGTAGCCCACTCAATGTACTTTTTACTCACTGTGGGTGAAAATCGATTTTCTCTGCTAGAAGTGAGTCCTGTGGTTGATTGCTCGAGACAACACAAGTTTCCGGAATCCGTATATATGAGCCCCCTATCGGTCACAATGTGACTGGATACAATGGTGCTTTAGTCTGTGGCCAGTGATCGATGCTGGGTGGCACTCTCCTAGGGACCCTGAACCCTCTCATTGTGCCTACGTCTGTGGTTCAGTTAGACAGTCTTAGTCTGGTTATGTATTTCGGAAACCTTTGGCAGGCTGTGCTGAGCCGCTTCTAAGTTCAGTTGACCTCTAAAAATGGGTGAACACAAATATTTCTCAATGATTACAGAAGAGTAGTAGAGGGATTTGAGTGGTATAGGTAGAAATTCGTCACATCTAGACTCACTCAGACAGCCGTCACCCGCACGGAAAAGCACTGTACGCGCTTTTCATCCTTTCGGGAATCGTCAGCAGTGCGCATTCCATCGGACCCTGGTAAGACTCGAACTCGCGACTCGACTGTTGCTAGTCCGTGGTTGAGACCACTTAGTTACGGGAGACGGCAACGACCATCGTGAATTAGTTACTAGATGTGATGTAGCGGCGCTGACGGTTCCCGAAACAATGAAACGCGCGTACAGTGCTTTTCCTGGCGTGTGACGGCTCTCTGAGTTTAGATGTGACGAATTTCTACATAGACCATTTCTCAATGAGTTACAACCAGCAGTATGAGGTCAGTGATATGGTTCAAAACCGAGAAAAATCACTTTCGGTTAAACATGGTGGCGGTTCTATCGCCAGCGGTGTGTGGCTGCCCACAGTAATGCCCCTGGAAACTATGGGTTTTCACTGGAGTGTATCATTTTGTGGTTCAATGGCTAATGAGGAGGGACCCAGAAAAAACGACTCAGAATAGCCGGCTGAGGAATACTATCTACTAATAATCTCCGTCACTGATGTTGTTACAGCCTCCATTTCTATTTATGTGCAGCTCCATATTTACCACTATCTAGCCTCTGAACTTGTGAACATTACCAACGTTATAAGTAAAGAATATATGGCTTCCTTTACTACAGAGTTTTCAATGTATACACCATATGAAGGTAAAGAGCGTATGATAGTTCAACGGCCTAGGTGGTCTGGGTGACCGAGTTAGGTGATGGTCTCAAAATTATCAAGGGTGTATGCATGTGCCCCATGCTGAGGCTCATGATGCATCTTCACCGCAGTCGGGCTAAACAACTGGCACTTAAACTAGGTCTTTTTAAGCTGGATAAATTTCATTCCACTGTATTTGGTTTGTTCTGCCTATCTGAATAATCTTCTATTAACTGACCACGTTGCTTACGCTGATTGCACTTATCTTCGGTAACTTTGTTGCGTTTGCAGCATTTTTAAGTAACTTGTGGACATTTCTTACTTACCGCGGATTCGTTGATGACCAACTTACTTCATATGTTAATTTAGCGAAGAGTTATGCCACCGTATGCGTATGCATTATCCGATTTATTTTATTTCGTCTTGTCGTTTCAAGTGATTGGCTGTTACTTGATATCCCAGGTGTGGCTGCGCTTGATGTGCATGTTGACAAGGTGCCTACCTGTCTATTACCCACTACCTCGTCCATAATGGATCCAGGAGACAGTTGGTCGTTGCTGGAAGGGACGGGGTGCACTGTCCTTGTGGGCGTGCTAGGCTCGAAGAGCGGTTCCATGCACTCAGTGTGTAGCGGATTACGGTCCAGCCATCGCGTTGTGTGCGCTTGATTCCCAGAATACAGCGTGCTTGTGTTTGCCTGTGAAGGAGTGTGGGCCGGCTCCGTTGATGAAACGTGTATCCCATCCACCTACCTCCCGGTCTTATTCCTTCGGGTTTATACTGGATATGGGGTGTGTGGTTGGAGCTGTGGGTGGTGCAGCGCAAGCTACCCATGGTCCCTCTGTAGGCGCAGGCGTCGTGTGGCTGGCCACAGTGAAAGGCAAGTGCGAAACCGGATGACGCCAACCATGCGAGTGGTGTTATCCACAATATGAGTTAGTAGTTTTCTGGTTACATATTTAGGCGCAGCTTCAATCTAGCTCAGAAGGTTGACACCACCAGCAAAAGATAAATATATGAATAAGAAAATAAATGATATCACTACAGTCACTGAGGACTACGCTCTGTCACTCAAACATTTTCGGGTGGATATTACGCTTTTAACATTTCCTAGTTTCAGATGGAAAGCGATTTCTGCCTATTTTTGACAGTATTTGCAATCAGCAAAAAGGCATTTGATGTATATGTACATGGTGCGTCAGAAAAAATGATCTGGTTGACCGACATTTGTCCCAACTGTGTCTAACTGGGACTGTCGTGGGCATAAACGCTGGTAACTTAGGGCGCTCCAACAGTCACTCTAGCGGACATTTTTCGGTCACTCGTCCTATGCGGGTGTTACTATTTATTATCCCCTTAGTAATCTCTTATGGGCACTAGCATATATAGACCAATTCATCAATATCTCGGGAATCCTACTGTGTCCCCGCTATTCGGTCTGATTGTCACAGGATAATTGGTCAAGTACTCATCTTGTCACAGCTTTCGGTGAACTAAGGTTGCTGCATTATCTGGATCTCAGTGTGTGTGTGTCCGTGTGTGTGTGTGTGTTTGTGTTAAGACAAGAATAGTGCGAGTAGGCCTAAAGTGGCACTTCTCTGGGTTACTTCGAGATGGTTATAACCTGCGATGGATTACTGTGTCACACGAAATGTGATGAAATGCATCTGTCATCTCCCAGCTAGATGATTGTGTTACGGGCATGAACATACAATTATTCTATCAGGATGCGATGTGGCACACACAAATACATTAGGGAATCGAGCAAATTTCTTATACACATATATGTCAAGGTCATGCAGCCGATTGGCGAGCTTTTTGTCCGCTACCAACAGGCGATATCTAACTATGCGTGCATAGCGCCAGGGTAGTCGGTCGTAAGAAGACTGGACCTTAACGTGAAACGACGGCTTGGGTACCTCTTTGACCCAATGTGTTATACTGGGTGGTGACCTCAGGCCACTTGAGAGCTACTCCTACAAGGTTAGTCACTGGCTAGAGGTCAGATGAACTGAGTCGCCTGGTCCTCCAGGTTGAGGGTTTAAAATGGGATGGCGTCCATTGCTGTAAAACAGAATCGTTGTCACATCCTCTGCTTTGCGGACAGGCTTTCGAGTCAAAGCTCTTGGCTGAAGACTCTAAACACTCTCCTGTCCAGATTAGGGCGCCCTGGCAGTATCTCAGCCCACATGGATTGGCGGAATCCGTATCATGATTTGCTTGTCACTGTGGCCTCCACGGGGACAGCCACAGGACGCCTGCGCCTACAGAGGGACCATGGGTGGCTTGCGCTACGTCACTCACAGTTCCATTCACACACCCCGTATTTGGTGTAAACCCAAAGAAATAAGGTCGGTAGGCATGCGGATGGGAGTCACGTTTCATCAACGGAGCCGGCCCGCACTCCTTCAACAGGCAGAACAGAAGCATTCCTGACCAGTTAGGAAATCATGCACATCAGATGTACACAATGCGGTGGCTGGGACGTAGCCCGCTCCACAGAGGATGCATGGAACCACTCTTTGAATCTAGCACCGTCACGAGGACCGTGCATCCCGTCCCCTCCTGCACCGGCCAACTGTCTCCTGGAGCCGGCAATGGAGGTGGAGGGTATTAGACAGTTAGGTACCTTGTCAACATTCGCATCAGGAGCATCCACACCGGGGAGCTCAAGCAACATCTGACTTCTGCAATGCAAGAATACGCATCACGCAGGCAAGCGTACCACATACCCTGCCTTATTAGATTGGATTAGTAAATCGGGTGGAAGCGTACCCATCCTGCTTCACTTTCGCGTGCAATAGTGCCTTCTCCTGCACCTGGGCAACTGACCTCTTGATCAGTTAATGGAAATCTCACCGACCGACTCTGCCTGTGATTCTCAACACCTGAAATCAACATTAGTTCATGAAAAACTCACCTTCCTCATGTCCTGGCAATGTACTAGTGGTTTGCCCCGTGCCGCTTCCCTGCACTGAGGTGGCCGTACAAAAGCTGTATGAGTATCCTCGTCGAATTCATTCGGTATACACATAGACATGCATTGGCGTCATCCGTGGCCATTGGCAACATGTGCATATGCCTTTGGCCAAACGGGAGTATGAACTATCACAAACTGGATAGACGCATTAAACCTCATGTACAAAATACTACTACAAGGGTGCGTGGGTTTCCTTTGGAGGTCATGTTAACGGCCATTTTCGCACGCATGAGGATAAGTACCCAATACGAACTGTTGGTGTTTTCTTTAACATTTAGACGTGAGTATAAATGACAGCCTTAATTCTTGAACATTAATATCTGAAGGAAACCGATATAGGAATACTGAAGCAACTGCCATCAGTACGGTTACTACGTAGGATGTAAATGAACAAGCGGTACAGTAAACGTGTGTACTAAGATGTTTCCTCCCATAGGTACAGTCTGCTTTGCGTAGCTGATGGGAAGACCGCACAACGTGCGAATGCATTGGGGTGTTCATTACAGGCTCTTCGTGTCGCCTGACCGATCCGATCATCTGCTGCCCGGTGCGGATTCTCAAAGAACGTGTTTTGAGCAATCACAAGCTTTAACAGGTAGCAATACCACATATTCGCCGCTTACGGCACGACAGCTACCACAGTACTACATCAACTAAGACCAACTGCCCACTGTCAAACATGTGGGTTTTCTAAGCAGTGTTCGCATTGTTGTGCAAATGTCCAAGCCGTAGCATGGTTGTCATCCAAGTACTCAACCTTTTATACATATCGCTGTGTATCCTGCTGTGGCCATGAGCTATTTGTTAAGGATCTGCATCGTACGTCTTAAGTGCAGCTATTCGGTGCTCCTAAAAGAAATGCTCGTCGCTATGCGCCGATTCCTTTCAGATATAATGCACTAAGACACGGAAGTACCATACCCGTGGACCTTATCTTCTTCTTAGTCTACCCAGAAGATTGGCCATGTACAATTCCATTCCTTGTAGGCACCTCTGCGTTTTCGCCTTCAAGCCACATAATACCTGCGTTTTCATAAGCGCAGGTAAATCCAGTATGGCTGATGAACAACAGGTACTATAGCTATGTTCACTCACATCACTAACATATGGAGCGGAAGATAAATTGTCCACATCATGCTAAGAGCCAGCCAGTTAATTATCGGGATTATTCACTTGCCACGGATTTTCCAGTGCGATTTCTCTTCTGATGCATGATCCAAGCTAGTCACATGATGGACAATCATTGAGTATGTTATCCTAAATTTCATTCTTCACACTTTTCATGGGTACTGCAAGCGACTAAGCGCTGGTAGCCTGTGTTTAACGCCTTACCAGCGAACTGGAAACATACTCAATAATTTGCCCCCCTAAAATAGAACCATATCAACACAATTCGCTCGGAATCTCTACGCGCACGTCAAATACTAATGAACCCATGGATGGACTGAACCTTTATCCTGCGACGTACCGGCTCTCTAAGCGTCGTGCTAGTTAGTATCGGGCACCTGATCAAGAAACGGGTCATGTAAGCTTCCAACCGTTTTCAAGGCGCAGAAAGTAGGTAGCAGAGTGGATACCGGCATCCTCGCATAATCTGGTGAGCAAGACCATGGAGCTTACAAAATGTCATGAGTGGCGAACAAATAATAATACGAAGAGGAAGATACCTTAGTTCTCCGCCTCGATATGTCACCGTACTAGAATCCAGTCGAGAAGGTGACAACGGTATCATAAGTCACGAAGAGTGTAAAAGTATGGTGTGCAACACATGAGATAATTGCGAAATACAACCGAGTTTTGTAAGCCCAATAAAAGATAGGTGACAGGTGGCTCTGCCATCTTAGGCACGTGCAATAAAGATCCTGTATTGCACCAAGTCAGTAGTTAATCATTCTAGTGAAACTGCAGCCAACCGAGTCTTACGTTGCGATGGAAAAAGAATGGTACAACGAAGATGACGGAGCATGTGTAGACAACTTTTCAAGTTTTCGGGGAAATGATGCGCTTGAATCAATTGATTTTCATAAGCTCAGCTATGTTAAATTTGGCAGATGAAGGACGGGAGATACAACTGTAATCACTAACGAATAGCAAATGAAACATAAACATCAGCATATTAATCACTAGTCAGTTATTTGCCGGGACTGTTCAGTTTCCACGGATGTTCCAGAGCAATTTATCTTTGAATGCGTGGTCCAACTTGGACATGTCCATCAGACTGCAATTTGCCATCAAAGCGATGAAGCGTTGCTTTTGGACACTGTAATAGGTAAAGTTTTTGGACGCTTTGCTAATGGTAAGGTACGGTAAGATATGGTAAGGTAATTCCGTGTGGTGCAACTGCGGTAAAGAAGCATAGTGTCCAACATCAAACCTCAGGATAGGGGCACTTGTATGTGGGCATCTGTGTTCGCATTACCAGTAGTGCAAATACAGAGCGCCTGCTTCTTTGCAGAAACTAAAGGTGGTCGTTGCTGCGCTGCAACACCCCATGAATTAGTGCAGTATCAGTGTGAAAATCATCTCCTCCGATGTTACGAGTGAGCGGGGATTCTGTTCTGACTCATCTTCCTCCATAATATTTGGCCGATTTAACGTGCACCATCACTTCTCAGTTGCGTACCACCAAGGGCCACAGGTCAGTCCTTGGTGCTCGGTCTCATATTTGCACTGTTCGGCATAGCCCCATCGTGGCCACGTTGGTGAGTGGCCAGACTGTCTGGGCTAAGGCACGCACAGACCCATGCACTACAGCTCCATGTGCAATCCGTATTTCTGACCTGCACATGGGCTCCAATCCCTGTGCCGGCTGAAATAGGCACACAGTCTTGCCTGTGTTTATGCTGAGCCCAAACTTGGTCGCCATGGAAGTTGCTGCAGTCGTCATCCATTGCAGTTCTTCCTCGGTATGTGCAAACAACGCACAGTCGTCAGCAAACAGCGGTACACGGATGGTTGTCTCATGCACTACGCTCCTTGCTCCAAAGCGGCCGATGTTATGCAAACGCCCATCCTTGCGGTGCTCCAGCTGCACACCGTATTCAAACGTGTTGAATGCGCACGACATCACAACAGTCAGATAGATATTGAGCAGTGTGGGGGCTAAGACGCATCTATTGCTTCACACCGGAGATAACAGCAAAGTCATCTGAAGTCACTCCACTCACCTGCACCCTTGCTCGCATGCCAGTATGCAGGCACTCAACCAGACGAATAAACTTTGCAGGGCATCTAAACTTTGCGCGAATCAGCCACAACGCCTCACGGTTCACTGTATCAAGTGTTTTGGTGAAGTCAACGAAGAGCGAATATAACGGTTAATTGCGTTCACGACATTTTTCCTGTAGTTGACGTGCTGCGAACACCATGTCGATGGTGCTTCGGCCCGAGCGGAATCCACATTGCTCCTCAGTTACATTCGGTTCCAGTATGTTTGTCACAAGGCGAATGAGTAGGGTGCGAGCAAAAATCTTGCCGATGCAGCTAACTAAGTTGATACAACGACAATTGTTGTTGTATTGCTTGCTACCCTTTCCATTGTACAATGGAAGCATAAGCACATCTTTCAACTCTGCAGGTATTTGCTCTTCTATCCAGACGGCTTCCACCAAACGATGGAGTGCACACATCATAACTGATCCTCCATTCTTTAGTGTTTCTGGTGGTATGCCATCAGTACCAGCCATTTCCCATTCCGTAGTTAGGCAAGGGCTCTCTGTGTTTCGTACATTTCTGGTGTATCCTCAAGTTCGGATAGTACGCTGTGGTGTTACAAGCCGTGCAGTGTGTCCCAGTCAACTTCGGATCGATTGTTCAGGCGGGCGTCAAAGTGTTTTCACCACATCTGCAAGATGTCAACAGATTGTGTTCATACGGCGCCAGTCCCAAATTCCTTCAGGGTTTTCATTTGCTGACTTCAAGGAGTCGTAGAAATCTTTGTGTTAACAGTGTTCAGCGTAGGACTCAATCTGCTCAGCTTTCATTGTCCACCACGCATTTTGTAGCTGACACAGCTCTCCAGCTAGCTGCTTTCGAATTTGGCGAAAATTATTGCTCTTCATTGCGTTATTGGGATCAACCTCGGATGTGATGAACTCTGTATTTTTCGCTCGTACTAATGGCCATCGTCACACTGTTTTCGTCGAACCAGTCGGGTCGCTTACAGTTTATACACCCAATCGTCCCCTCCGTAGCAATGGTCACCTGTTTTTTTAAGTTGACCTATAGGACGCTTACGGAAGCCGAGGAGACTTCTTCACCGAAGCGGGTTGTTATGGCATCCTCCAGTGCTTGTCTGTTTTCTGCATTCGAAAGGGTGCGGACGTTGTATTTGCTTCGAGTGGTGCTCGATGGAAAATACCATGATTTGTAGACATTTATGTAGAACTTTGTGCGCACCTGCTTATGATTAGTCCCACATTCAGCTCCACGCATTACCCGCCTTATACGCACTACAAGCGTCTCCCATTGACGTACGATGATGTAGTCTAGCAAGTGAACTAGTCCACTCTGTGGCAATGCAGTAATATCAACAGCACACAAAGCGAACTGATTGTTCGTGCTTCTCAACCGACATACAACCATGACTATTTCTCCTACCTTCACACACATCCCGCATCGGCCGTTGCGCAGCTTATCAACGTTGCCATATCTGCTGCATACAGGTGGGCGGATAAACGAACACAAGCTACTGCTGCCGCCTCCCTCTTTTTCGTAATCCCTTCTCAACCCCCTAATCAGCCTTCGTACTATAATTCGTAACTCAGTCGACAGCAACCGTGATGCCACGGGGTCGAACCATCTGCAGCTACCTTTCCGCACCACCCACCTGTCGGCACCAGTCCCTTATATGACCGCACTGTCCCCTTCAAAGTTCGCACTCTAAGACAAATATGTCATCAGATCGCACTCGTACGCACGTTGAACACAGTGTGTATTAAAGTGTGTTGCGTATCCGAAACTAGTATCAATGACTCACTGCTTTGTTGAATTAACTGTCGCCGGTTTGTCGTCTCGCTAATGGTTGCACAAGACCAGAGACGCTGATGGGACAACCACTGGTCAAGCTAGGGTGAGTATGCTTCTCAGCTCCAAGACTTGTCATCGTTGCTTGATTGCAATCCCGTGAGCAGTCGTTTGTGTGTAGCCGTTTGATAATATGAACTGAATTCGCTTCACGAATTAGAACAAGATGCCGGTTGTTTGTGATTTCCGCTCATGCCCCCACCGAAAGCAGTTCTGACGCTGCCAAAGGCACTTTCCACACCGAACTGAATACTCTGCTTTGCAATGTTGCCAGTTCGAATATCGCTAGTGTGCAGGGATATGAATGCACAAGTAGGTCACCTGAGCTTTTCAGTAGCTCAGTTGACTGATAAGTATGGAATTAACACCGACCGGATGGATAACGGCGAGCGCCTGTCCCAACTGTGCTCGGAGCATCAGCCGTTTCTTAGTGGCACCACTTTTAGACAAGATGGATCCGAAGTACCATCTGGCGTCCTGCTGTGGCTGACCAACGATGGAGCCAAATAGATCACATTGCCAAAAGTTACAGGCGGCGTGGTCCCATTCTGTGTTGTTGCTCGTTCTGGAGCACCTGCTTCGACTGTGATCATGGCTTGGTACGCTGTCATTTTTCCATGAACTTTATTTGGTGGCGTACCAAGCGACTTCTTCGATTAGCAACTGAGAAGTTATCTTAGCCCTCAGTCAGGTATGCCTCCGAAGGTGATCTGTGTACCGAACTTTCGCTCTCTTGTCCGATGACATTGATCTTCAGTGGAATAGGATCTCGACCGCCATGTACGATGCGCGAGTCTCTGCTTGCGGCACTATCAATCGTCACAGCACCAGTCACTGGATATCCGAGAGGTAGTTGAGCCTGCCGGAGTTCAGAAAACTCTCGGCTAACTCTGAACACAGTGTGACCAGACGGGCTATTAGACGCGAACTAAAGCGGAGCCTGTTTGTTGACAAAGAAATTTGATGGACAAATCGGGCTCACGAAATGGAGCAAACGTCCGTCAAACAACCCAGTTGATTTCGACGACGGCTACTGCATGCACGGGCGTGTAGCCGCCTCATTAGCTAATCGCCACCAGCAAATAGAATGCATGCACATAGCAGCGTATACGTATGTATAGTGCACAGGGGTGCAAGTGACGCTTCAGCCCAGACATGTTCACAAGAGTCTTGTCACATGGGCAATGACGGTCTACGTGACGGAGTGAATGTAGTGAGTGTAGTGACCCGCTTGTGCTTGAGATCGCCGAAATCTGACTAGGATGAAACCGGGTCATTTTAAGATAAGGCATTCGGACGTAATCCACAGCCCCGTTAACACTGAGACATTTGGTAAAGGGAGCTAATGCATGCCGAGGTAGCTAGTCAACGTGTATACAGAAGACATAGCCTAACCGAAGTAAGCGATTCAGGTTCATCAAATACTCGAACGAGGCACCAGAAAGCTTCTTGCCAAAGACCAACTGGCGGACCTCAGCACTGCTCATTCGGTATTCCCAACAGACGTCTGCAATACTCCGCAAGCGCCGGTGGTCAAACGCGGCCAAAAGTTTAATGTCTGTTGCGAACTGGTCAGGTCTCTGATCCATACAGTAACACCGACCTTGCCGCAGCATTATACACCCTGCTTTTCAAGGACAGGCCGATATCCCGCTGTTTGTATAGATGCTTTAGCCTCTGGAAAGCCACACGGATCTTGCTGTTACGTGAAGTAGCAAACTCAGTGATGTGACCACCAGGGGTGACACAGCTACTAAGGTAAGGGGACTTATCCACCAGTTCCAGTAGCTGTTCGGAGATAGCTAGAGCCGGTGATGTATCAGTCCAGTCCTCCAACAATATGTTGCCCTTTTAAGATGCAAAACACACGCTGAAGCGTGCAGAGCTACGCGTCAGTCTATCCAATAGTGTTCGCATGGCCATCGCGTCAAACCCATGAAGTGTTATGTCGTCCTCATACTTCAGCTTTGTCAGTCGGTCACCTAGCAGAACTTCCACTCCGGTAGAGCCTGAAAGAACCGGGTCATTCACGATCATTTATATCACAAAGTTGGAGAGGATAGGAGAACTTCGTTTGCCATGGGGAACTTAGGTTATAGCTTCCGTATACTCTTGCTTTGCTTCGATCGTCACGGTAGACAGGCTTCAGAATTGATAGCAGTTAAGTTAACAGGCCATTCAGGGATCGATAGGGCTGTAAGCTGGCTTGATTAACACAGTGAAAGGTGACTTTTAGCTTAAGGAAAACGACCGTAGTCAGCGAAGAGTAAATATTTGGTGGATGCAATTACAATCAGGGCGGAAGCCTTTCTGGCTTTCAGCAAGTTGGTTTTCATGGAGACCAGTAAGTCGTCGAAGAATGATACCCGTGGTAAGTTTGGAGTTAGCAGAAATGGGGCTAATGTGTCGATGAATTTCGCAAAAGTACGCTGACCCTTCTTGAAGTTGCGTGCTCTGGATGCACCAAAGCATGTTAAACAGTGAAGCAAGTCCAGTCAACAAAGAGTCACCATTGTGATAGATTATGCAAGCAGAATAACGATATAGATTTAAATAACAAAGCAAGTGGCTAGCTTGCCGGAAGCAAACAGCGTTTGATTGGACGCCTATTCATATTCACTTATACGCTGATTGGTTCATAGTTGGCGACGATGGAGTGGATTTGTTTAACTGTTTTAATGGAAGAGTCTCATATATGCAGTAGCGTTTTATGGGATTAGCCTAGTTACGCACCTTGAGGTTTCTACGTGATAGCTATACTGTCATTTTCGCTGAGTTTGCTTTGTCGAATAAACGGTTTGTTCCTGAAGAACCGAGTTCTGTGACAACCACCATCTTTCAGCAAGGATGGGAATAGGGCGTCAGGTCCAGGATCCATGTTTATTTTCAACACGGCGAGCTCATGACGAATCTTTTCAAAAATGGCAGGTGAGACATCAGCTTCCCACATGGCTTCAGGTGATTCTGTAAGCGGTAGTGTCGCAGCAGGTCCGCTGAACTACTTTTCAGAATGTTCCACCCGACGTGTTAGTGGACGACGCTGAAAATGGGTCAACCGCCCATCTTTCTCAACTATGGTCTCCCTAATTGATGGCTTTCTCGGACCCGTGTTACGAACGAGCTGGAATAGCACGGCTATTTCTACCTCGCACGACCTTGCCACCCATCAACGCTCCCGGTAGATTCGAAGATTCCTTATCAGATGTTTATACAGAGCATTTTGAGCGCTGATCCGTGCCCCAGAGATCTATTCACAAGTAGAACGTCTCTAGTTTAGTGCACAGCAGGTATCGAAAGAATGTTTCCTGACACACTTGAGACGACCATAGTCAGGCTTCGGCTCACTAACCTCATTCATCAGTGAAAATTCGTGGGCCGGTTCGTCATAGTATTGTGTAACTGCACACTGCGCGTACAAGTTACAGGTAAGGGGTTAGAAGTTAGGCACTTGTTTGGAGCCGGAAGAGTACGCGCCAGGCGTGGGCACACTAGTGTGTGGTCGGAATCCAGCCACATGCACCAACTTGACCGACAGACTTGGACTGATATGCGCCCTCTCTAGCTGATGGCAATATGGGCAGTCTGGGTCCAGGTCATTGAGTAATTCGGCTAACTCCAGGTGACGCGATGTGAATGTTTGTACTGGAAAGTACTGCTGCTAATATAAAGATTGTGGTCGAAGCACAGCTGCAGGATTTTATCTCCCTTGTCTGTTCTGAGTGCATCAATCCCGAAGCGGCTTCCTAGATGTTATTGGGAGTCTGAAAGACAACCAACTTCCGAATAGCCAACTGAGTATTTCTGTTACACAGCTACAAATGATCAATGGGCACCGAGCTATCAACGAAACTGTATGTCATCTTTCCGGCCCCCGGAGTTCATTCATGCTTCAGTAAGTGGACGGCTGTACTTATGTGCGTCAGCGGTTCGATTCAGAATAGGCTTAGTCTTTGCTTGACACATTGATCCGTAGATGCCGAAATATGGTACACAGTCTTGCCAGAGATTCTGCTAATCCCGTGCCACTGGGAATTCCTTCACTGTCTAATTCACTACTAGACCGATTATGTTATGTTTTGCAATGTTATGGTGTTTCATTTCTAGGCCTCAGAGAACAAATTTACGGTTTCTGAGGGCATCAGCAATACTCCGCTACGCAGTACCGACGCTTCGCCGTCGTACTACCACCACCAATCGCACGTGGGCTAAGGATACTACGAGGTCTGCCCGACTCGCACCCGCGCCCTCGGATTACGAGGCAGGCTACGGACTAGCACTTACGGATTTCACAGGTTAAGGGATTCCACGTTCAAAAAGAAACCACACTGTGATTTAAATTCAGTTTGACTAATCTGCTATCTAATGACGCATTAGTCAAACGCTTCCTTTTGCGGCAGGTCCACTCTAGCTTTGGCCATTCCCCTCATCTGCCTACGTCGCCTGTTTGTTGCAGTTGTTCGGGTGTTTAGTGTTGGAAGCGTTACTTGATACATTTTACTTTTGGTTCATTGTGTCAATCAGCCCTACCATTAAAAATGCTGTTTGCTGTATTTTTCGCACTATTTGATGGTTTTATAGTACATAACTTGATGGTTGAGGTGGATGGCTTTTTACACTATGTTGGAATATTGGAAAAGGCGTTTTCTCGGGGATATAACCCTCCTCTTTTCCGCACGCAAGAAGTAACATAAGAAAATCGAACGCCACCTTTCTGCGCACCAAGTGCGATCTAGACTGCCCAACTCTGCCGAGATAGAGTTGCACCACCTCACATTTGTAAGATACAAACATGATACACACGAAAGTGCACACATTCCGATGTCTCCGGCCTTTCCGGACCATTATGTTGCCCCACAGATCAGGTGGAGAGTCTGATGGGATAGACCTCGAGTTATCAAAACTCAGCACTCACTATTAGCACACGAGCATGCACATAGTTATGCGTCCTCCTGACATCTTCCCAGAGGGGTGAAAATGCCGGGCTGAAGCTTCATACCTAGGTGTACGTCTCAAAACATATGCTTCAGATGGTTGTGCAATGCGTTTTTGAGTGCTCAGCATGCCAACGACTGAATGTACCCCAAGAGAGCACTGTCGTCATACCTTGTAGTTATTTTTCATAACCTACACTAACGTGTTTCGGAACATATGCGAGTTACCGGTTTAGTGCTAACTCATCAATACTTGCATTAGTGAGTTCTCTGTCAGGTATACAAGGTTAGCGCTTTTCTCTCTTATTCTACTGATCAACATCGTAATCCCCAAACTGACAAAATAAGACAATTGGCTTGTGAAAAACACAAAAAATCGCATTTTATATTTTCCATTCTGTGATATTTGTACTTATTATTCGCATTTATTCCGTGGTTTTAGACGGCTCTATGTTTATTGTATAGACAGTGGCCATATATATATATATATATATATATATATATATATATTCGAATCAACTGGGCTGACCAATAACTTAGTACGCTAAATGGTCAGTCATACCCAAGGAACGGTAAGACCACGGATCCTTGCTTGAAGGTCGGAGTACCTCAGATTTATTGGGGGCTCTGTAACAACTTTGAACCACTGGATCGGTTCCGCTTGTTTGACTATAGTAGCGCGCGTAAATTAAATCGTAAAGAACTATGCGAGAACAAAGTTGAAAATAAGATTCCACGCTCTACGTAACACTAACTACTTGTGGTGATTTTGGGGACGCTGTGGTTTTCAACTGTTGCCAGTTTGTGAATATAGGAAACCTCATAGATGATCGCTAATAACTATTATTTTATGCGAAATGTTTTTAGAAAATTTGTCTGTTTATTGCTTCACTGTGTCACGACCTGGACCACCGGGGATATGACAACCGATTCATGAAAGCATTTTCAACTCCACTGGCTTCTCTGTATAGTTCATCACCAATGGAGCACCATCACTTCAATATGACCATAACTATCTTACAGGTTAGTGGTTCAGGTCCTGTTAGCTTACCCATACATCGTCAGTATATCAGCGTTCCCCCACCGAAGCGAAGGAGTCCTCGATGGTGTGCAAAAGCAAGTGATTTTTCTTTTTGTTTTTAGCAAAGAGACCACAACATCTTTCGACATTTTCGAAATGCATCGTATCGCAACGTGAGTTTCATATTTTCATCCGTTCTTTTGTTGGTTTTCCAGTTTGCAATACCGTTAACGGCTATGCGACAATTAAGTATAAACGAATTAGCTCAGTACAAATCTGCAGTAGTGAAGTGCAGAGCCGGAAGAGAGCTGCGTCGAAAATCCGCTTCTGATGCAGTTCCAGTGACCGAAATGGGAGAGGTTTGATACAAATGGATTTCGTGTCGCAACCCAGACACATCAAGTATTGCGAAAGCCGACAATGACTAACGAACAGAATTAACTTGAAAATGCCAAGCCAACAAGTAGCAGCAGATCTGCGGCCCCCATTGTTTATCCCAACCGGATCATAAGTGTTCGGTGTAACACTGCTGGCATTAGTGGTCCCAACGTTGCTTATAATGTTGTGTTTATTGTCCACCGTTGCACCCCATGCTGAGGCTCATGTTGCATTCTTGATGCTTCCTCATCGCAGTCGGGCTAAACCAACTGACACTTAAACTAGTTTTTTTTAAGCTGGATAAATTTCATTCCACTTTATTTGGTTTGTTCTGCCTACCTGAATAATCTTCTACTAACTGACCACGTTGCTTGCGCTGATTGCGCTTATTTTCGGTAACTTTGTTGCGTTTGCAGCATTTTTAAGTAACTTGTGGACATTTCTTACTTACCGCAGATTCGTTGATGACCAATTTACTTCATATGTTAATTTAGCGAAGAGTTGTGCCACCGTATCTGTATGCATTATCCGATTTATTTTATTTTGTCTTGTCGTTTCAAGTGATTGGCTGTTGCTTGATATCCCCGGTGTGACTGCGCTTGATGTGCATGTTGACAAGGTGCCTACCTGTCTATTACCCACTACCTCGTCCATACTGGGCTCCAGGAGACAGTTGGTCGTTGCTGGAAGGGACGGGGTGCACGTTCCTTGTGGGCGTGCTAGGCTCGAAGAGCGGTTCCATGCACTCAGTGTGTAGCGGATTACGGTCCAGCCACCGCGTTGTGTGCGCTTGATTCCCAGAATACAGCGTGCTTGTGTTTGCCTGTGAAGGAGTGTGGGCCGGCTCCGTTGATGAAACGTGGATCTCATCCACCTGCCTCCCGGTCTTATTCCTTCGGGTTTACACTGGATATGAGGTATGTGGTTGGAGCTGTGGGTGGTGCAGCGCAAGCTACCCATGGTCGCTCTGTAGACTTTGGCGTCGTGTGGCTGGCCACAGTGACAGACAAATCCGGAACCGGATGTCGCCAACCATTGTCCACCGTACAGATGCGCTCCATAGTCTGCTCAGCACAATTCACACTACCTTTATAGAGCTGCCTATATGTATCTTTGCTCACACATTCGGCTCTATGAGGTCAAAGACACGGCGGCATGGGAGTGAAGAATGATCCATGACATAGCGCAGTTAGCTTGTATCTTATGAAAGTCCGCTTAGCGGCATAAGCTACTGGTCAATAACGCAAGCATCTAGCGGAAAATGGTTCAGCTCCTGATGAAAGCCGGGAATGCGCACGGTTGACTAGCCTCAATAAGCTGTAGGCTTCTTATCCGGGCATGTGAAGACTATCTAACTTGGAACAGACCGCGATGAACATTCGATAAAAAACTTCACAACGTTCACATGAATAAAGCTTTATCGCTAAATGCCGTTAGTCTCGCTGCTTTCAATACCCACCAGTTGGACCCTTCTACCATCCGATTCCGGGTGGTATGGGGACCATAAGCTGACTGGTGGTTTAGTGAAGAATCCATTTAGGCAGCACCAACAGTTTTCTCTGTACCCCAGTAACTTTCCTGGTAGTGGTGGGTCACGCTATGCGCTTAGTCAGTCATCTCGGTTGTCAAGCCGCGCTAGAGTCTGATAGGCTCAGTCCTGCTCACAAGAATAGAAGCCGAAATTTTAACTAACCCATCAGATGAACACGCTCTCTTAACCTACATATCGCTTTAACCCGCTGATCCTAGTTGAAACAATGGAACGATGAAACGGTGATGTATTGCGGTTAAAATAGTAGGTGCTTTACAGGTCTCGTGAAGTGGCCAGATGCGATCCAGTCTTAGCGGTCCCATTCGTCTAGTCCGTTTTGCTTTCACATCCTGCAACCAGCTGCAAAGGATTACTGTTAGGTGAACAGAGAGGTATTAGCCAGTATGTTTGAACTCAAGCGTTTGCACCCGTACAACTAAGGAAGACATTTCGATACCCACGCTGACCACAAACCACTTCCTTCTCTGTTGGTTGACCGGTGGCAGAAAGGATTACGCACCTGATTTGTAATCCGGAGGTCACGGGCTCGAATTCGCGTAGGTGCGAGCGACTTCGCGGTATACTTAGCCCACGCGTGACCGGTGGTAGTCGCGTGGCATCGAAGCGTGTGTACGATGTACCGACATACTGCTGATACAGTTTTGAATAACTAAATAAAAGGGCACACTTCGCTGTTGGGGAAGAGCGAGGAATTCTACGAACGTCCTTGTCTGTGATGTAAGGGTGGGCACTACTTTCCATCTCATAGAACTACAAACACCATAAGTAAACGGATCTAGTAACAGCATGGCCGTTGCGTTGAATCTCCCCCCGTAGCAGCAGGGTACAACAAAGGACAATGGATCGCTGGCGTTTATAAATATGCTCAAACATCCGGGAAAGACACATATTCGGAGAAAACAGATGTGAAGTCTAACGGAGCCTGTGATATCGATGTTGAGGCGGTTCTTGATAATCGGATGGTCTGCGAGCTTGATAGGCGAATTGAAACCACATGCTTGTCGGAAAAATGATTTGAGTCTATTTGACGGCGTTTCACTCCGAGATGCACGCGTCTTTCCACCAGATGAACTAGGACCCCCGGTTGCTGAGAAAGTTGTATAAGGCACGGCCTGGTGAAATCTATAACATGTGATTACTGCTGGTGGCCAAATATCGATCAGGATATAGATCGGTCGTTAAAAAATTGCGATGTCATGACTACAGTAAATAAATACATGCCGAAGGGAAAATCCCCACTTCTGGTGGTGTCCGGAAAGGCTTTGGCAACGGGCACATGTTGACTAATTTGGCCCCATCAGCTGGATCATATGTCTTCAGTTGATTGGTGCCAAGTCTAAGTGGTTAGAAACACATCCAGCTCCACATGCTACCTCCAAAGCTACAGTTGCAAAATTACACGCACTCTTCGCCATCTTCATCATTGGCAAAAGGACACCATTTGCCAGCGAGGAAAATTGCTGAGCGCTAATGGAATCCAACACCTCCGCTCCATACCATCGCGCGCCGAAGGTGCTAGCAGAACGTGCGGTCAAGTACGTTACAATGGTCTGCTCAAGTCGACCTATGGAATCTAATGAACAAATTTAGCTCGCCTCTGTTCGCTTACCATACGTCACTTACAGAGTCGACATGAGTCACCAGGTGAGTTGATCTTTGACCAGTCATTACGGACGAGACTATACATAATTCCTCCTGGACCCAGAAGAAAAATGGAGCAGAAGGAGGAAAACCAGCGTGGGATGACAAGACATCAGAAGGAATGTGTCTCAAGGATGCTGCTACGGTATGTAGGTGTTAGGTCCGTTTACAACAAAACATTCGTTTTGGGAATTGTACTTTTATTTGACCTGGGACACGACAAAGCTTAATTAACGCAACACGTGCTCCGCACGCGACGTCATAATAACATTTGACCTCTATCCATGACCACGTCGGCATGTCAAAGCACGTGATAACCATGGGCGATTGAAGGTGCCCTTTATCTCACATCCACTCACGATGCGTAGATAGGTATGTCGCATCAAGACACAACTGGGCGACAGGACAACGCTTTCATTTACGTGCTCAGGACTTGAGGCGGTCATCGTCGCGACCGTCCGCAACAAATAAATTTTTTATTTAATTTTATTCATGTATCATTGTTATCTGTACAATCTTACATTTATATTAGAGTCTAGCCTACTGATTTTGTAGGCAGTCTCGAGTGAAACGACACTGATACATGGTTGCCTTGCAAAGCGAGTCGTCAACTCACCAATCGGACCGGCAACTAGCAGGTGGTCATATAATGCATCACCACATGAAAAATGTCCCTACGCGGCCTTTAGTCGTCGCATTACCACAGCCCCACTTTTCTTGCAGTCAACTCGCTCTCAAAAAGACCTACGCAGAAAAAGTTTGAAAAAAACGTTTATATCTTCAAGAACAAAAGACCGAACGTAAACAATTGTTTCGGATGATTCATCAGACCCGTACAATCATATAAGTGAGCAATGGGCGTAAAAGGATTCGATCAGTTCAAATGCCTCATCTTTTGATAGTGAGCATTAGTTTGATCCAAACCGTACATTTCGGATGCTATACAGGGTCTCTCCACTCCAGTCGAAAGGCCTGCACCTCTGCACCCTTGCTATTGCCGATGCGATCAGCATTCGCTTGTATCAACCGCTTTTGTATGAACAAAAGAAGTTGATCGAAGCTGTTTAGCTATCTTGGTCAGACAAAATGGATCCTACTGAAGGCAACTGTAATTGTGCAACTACACCTTTGTCCTAGTTTGTTGTTTGTTGCTAGTCCATGCCCTTGGTCGGCACGTGATCGCATCACATTTGAGCAGATCGATTCCACTTTTACGCCCATCGCTATTTCACTCAAATGATTGTACGGGTCTGAAGATGAATCATCGAAAACAATTGTTTACCTTCGGTCTTTTGTTCTTGATAATGAAATGGGAATTTTCCAGTTTATATCTTCGTTGGCGGTTCCTCAGTGTTGCATGATCCTGCTAACCCCAGCTCACTATTTGCTCACGCAACATGCAAACATTTTCAACTGATTACTTGTACAACGTACTCAGCTACTGGCAGAAGTACGTACAACGAAGACACTCTGATCTGGAGACAGAACACCAGTTCCGTCACCTAATCTTAATTGCCGTATATTTCTTTCAGTCAAACATAATGACGCACGGTGTTCCCTGTAAAAAGAGTTCGTGACTAAAATCTTCTGCCACTTACTCATTTATAACCAGCATGGAGAATACCGACTGTGAACATTCTTATAAGGCCGGATTCGCCGGTCTTCAAGAACTCTACTGCATATGTCACTGATATTGCCGTCTGCGATGCTGACCAAGTAGAACGATCCCATGAACCTCAACTAGATACCATGGTGTCGGTCATTATGCAGAAACGATTTCCAGTAGCGCAGTCACTTCCCGAAAGCATCATCCATTATCCGCCATTATCCACCATGTCAGAAACTGAGGATGTATTTGTTTGATCTGTTACTGCAAGAAATTTCATATCCTTGGGTCTTGCATGTTTGGAGACCTCGGATCAATGTCTCTACTATGCACGGTACATATCGAAGCTCCTGTTTTCTTTCTATCGGGACCTTGTTTTACGCTAGCAGTTCCACGTGCTATCACTTTCTGTCACGTACTGTCCACGTACTGAAATACATTCTTGGATCTGCGACATATGTGGAAATAAAAAGGGACTTCTTCCATTCCTTAAGTTTGCGTACATATAGCCACAGAGAGCGTCGTTCTCCTGTATGGAAGCGATCGCCGCCGTTGAGCTGAACATTAATGCAGCGCGATGGTTTTATGTGCTTCAACGTGCCATTAAGATATGCTTGGTGGCGGATTTTACACAATCAGAGCAACCCACAAAAGATAGAACATTGACTGGATAACATATAAACTGTCTTTTAATCCTCATACTAGTGCGTCATTTTCCTTGTTACGGACTCCACGTGACCCACTGCCAAACACCCGCTGCCTTACCGTCCAGTGCATTTTAGCCAGAGGTTTTGGTTGAGAATCCTAGCCAGTCTCCTGTTTAAGGCTACGCAACCTGCAACTATCCTGCTGGTGCAGTACATGAGAATCCCCCGAAGAATTTCTTGATGCTCAAGCTGTCGCACAGGATATGCAACGACGCCCTACCTGTCGTATCTAGCGGGGTGAATAGGGTTGAATTTGCCACAGCTTAGGCCCCCGCGTCCTCCTATTCTCGTTTTAGGCTTTTCATCTCTACCATAAGTTGGTTATTTCACCATGTTCCCGCGCTCTTTAAGTCACGAGGTACAGACACACACCATATTGTTTGATAGATGTTTATTCGCTAGTTTCGACTTACGCAGTCGCAGTGTCGTTCCGGCTGCGCCGGCAGGTTCGTGTTCAGTAAAACAGATGGGCCCAGTTTGCACGCTAATATTTCGAAGCTTCAATCCTCGGTCAAACTAACATACCTCAACGTCCGCACTCTGTTGCAAATTAATCAACAGGCAGCACTAGCCCCAACTTTGCAGACCATAACGATGGAGGCTTGCATTTTAACATGACCATACCCGTGGCTCCGCTGTCTTGAGGGTCAGGTCTTTATGGCCAAAGGCTCAAGGTGTGTTCACTAATGTCAACCCTCTGTCTCGTCCTAGGCAAGCGGGAAGCTGTGTGCCCACATAAACCAACCTAACCTCCTATTGAATTACTGTTTTCCCTCTTTGTGGTCGTTGCCCATGTGTTGTGACACTGCCAATTGTAAATTGGCTGGGCATTGAATAAATAACTAAATAAATAGTATCCTACATGCAAGGCGCAAGCTTTGTACTCACTTTACAACCCCGTTCACTTGACACTCGCGGCACTTTCCAATTGCATGTATTTGATGACGGAACTTCAGGCACAGGTCAAGCCAGTATAAGTTTAGTAGACCTCCACGGACTGCAGCTGCCTTTGTCTTCTGGTTTCCCATCAGTAGCCGGAAATGTACCTTCAGCTTGTCGTTCCTGTAGACATCGCGCGGGCATGATAAGTGGCTGCTGGTTTTCGCTTCCTACGCCCTCACAAGGTGCGGCTGTGCATGTAAAAATTATTCTACTGTCAGCTCAGCGTTCCCCTTCGTCATAGAAGTTAGGTACTGTAGCACGGGCTGTTGGCCTGAAAGGCTAAATTATATAATTATCCAAGGGTGAGCAACATGCTTGCGGCCAACACTGTGTGGGCTGGCGTAATCATAACGTGAAGTAATTGTACAAGTGCCGGTCTACTTTTCATGAGTATCAACTTCAATACAGCAGCCTCCGAGAGCTACAAGGTAGGTTGGCGACATCCGGTTCCGGATTTGTCTGTCACTGTGGCCAGCCACACGACGCCAAAGTCTACAGAGCGACCATGGGTAGCTTGCGCTGCACCACCCACAGCTCCAACCACATACCTCATATCCAGTGTAAACCCGAAGGAATAAGACCGGGAGGCAGGTAGATGGGATCCACGTTTCATCAACGGAGCCGGCCCACACTCCTTCACAGGCAAACACAAGCACGCTGTATTCTGGGAATCAAGCGCACACAACGCGGTGGCTGGACCGTAATCCGCTACACACTGAGTGCATGGAACCGCTCTTCGAGCCTAGCACGCCCACAAGGAACGTGCACCCCGTCCCTTCCAGCAACGACCAACTGTCTCCTGGAGCCCAGTATGGACGAGGTAGTGGGTAATACACAGGTAGGCACCTTGTCAACATGCACATCAAGCGCAGTCACACCGGGGATATCAAGCAACAGCCAATCACTTGAAACGACAAGACAAAATAAAATAAATCGGATAATGCATACAGATACGGTGGCACAACTCTTCGCTAAATTAACATATGAAGTAAATTGGTCATCAACGAATCCGCGGTAAGTAAGAAATGTCCACAAGTTACTTAAAAATGCTGCAAACGCAACAAAGTTACCGAAAATAAGCGCAATCAGCGCAAGCAACGTGGTCAGTTAGTAGAAGATTATTCAGGTAGGCAGAACAAACCAAATAAAGTGGAATGAAATTTATCCAGCTTAAAAAAACTAGTTTAAGTGTCAGTTGGTTTAGCCCGACTGCGATGAAGAAGCATCAAGAATGTAACATCAGCCTCAGTATGGAGCACGCATGGTAGGTAACAGCCTCGAAACAGAACTGGATGCGAACTGCTCACACTGAAATGAGCTGGCGATGGACAGGATACGTTCTAAATAGCCGCTGGATTTTGAGAACCAACATGGTCACCGAGCACGCAATTGCGGGTACCTATCTCTCTGAGGTAACAGATACTTGTCCACTGGCATCCTGGCTAGGCGCCCGAGTATGGGTCATTTGAACACAGCTGAACGTTGCTTGTCGCATACTTACTAAACGTTATGGGCATCAGGCATACCTTCGTTTGGCAAAGCTGGTGCTAACCTCAGCAATGGGTCCCTACGTCGTCTCCAGGATTTCTCGATGTTCGTCAAAACACTGACTAATAGTGAATGTATGAGGCTAGCAAAGAAGTTGGGCAAACTTGCGTGTCAGCCTGAAGAAAGCGCTGGAAGCCTGGTGACCTCGTGCATTGGAGATGTGGGCATCCGTTGCCTTTGGTGACCATGGCATGTAATTCGGTTTCATACAATGTACGAGCATCGTGAGACCTACTATAATTGAAAACTTCTGCGACAATAGGGCACAGTTCACATACAACTTCTCAGGATTTTTAGAGTGTTATGTTGAAGAATTTGAAGGCAGTTAAGCCGGAAAGCAATGCTGATTTTCTCACCGGTCATTAATCATAATACCCCATATATATATATATATATATATATATATATATATTGAACAATTGACCAACAGTACAATTGGCTGAACGTCACAACGTATGTACAGACATAATACGACAATAATGAAGGAATAGAGAGAGCAAAAAGTTGTGGGGGTAGAGTCTCACAGCATGTTTGCCATTGCGCTCGCTTTCTTGACATTCCAGATAGGGTTTCCAGCCATGTCTGCTTGTGATCCTTGCGCCCCCAACCAGGGATTCGAGACCACTCGACCGTGGCAAAATGTGAAGGCAGCATTTTCATCATTTTGGCCTAAGTCTTTAGCTGGCCACCTTGTCTTCGCTTCTAGCCGACTTCTGTTCGCGCAAGGAGTGCATGGTAAAGCAAACGCTCAGTAGGTATACGAAACACATGCTTAAATCAATGAAGCCTATGCAATGAAATCACGCGGATCAGCACACCGCAAAGTCTGTCTGATCAGAAAATCCTTTAAGGAACTTCCTCATTGCTAATGTGATGTTGCCACTGTACACCAGCAATGCTCTGAAGGTAGCGTTGATCAAAGACAATCAGCTTATGAACTTAATTTGTACGAACAGGCCAAGTCTCGCAACCGGTAGAGTTGAACCGCTCTCACCATAGCGTTGTATCCTCGACCTTTCAAGGACAGACTCAGTCCACATCGGCACCAGAGATTGCAAAGATTAGCAAGCGCAACCCAGGCCTTAGAGACGCTCAACGAGACCTCATCCGGTAAACCGTTGGCGCAGATGCAGCTTCCAAAGTAAACGAACTCGTCTACCACTTTCAGAGAGTGACCTGAAAGGGTAAGTGTGGGCGTAGCTCTTGGCCAGACTTGTACAAAAAGTTTACACTTCGAAGGGGCGAAGGTAATTCCCTACTGGGAGACAGGCACCGTCAACCTACAAAGCACATTTTAGGCGGCCTGTGAGAAGTCAAAAATTACGCCGATGTCATCTGAATACTCCAAATCGAGAAGTCGGACCCCGAAAACAGCTCAACGCCGCTGTGTTCGCAGTTCACCAGAGCGTCCTCCAGGATGTCATCTTTAGCGAAATTGAACAGGAAGAGTGACGCCCTGTCTTACGCTACTGGGGGCGAAACTCAGTCGTACAGTCGCATCCGGCCCCAGCATCAATAATAGATGGCTGGATGGATGTTGATGTACTTCTTAGGCACCCCACTTCTTGAAAGACAGCTCCAGGGAGTAGTTCGGTCAAATGAGTCAAACGCAGCTCGTATATTTATAAAGACAACGATTGTTGGCCGACCGAAGGTTTGACGGCTCTCGAGTATTTGGCAGACAGTAAAATTGTGATCGATGTAATTCTGGCCAGAGCCGAACCCTGTTTGCTCTTTGCGTATGTCTTGTTGAGGTACCAGGCTGAGGCTCATCAGAAACATGGCGGCGAGCACCTCCGATGCAACGCAGATGCGAGTAATCCACTTGTGATTAACGCAGTCAGTCCGAGCACCTTTTTCGAAAACGAGTACGATCTCCGCTATATTCCAAGTAGACGGGGTTGCTTCGGTGGTCTAAACCTCTTGGAGCAAGGAAGTTAACTCACGAACAACTAATGAAAATCCAGCTTTGAAAAGAGTCGGAGCGAGTTCCTCTGGGCCAGCGGTTTTACAGCACTTTAGGAGGCGAAGCTCATACGCAACTTAAGCCTCAGATGGCGGTGTAGGGTATACACACCAGGAAGCACTACGGATTTGCGATTGAGATCGTCGGTGCTGCAGACCATTTGAATTGCTGCTCTAAGTGCTCATCGCAACGTACAAGTCGACTTTGTTATCAGTGGATTCGCCTACAGTCGGTCTTTTGCAGCCAGTGGATCGGATCAGAAGCAAGTGCTTTCGGAAATTCCTCGAGCTGGTCGTCTGCTCCATAACAATCACCTGCTGCTTCCGCCAGGCCTCGCGATCCTCCCGGAGGAGCTATTTGTGCCCCGCATTAGTGGTCTTGCCTAGTGAACAATTATCCACGCTAGCTGGAATTGTCCAATGAGCTTTGAGAAGTTGAAGAGATCGTGCAGAGATCCATGACTATGGGTGAAGCCACAGACCAGGGTCGCACAGTTGTGCGTAGCATTGTGGATGTGTGCCCAGTGTGTTTCAACGTCGAAGAGTGAGTTGCTTTTGCGATTTGAGGCCGACGCATCTTGAAAGGTGCTTAGAACGCTTGAAGCATAAAGCTTAGGCACGTTAAGCCGTTTCCGGCGACGTCGTTGGGAGCCACGAAGACGTGAAGCTATCTTGTCACACACGAGTGCCGGATCCGAAGTGACGTAACTACTCCCGATTGCTTTACCAGCCTGTATGCAGCCTTGCCAGCGGTAACTGATAGCCATGTGCTCAATCTACGTCAATGGCTGGCGAGGTGACGGAGGCGTTAGCACCAGGATCGCCGAAAGATAGCACTCGATACATAGATCCTGATCAGCACAGAGCTGAAGTAGATGATCAACATTGTCTGTTCTGCGAGTACCATGTGTATGTTGACCACCGAGTTCAAGTTTTACAATCTCAAGTCCATCGGCCTGCGCGTTTAAGTCCGCTGCAGGCATCACGATGCCAGTACGGCGCTTTTTCGAAGAGAGTCGGGCAGCTTGCAGTAGAACTCGTCTTTACTTTGTCCGGGATCACTCTGTGCGAGCGTAAGCTTCTGCAGGGATAAGCAACGCTTGCTGGTCCAGCGCCTGCGAAGTTGCACGGAGGTCTCAACTTGAATAGCGTATAGTGCTCAGTTGACGGGGATCCAGTCAAGTGGCGTGGCCTCAGCACGTGTGCTCAATGCAATCCCCACGCCGGCAAGACCAACATCTTCGGCAGTTAGTCTCCTGATAAGCGCAATGTGAAAATGCCCGCAGAACTCTCAGGCGATGAAACCACTCATAGCGTCGCACTAGGGTTTTGTCATTGGCAGTAATCGCAAGCGTGCGAACTAGGGATGCTTGTGATCCGATCTGTGTCAGCCTCCGAACGTAAACACTAGAAAGAACACTCTGCCGTTATACCTAGCATGCCAGGGATCGGTCAAAACGACCACATTACTGTATTTCTTTATCCTATCATTTAGTTAATTTTTCAATACACATACTAAAAGCCATGTGTAGGACATAGCTGTAAATGAAAAATAATCATACTGAACTTTACATTTTTCAAAGCGTGAAAATAATTGTACTTGCTTATTCAGATTTATATTTCAAACAGGTGACAACCCTCACAATCTGTGTAAATGAGCCGCAAACTACTTTTTCACATGCAGAGCACTTGCTCTTTGACTTGTTGCCTGTACAGCAGCCAATCTGACAATGCCGACGTTTATTTTTCTCAGAACTTTCCGACTGTGCAGAATTGTTCGGCGTACGTCCAGTTGTCATCTAAATTGTATGATGTATGGATCTATGCAGTGCTTCCGTAAGACCCAACAGATACGATCGGCGAGATAATTTATTTCCTGAGACACCATTACAAATTATACAGGAATTAATGTCAACCAAATACAACAGGCCGGCGAATAGTTGAACTTGCCACCGTAGAGATAATGACTGACTGTGTGTGTAGAGACCTGGAGATTCCCCGTATGACTGTAAAGTCTTCTAAAATATTCCACAATCATAGTTTTTTATTTATTAGGGAAGTAGGCAGTTTGCTTGGCCGAATCTTGTTCCCTTTTGTTTGCAACATAGATACGATATCCGCCTTTGAGGCGCGCGACTCGGACTGCGATGACGCCCCGTCCACGCACTCGACGCCAGCTACATCTTCCCTAGCTAGCTCTTCTCTGGTGCCCTATTGTTAGCCTTAGCTAGCTCTTCTCCTGTTCAATAAGCCTTTTCCCTAGCTTAATTTTTGTGTGTTCTACGCATTGCCTTTGGTTGACCGACTAATCTCGTACCGGATATATAGCGCACGATCTACTCGCTATAAGTGCTTTTGCCATTTGATCGAGTACATCTATCCCGTACTTAGTGCGGTTGTAAAACAATGCAGTCTCAGGCTTCTTTCCAGTCTTAAATGGAAGAATTAGTGTGTCAGGAACTGAAAACTAAAATATTTTTATTTCCTTTATACTGGTCATTCAAGTCAAGCAGTCAACTCAGTATAAGCTTTATGTACCCAACTGGATGTATTTTCAGCATTTTACCTTATAAACAGTAAATGTAACAGAGGATTACCAACAGACATGTTAAGTTCTCAAATGGGTAGAAAAATAATAGGGGTACACTGTCATAACTTGAATTATGTTCGATCGATCAATCTAAGATTCCATAACGATGAAATAAATCTTCAGGATTTGCATTCAATCAAAAACGGTAAAGGTTTCATTGAAACCTTTCTTCATACTTCGTTGTAGTTGACGTGAAATTTGGTGCCCAAAGACGGTAGATCGGGGATTTGCGTGATATCGGCGTTTATATTCAAAAGATGGATAGAGTAGGTAGGTCGCGGTGACCTCGGAAGTTGAGATGAACAAAATATCCGTCAGCTTATTCTTGCAAAACTGATATATCTACAGGAGAAGATGTAAAACATGGTGTTCGACGAGAAAGGCAATGGCCGCTTTATAGGCCCCGCCACACTCAAGGACATTAGGGTGCGCTTATTTTTATTCTTCATAATAAGTGAACTGAACAGCTCTCTACTGCTATGTTTCAAAATCGCTGGCAATTCCTTTCTGTTAGCTCGAATAGTTCCAATCATGCTCGTATATTTCTTACAGAGTATTTCCCCTAATGTTGCAATCGTGAAGTTGTCACATGTGACATTGTAACTTTCCCAATAAGGGTGACATCAGTTTCAATACCACACTCTATGGAACTCTTTCTCCTTGTGGCCGATAGTCCTTTTTGAGATCTGGAAATCTATACACGAGAAATTTGTTGTCCACGTCTGCCACTATGCAAAACTTCATACCGAACTCATCAGGTTTGTTGGTCATGTACTGAATAAAACGACAACAAATTTGTTGGGAAACAATTGTTGGTTGACAATGAGATTCTACGCAGACCCGTAACACTTTTTAGAGTTGCGAGTAAATGCGTTCCATAATTCAGCTATCTGCAGTCTTCCACCTCTGGTAGTTCGCATATTAAAACGAAGGAACCTCAGTATTTTCTTGAATCTGTTCTTGTCCATTGTCTCCCTGAAAACAGGTAATCCGTATCTACCACACCACACCACAAGATATTCAGTGGTATGTTATTTAAGCCCGTAAAGGGTCTAAAGTAGTGCAATAAATGCACGCAGCTCAGGAATACTTATGTTCCACTGATAACTGGCACCTAAAACTTCCTTGGCCTCAGCTTCAGTACATACTTGAATGTGTTTCAGCATCAGGGAGGTGATTATGATGTCGAAAGCGATCGAGAGCTCACCATATCTCACACATTTCTTAGCGTAAACAGTTGGTCCTGGTCTAGCCTTGAAAAGCTTCTGTGATGGCATCCTACAAACAGTAGTTGTCTGGAACTTCATTGCGGTCTTTCGATATGTGAACTTCACTGAAAGATACAGAAGCGGCTGATACACACTCAGTACTGCCCTCATGAGGATTGTCACTGTCAGAACTTCGATTATCAGGGATCAGGGATTATCAGGATCTTCTACTGAATACTGGAAATTGAATTCTTCATCAACGTCATATTCCTTCTCGTCTCCAGACTTGTTATAATCGATAGCTGTAGGTTCCCTTAAAACCTCAAAAACTCTTCTCCTCCTACGAGCTATTGTGTATCTATGACACTGAACTTTCTCAGACCGAACGCACATCACTGGGAAATCGTGAATCGTATAGTTTTCATTCCCGTTTTGACTGATATTGCATGTAAGTTTGTCAAATAATAGTGGCGGCTCAAAATAAAAATAGAAACCGGATTAGAGGGAAGCAGTCATTTTGACCGCTGACGGACTTTTTCGGTAATACGAACACAACAACTTCTTTTCTCGGAAACCAAAACCAGCTATGAAAGTGAAACTTCACAGCTATGAAGGACGCCTAAAATTAACAAAAGTCACTATCTCAGAGAACTATTCCCAATGTAGAAATTACACACATTTAACAAAGCTGAGCGGTCAAAATGACCGCTCTAGTGTTACAGGTTACCAGCCTGCATTGGGAAAGGGGCGCACGAAAAAGCTTGGCAGTACTACTTGCCAGCGCACTGTCGGACCTAAATTCCTGATCCGTATGGTGAGAACACTCGCCCGAAGCGGTACGGTGTTGTGGATTCAGAAACGAAGGGGGATTACCAAGGATGGGGAACTGCGCAAAGGTGAAATAAAGAAATTGAACTGTGATACGGTAGAGCGCGATATAGCGTGTCCGACAGACAGCACCTCGGTCGAGCGTAGCATTAGCAAATACCAGAGAGAGAGAGAGAGAGAGAGAGAGAGAGAGAGAGAGAGCGGAAATCCTTTGAAGTATTGCTCCATAAGTAATGAAGGTATGGTGTTTCCTGGTTGCGAAGGCCGACGAAGTGGGTTGACTTAAGGGACCCCAACCGAAACCTTGATATTAAAGACCTGATCCGCAAGAAAGCGGGGTGATTAGTTTATATAGAATACCGTTGAGAGCCGGCTACCACGATGAGGATAACAAGGCTTTGAGTAGGAATAAACTCCTGACCTCCAGAAAGCCCGAGTGTAGCAGCACGGAGACCAGGAGAAATTTCATGGACCACCGAACTTGCCGAAGAGCACGAAGATCGTTTACAGCTAAGTGGCTTATACGCCTTCGCAGGAGCTGGTGGCCATCGAGATAGCTCATCCACCTTCCGTTAATTACTCACTTCTGCGACCGGAAGTAAGTGACTTGGCAAACAACTTCATGGTGGTGCTAGCTGCGTGGTTCGAGATTATACCGTCCCTGCAAATGGTTCGACGGCAGTGTTCCAGGAAGTGGTGGGTTTTCGCCTGGCAAGCTCTCTCTCTATAAAAATCCACAGATGTCAACACTGTGACGTGGGTTATGTGACTCGCCACCAAATAAAGCCACTACTTCTTGTATAATACTGGTGAAGCATTGTATTCCAGCAACTTAATGCTGAAATTGTGGGGAGTATTGGGCCCCTGTCTGCAAACGAACAAACGGAATACGTATGAACTGGACTAGCAGTCACCGGCTCCCAATGAGCGCGATTCACTGAATTCGCTCCACTACCTTGCGGGCAGGCCATTCGGCCAAAAGGTCGGGGTTGTGTCCGGCTTGGTAAACCGGATAGTCCTTCGCCCCCTGACGAAACCATGGACTCCTCCGTGTAGTGTTGTTTTTTAACCATTTCTGTACCTTCCTTCGACTTCCATGGCTTTTGGTGGCTCCATGCCTATTCGTAGGCTGTTGCAAATATATGGTTAGTGACCTTATAGCCGGTCAAATTGGTTTTAACACAGCGTCTTACGAGCTCTTGTGGTAGTTAATGAGGAAACAGGTGCTCAGCCCAGAACCCCCCATTTTCTAGGACTCTGTCACTGATTGCCCGCTAATACTTACTCATCTCACCTGCGAATAGCTTACTTATTTAGAGTTATCTTCGCAAGGAATGCGTTCCCCGATCCACAACCTATGGACGCGTCCGGTGGCGTAGAGCTCCGCCGAAGCAACCAGTAGTCGGTTCGCTTCTGGAGGGCCGTCCCTTTGGATCCGCACTCATGCACAGAAATCAAAAGTGAGTTCGGGTTGTCAAAGTTGAATAAGGCTGCTGGACCAAATAGACTTCCTCTGGTTCATCTCATATTCAGGATACCAGTCCATAAATGTGACGCACATGCTTTATTATTCAACTGTGGAAACAAAAGACTGTTGCAACCGAATGGGGCTGCTCCATTTTAATCCAACTCTCAACCGGTTTCAAGTTCGGAATGCGGTAATTATAGAGCGTACAGCCTGATATGCACCTCTTCCATTTGTTTGCACCTATCGTTTTCCTTAAACTGGCGTGAAAGTTAAATCGGTGGTCAGTAAATGGATTTAATCGAAATAGAGACTACAGAATAGTAGTAGGGGGAGTTGAATGGTATAGGTAGAAATTCGTCACATCTAGACTCACTTAGACAGCCGTCACACACCCGGAAAAGCACTGTACGCGCGTTTCATCCTTTCGGGAATCGTCAGCAGTGCGCATTCCATCGGATCCTGGTAGGGATTGTACTAAATAAGTCTTTACTATGCCTCAAATGTTAAAAAACCACCAAATCTAAAGACCACCTACCCAAGTGACGTACTTGGACATCGACAGAAGCTTCTGAATACTGAATACTGTATGTGAGAGCAAGTAGAAGTATACATCTCTACAACTCCATTGCGATATAGACAAAAATAATATAAAAAGTGTTCGCACTCCATGATAGTCGAATCGTTCGACAAATTGTTGTGTAGCATTTTGGAATAGCTGACTTACAGTTTCACATGTTTCAAAAACTCAAAATGTCATTACTAGTGCGCAATCGTTCACTGAATCGAATGCGGTTGAAATGCAAATCCAATAAGGTTTTGAACTTTTGTACAGAGTTAGCCTCCTTGACTTATTCTGACAGACTGTTTCAAACATTTACCACTCTCCGTTCGAAGCACAGGGGGGTGAGGTTATCGTTTTATCTCCGGCACCACAAGATTGTACCGGTGTCCGAGTGTGTTGCATAGCGTTCGCAAATGAAGCAGCGGTTTCAATATGGGGAAGTTACCGGGATATAGTATACAGTAGGTCATGATGAGATTGACTCGCATCCGACGACAGGACATGGCGTAGAGTCTGAGTTTCTCGAACCGGTCTTCGTACGATAATTTCCGTAAGCCTAGTATGAGCCTGGTAACGACGTGTTGGACCCGTTCGATCTTCTGTGCTTCGCCTCTGGTGATTAAGCAGTAGGCAGGTGACCCGTAATACAGTATTGCTCTTATGATGGCAATTCTTACACAAAATGTGAAAGAAGTCATGTTGGATTTCATGAAAAGGCGGAAAATACGCTAAAAACAGTCCAGTGTATGAAATATGAAATTTAAAAAGACCCATAACAAGGGTGAGTGCAGTTGCTCGAATTCCGACAACATTGGAACGTGGACCGCAGTGATTGTGTCGGCATTATGAAATATCCGAGACTAAGATGGCGGCCAACGTGGACCCACCTTCAAAGGGTGGCTGAAGCTCGAATCTTTTGTTACTATTTGTCACTTATGGCGCCGGTGCGACATCACGTTCGCCCTGAAGGATAGTCTGCAATATTGCTGTGAATTCATGATTCACTGATTAAGTAGTGTTAGCTAGTAACTATTAGTAGATTTTAATTCACATTTGTAAGCATACTTGTTAGCCAGTATGCTACATTTGACCGCCTTAGAAACAGTGAATTTACCGATGAACTGCTTATTCTCCACTTTATCCGTAGTTTTAGTATAAAAGTTTTCGTTTATTTATGGACATTAATTCGCAAAAAGCAAATATCCGGACTCTGTTTTCACTTGCCCCATACTGCGTAGTTGAACGAACTCATACAGTCTGGGCTAAATCCGCAGAAATATTTTTGTCTATTTACGAGTTTCTTCGCCTATTCGTAAGTAAGATAAATCATGCCGTGCTGCTCGACAGGCTGAGGATGTGCGGTGTTGGTGATTCGCTGCACCAATGGATCAGGAATTTCCTTGTTGATCGAAAGTGGAGGGTCCAGGCTGACAACCATTTAACCGACTGGTATCCATCGAGCAGCGGCGTGCCCCAAGGCAATGTGCTGGGGCCGATTTTGTTTCTGATCCATGTAAACGATGTGCCTCAGCTACTCCAATCACCTTGTGCGTTGTTCGCAGATGACTTGAAGTTCTGGAGAGTAATCCGCACACCCAATGATTGTGATTTGCTTCAGTAGGACCTCGACCGCCTCTTCACGTGGTCTGCAGAGGTCAACCTTCCGATCAACCCGGTCAAGTCACAATTCATGAGGCTGGGTAAGTGTGAGCACTGTCGAAGCTTCATGGTGGCTGGTCGACCGTTGCATCCCGCACCTTTCGTGCGCGACCTCGGTGTACTCTCACGCTACGACCTAAATTCCATGGACAACACGAATAGGATTTACCAAAACAGCCTTCGTATGCTTTGCACGCTCAGGCGCAGCTTCAGCACTTGTTCCGAAGAGATTGCCACTCGCCTCTTCGTCTCAATAATACGACCAATGCTAGAGTATGGCTCTTCCGCGTATTGTCCTATCATTCGGGGCGAGGTAGAAAAGCTTGAGCGAGTGCAGCATGTAGCCATCAGGCTGATTCCCAACTTACGAGGTGTGCCGTACGAAGACCGGTGTAAGGAACTAGGGCTGTACACCCTAGGTTATCGTCGACTAGGGGTTGACCTTATCATGACTCACCGGATATTACATCTAGGTGATTACCCTATGTTGAGACCACTGCTTTATCTGCGCACACCAAGCAGCACACGTGGACACCGGTATAAGCTTGTCGTACCGGATTTGAAGCTGGTCGCTCACCAACTCTGTTTCGAACGCAGAGTGGTGAATGAATGGAACGACCTGCCGCAGCAAGTAGTTGAGGCAAAGTCAGTGTCGGAATTTAAGATGATCCTTGACAAACACTTTACCGACGCAAAATTTATAGAGCGGAACACAACATAACGGGTATTTGTCCATGAGTGATGATTGATGCAGCTACACAGAGCAAGCTCTACTCGCTGCTTCTAACCAGTAATCAGTAATCAGTTATACGTTTTCCATTTGCTTTATCACCCGTAATGTAGACCCACGGTTGTTTCAATACAATTTATTCTGTCCACTACCCTTAATTTTTACAGCCCAGGCAGTGCGTTTCGATAAGTGCCCCCGTTTCATTTAGACAGCAATTTCTGGTAACAGTTGTTGTCCATTCAACTGTTCTGTACGGTTGCCGAACCGCCCATCAGATGGACGGACGTAAAGAGACAAGTTGCTTTGGAGCACAAATGTCTTCGCAGTTTGCTTCATATCCTGTGAGAACACCGCGTGAGAAACGAGCATTTTCGCCGTCTTACTTATGGCACAGGAAGAGTAGCCGAACCGCTCCATACCATTATTTCACGAATCAGGTTTCACTGGTTAGATCATGCATATTAAGTTTCATAACACCGACCTCTGCGAAAAGCGTTGTATGCGTGACTGTGGTCTAGGTAGAAGAGGAGGGGAGACCAACCGAAGACTTGGTCATGAGCACTGAGAATCCGCACATAGAACTTGGCCTCGATTGTTGTTCTACGACCACCGGGCTGGGATGTCAAAGACGTTGATCACATATGGTAGGATACCTTCGTTTTCGTTATAAAGAGCCGCGCTTAGGGGCATTTGTGCTGTAAGCTTTTTGTCTCTCCCCTCTAACCCTAATCTCATTCATTAGGCATAAATAAGAAAGTTAGTTATCGGAGAGACAATGAGTGTTGCCCATTCGAAAACACCACACTGCACGGCCGAGTTCGATGCCAGCTATATCTACCTAACGAGATGAAACAAGTTCTAAACCGGTCATGGAATGCAGTGCGGGTAACAACCAGTATCTATCTGCTTCATCAGTTACGGTCCCAGCGATGGGATTGGCCAATGTGAATCGCGGTCCACATTGAGATTGCACATCCCAACCTATTCACACAATATATGCTTTAGAATGACCCTAAAAAGTAAGACATCCTTTTTACAGTCATCTGGCAGTTGTGGCACAATATCTGGGGTGATTTGCGCTTTAACTAACACGTCGAATGATAGTGATGTGATGGTGCACTTGAAACGTAATCCTTTCATGTCTTTTATTAGTGTTGCTTGTACCGTATTAGTGGTTTCGAATGTCACCAGAGTATCCTCATTGAGGCTTGTGAAGGTGACTAATAAGCCATGGTAACCGGGCTAGTCCTTTAGGAGAACGAATACGTTGCCCAGGCTTAAGCATATACTCTTATTACTAAGGAATATTTCGTTTTGATCACTGGATATAGAGGAGTACAACGCTCGAGCGGAGCGAAGTTGGTATCCTAAAATGAAGCCGCCGATGACTAAGCTGGGTGCTGTCGCTCCGCTACCCCTCCAGCTTGGGATTCACACCACCCATCTTGTGGTTTGTTCAAGACTTTACAGAATATGAATCACAGTTGGCATCAATAGTTTTTCTGCCATCAGCAGGTCGGATTGCCTGTTTACAGTGCGTTCGATGCTGGACTATCAGTGAAGCAAGGTTACTTTTGACGCAGGACTGTGAAAGTCGCCCTAGCTCCAGCCCTAGCAACTGCGTAACCTTTAGTGTTTCGTTATATTCTTATTCACGGTGCTGAAAGTTAGCCCCATTTAGCCAAAATATTCGTCAGCTTTGATTTAAGCGTTGGTGATTACTTCGGAACAGAGATGATACTTGTTAGATTGCGTGGGATAATCCAAGACACTATGGTCTTACTGTCAACAGACGATGTATTCACTCCCATAGGTCAAAGCATAAGACAACGGGTGAAAATCTTGAAATGAAAAACCAATAAACTAGCAGGTATGATCCATCAAGCTATCGGTATTGTGGGTTCGACCGATGGTCAGCAGATATCGCGTGGACCAAAGCACCGAGTACCTGAGACCACACAAGACGGTCGTGTTCGAGCTATTCGGTACAACGATGGAAGGGAAAATGATAATAAAAATTGACGTCCGGAGCAGACTCCTGGTCCATGCGCAATACTGAGGAATGCAGTACCTTTGTGTTTGTCATTCGCAGCTCCCCTACCTTATATAGTTTGGTTATGTCTGAACATGTAGCCTTTGGATGGAGCTGTTGGTGGTTCCGATCAATTGCCTCATGGTCCTTCTGAAAGATCAAATGGGTAAGTGGCCAAGCTTGTGAAAGATATCCCACGCCTCACGAGTGATTCACTCAATCTATTCCTCGTCGATTTCAGATTCTTGGACTTATTAAGCATGCAATACTGTCAACTGACCTGGCCACCTTTTGGACATCCAAAGGTAGATTGGAGAGCTACTTAGATTCGGAAAAGGGGATTGAATGGACAGACCACGCTCAAAGGTGAGTAACTCCCAATTTGTATCCCGAGACATCTTTACCTTTGTCAACCACGTGTGATGGTTCATGCATTATGTCCAGATAATTCATACAGGATCAATGCCAACTTTTAATCACTGTCTCCTAAACTATACCCATGGAAGTGCAAGAAGTCAAGGTTGTGAAGAGTACTGTTTGTCGAAAGCGGTACACTTCTCTAATTTCATTTCTTATGTCTGCCAGTTTTTCACTCGGGTGCGCTTCGTCTGATTCAGGTTAGATACGCCTCCCGGAGAGCAATATCTCTGAGTTAGGGTAGACCGAAATATCTTTACTTTATGTTCAGGAAAATGGGGCAGGATATCCAAGATTCTAAACTGAAGGGTGTCATTTACAAAATGGACAAAGTGAAATTCAGGTTGATATTAGGCTTTGTTTGTCTGAAAATAATGCGTTCCAGGACGGGTTTCGAACTTGTTTGCCATCATCAAGTAGAATTAACAGGCACTCGGACCCGGCGCCTTTGGGATGTTAAAATGACCCAATCAGCCGTGAACCATTGTGACAGACGTTGCTCGCAGCGACTCCAACTCCCAAACGCTTCAGCTATGGTCCTAATGATGGAATTGGCCAGGGTTCGCTTAATTGGGAATCATGGTCCGCATTGAGAATGCGCGTCGCAATCCAGTCCCACAACAATTACCTCAGAATCACCCTCCAATCGGTCATTAACCGCTGTGCAAGCGTTGCTCGTCATGACCTGGCGGCTAAAGGGTTAGAAGTTTCAACTAACATCTCAATGGTCCCGAGTTCGAAGCAACCTGTTGAGATCCAACACGATTGAGATGCGTACGAGAGTGCAGTATTTTCAGGCAGGCTACGGTCCTAGTGATCGGATTGGCCAAGGTTCTCTTCATTGCGGGTGGCACTCCACACTGAGATTGCGCGTCGCAATTCACACGCACAACTAGTTTTTTGAAATCACCCCCTAATCTTCAAGTGACTGTACATTTAAACGACGCCAATAGCTCATCAAAGATTTGGCCCACAGCCTCCATGATATTGAAGGAATTTTACGAAATTATACAGGCACATTTTGGTCACCGTGAATTTTCTAAGGTGTGCTCGTTTTTACACCCCAACTTGCACCCAAACATCGTCTGTAGATGAGTCTTCGTTTTTACTTATTAGTGAAATTTCCGAGTAACCTGCAGATAACGATGGATGAACACTTACGCTCTACTCATCCATGCTGCATCCATGGCTTCAGAAATCATCCAGCGCAGTACGCACACTTCCAAATATTTCCTAGAAAGATCGTCTATATTAAGATTACAAGCATGGTTGTAAAGTGAAACACGACAATCAACAAAGCATGGACTTCCTGAATCATATGCTTCTTCTAGGATCGGAATGTGGCTGTATGGCTGGCATCAGAGTTGCTGCATCCACGAAACACGCGCACTTGCTTTGTCGTTACCAAGTGGATGAGTAGAATTCCGGAGTCCTCATGGCAGACGTTAATTCTAACACTTCTATTACCTTGCATTCCAATTCCAGCTACGCATTGCATTACTTCATTCCCATGGTACATCAACGGATCACAGTTGCATGTGTGCACGATTGGTTGTGCTTCACACCCAACAACATACGGGCGTTGTTAAGCACTTGCTATATTACCCGTGCCAACTCATTGTTCATTGTAAGTGTTACGCTAACTTGAAAAGCAACAAGTGCTATCCGTGGGACAAGCACTAAGACAGTCATATTATTAGCTGTAGTAAAATCTTAGCGCGCAGATTGTTACGTATCAAATCGCAACCTCATGAAGTCAGAAACGTTCTTGCGTTGCGGTCACCACACCAGTAAAGTTGATGACGTGCACTGGTTTAACTGCCATCTAGCCGTTCGACCATAGGCAAATGTGATGCGTGACCAACTGCCCAACTCGTTTTGTGCCTGTTGGTCCGCGCGCGTAACGTGTCAATTGCACGCAAGTGTTGGCACGGACGAACACCTGGCAACTATAGCGCAGAGAAACTGACTATCGGTAGTGATAGGATGCAAACAGATAGTGACCCTTTACGCCAACAGGTTCTGTTAAATAAAGAAAGAAAGAAAGAAAATTTTTATTCTCGATAAAGTGAAACACGTCTTTAGGCATGATCATGTTAAGATAATAAATCTTGACCAAAGATGTACAAAACACAACATGTTTACCGTAACAGTGAATGTTTGTGTAGGGTGTATATCTATGTATGGGTGTATATCTATGTAATTGTGTATGTGT
>OX104062.1:32728924-33028393 GCA_944474145.2 Dicrocoelium dendriticum | reverse complement strand
TTTCGATTAGAGGCAATCCTAAGCTGGAGCCTAAATGTGTCACTGGTACTGTGCCCCTTGTACCGATCACAGATTTTGTGCCCCATAAGTTACGGACTGCTCGAACAAGCGCTGGAAATTTGGCACAGGAACACTGGTTACCAGACATGCTAGAATGCGAACCAATGGTAACTCTATCCGACAAAAATCTGTTAAATGGGTGCAGATGGAGAACGCCCCAACACCTCATCCTAGGTTGACCAGTTTTCGTCAGCCGCGCTGCTGGTGACCTCTAGCACTGACACTCTCATCCCCGTCTTCCTTCGATTAACATCAATGTTTCAACCTTGGGACCATACCTGTCCTCCACAGGCGCATACACCTAGGCTTGTGTTTCCACCCAGGATGTCCCGTTGGCTAATGTCCCATGACCAATGAGAGTGTCACTGATAGCGCGCACATGTAGACACGCAGGGTGAGACTGAATTGGTGCGCGTGTGAGCTCGCGTGAACAGCAGGTGATTTTGAATTTTTGACTAGCTAACTTATTAGTGCTATGCTTGAAGTTGCCTGTAAAACCATTACGTGATCCACGCAAATCCCAGCTCACGTTAAAGAGTAAAGGCAGTATGCGCATTGGACCTTTGATTTCTTGTACAACCTACAAAAGCCGAACCCGATGACATTGACTTCATTTTATGAGAGAAATGAATCACCATATCGGGCTTGTGGTTTACAAGAGACTGTTTTTCAACTTGTTACCTTTGTGCATTTGCTTGGAGTGGCTGGATGCTGCTGCTTTTGGGGATAATAAAGGGACTTTGCGTGTCGCAGCCAACGTATTTGTGTTTGTGGCATAGTTGCGTAATTTTGCGGGATAACCTAGCGTTCCTGCAACAGGAAATAGGCAAGGCAATCATTGAACAGGACGAACGTATCACAGGTTAGCGGCTTCGGGACTCTTTTACACCAGGTATGTGGAGGTAGCTTCAACTCGGCACTCAATATCAAGGTTATCAGGTCGTCCATTGCTTCTCCGGCTGTGTGATGGCTATCTAATTTATTCTAGATGTTCTGAACTTCAGCTTATCAAATCGCTGTTTACAAGGATGACATCGTATGCAGTGTTCCGAATTCAGTAAAACCGTATGCTAACCTTCTCCAATAACGGGAGTCGCAAGCTCAGAGGGATACTGAACACCAAACGTATTAAAAATGACGTAAGTGTCCTCTTCGTTTTCGCGTATAATTTTTATGGTTATGTAAGCAGAAAACTGTAGAGTTGCGTGTACTGCTGTGTGGTACAGAAAGTGCTTAGATGGACGGGTGTCACCGGGGCACAGGGACAAGTAGAGATCCTCGGGAATGGCCACCTTGTCGAGCTGGAGCGCTTGCGGGTTTGGTTTACCTACTGAGATAAAAGATAACACAAAGCAAAACTTCTCTTCGAAAACTTCCCCACAGTTTAGGTTCACCACGTACGGAACGTACCACCCATTTATTTGCTTTCTCATTTCACTTTAACATTATTCTTTTCTATTACGCAAAAACCAAATGTCCACTTTGATGACTGCTGATGCAATATGCTTTGATGCCTTTCCGCCGCAGTTTAGAATTATTCCAAGAGACTTTATCAAATCACCTTATCATTTTGGTAACACTCTACAACCATCCGCGAAATGCAGTCAGCATTTTTACTTTAGGCTTAGTGCTAGTTGTGCAAAACTCACTGGTTGTTCAAACTTATCTGATAGGCTTCGAATTATGATATTTTGCTCCTTCCTTTAATTTTTAGATGGCTGATCCTCAGGTACTGGTCGCTAACATCCATTCATATCAATGTGTTTAGACGCTATAGTAGAGGATGTATAGACCACTTGGTTACGCGCCGCCAACTCCTTGAAACGCGTCATCTTTACCGCCAGCTCACTATGGTTGTCTTTATTAACATCCGTGCACGTTCGACTCCACCGATCGGCCAGCTTTATGGCTTTGCTTAGTAAAGAGATGGAGTACCTGAAAAGTAGATTATCATCCGAGCACTATATTGCAATGTCGCAGGTAAAGTGAGGGCTTATGGTAAGCCATCTGCACCTTTTATCGTCACTAGCAGTGTACGATAAGGTTGCCCCATGTCTCCGTTTCTGGTCAATTTTGCGATCGAGGATGTCATCGAGGGCTTTCAGGGTTCTGGGGTAAAGCTTCTTCTTGGAAACCACGTGACCGATTTAGATTAAGCTGATGATATTAACTTGCTTGGTGTTAAGGTACAGAGCACACAAGCTGTTCTAACCTGCTTTGCGATTGAAGAAACAAAAATTGGAATGACCTTTGCCCATACGAAGTGAAAGTCCTGGTCATGGATTGGCACCCACGTGCCCCAGTGCTCACTCTTCAAGGTGCGCAGATTGAACAAGTGGACAAGTTTGCCTATCTGGGAAGCGGTGTCTCTGCTGATGGTACCATGGGCAGAGAGATTTCCCTCCGCATTGCCAAAGCCCGTTCCGCATTCGCCAACATGGGGCATCTGTGGCGACGCCGTGACGTTTCACTATTGGTAAAAAGCATGATCTACAATGCCTATGTTCGCGCGGTGCTACTGTATGGTCGATTCATGTGAATGGCTTGCGACCTTCGACAATGGATGTCTGCGGGGTATAGCTCTAGTGTGGTGGATGAATCACATGCTCAACGATGATGTTAAACGTCGCGTCTTGGGTAACCCGACTTTCACTTGACAGACTGGTACCACTGCGCTAACTGAGATTGTTGGGTCGCGTTTTAAGCCTGCCATGCAAACGACTGCCCCGATGCAGTCTCTTCACTCGCACAGGACCAGGCTGGAAGAAATCGGGCAGTGTTCAGTCTATCACGTGATGACGAACGATCAAGGGGCTGATTAATAGTTTAGCTATCGTAGGTCCATGCGTTTTTCGGTTTGAGGGATCAAAGATGAAGAACACCGCTGGTTGGAAACTCTTTCAGAGATGGCGTAGAACCGGACCCAATGGAGATTGTGCATGAATGTTTGCCTTGATTTTCTTGATTTACATCGCAAACTAAACACAGAAAGAGTAAACGGCGTGTGAAAGAACAAAAAATAAAAGACATGATTCAAAAACAAAATATTTTTGTAACTTTCATTCTTTTCTGTGTGGTCTCTGTATTTATTACTTCCGTTTCATGGTTTTCGCTGGCTCATCATCTATCTTATAGACGGGTAATATAAATAAATAAATATATATATATATGTATATATATATATATATATTTATATGTATATCCCATGCTGAAGCTATTGTTGCATTCATGTTGTTTCTTCACCATAGTTGGGCTAAACCAACTTAACCCGTCTTTTTGAGTTGGATATATTGCATTCCACTTTAACTGGTTTGTTCTGCTTACCTGAATAATCTTTTTTTAACTTGCACACGTTGCTTACGCTAATTGTGCTTATCTTCGCTAGCTTTATTGCGTTTGCAGCATTTTTCGAGTAACTTGTGGACATTTTGTACTTGTCGCTTATTTGTTGATGACCAACTTACTTCATATGCAAATTTAGAGAAGAGTTATGCTTGCATAGCCGTATGCTTTAACAGATATATTTTTTGATAATGTTATTCCAAGTGATTGGCTGTTGCTTGATATTCCTGGCGTGGTTGCGCTTGATGTGCAGGTTGACATGGTGCCTACCTGTCCATTACCCACTACCTCATCCATATTGGCTGCAGGAGACAGTTGGTCGTTTTTGGAGGGGACGAGGTGCCCGGTCCTTGTGTACGGTTGATTCCCTCTATACAGTGTGCTTATGTTTGTCTGTGGAGGAGTGTGGGCCGGCTCCGTTGATGAAACGTGGCTCCCATCCACATGTCTCCAGGTCTTATTCCTTCGGGTTTACATTGAATATGGAGTGTGTGGTTGGAGCTGTGGGTGGTGCAGCGAAAGCAACCCATGGTCCGTCTGTAGGTGCAGGCGTCCTTTGGCTATCCCTGTGGAGGCCACAGTGACAGGCAAATCCGAAACCGGATGCCGCCAACTATATATACATATTTATTCAGCTAGTGCATCAAAGACATGCAAGTTGGATGCGTTATCTCTCTAGCGTGACGAGGTTGTGTGCGCATAAAGTGTTAGAATGGCAGCTGATAGTCCGCGAACCCAGTTATACTAGGAGCACGCGGTTTTGACTCAGGGTGAGCTACGGTGCTAATCCCCACATGACTGCTGTAACCAAAACATGCGAATACAATTTCTAGCATAATTCGTAAAGCAACCGGGGGTATTATCTGACGTAATTATAATCGAAATTGACTAAGTTCTGACTCACATGTCGACAAGGATATACTAAAAACGGCGAAGTAACCCAGGAATTGTATTAAACGAAATGTTAACTACACTAAGTGTGAGCCCAAAATAAAAGAAGAACAATATAGTATCGTTTACGAAAAGCCACCCTATCTGCCGCAGTTCACATTAGGCTCCGGGTTGTTGTGATGTCGTCTCCACAAGATGGGATCTTAACGTGGTGCCACGGTTTGCGTACATCTTGGACCCATCGAACTATACAGAGCGGGTCCCTCGATAGCTACACCTACAAAGTTGGTCAGTGGTTAGTCAGACGAATTCAGTCACATGATTCGCCATGTTGACTGTTTGAAATGGGATGGCGTCCATTTTTGTAAAACCAAATCATTGCCACATCCGCTACCATGAGGACAGGCTTTTGTGAGGAAAGCTTTGCTTGAGGACCTTAATTGTTCTCCTGTCCACGTTAGGGCGCCTTGAGAGTATTTAGCCCAAGTACAACCATGACTACTTCTTCAAACATCAATCACATCCTGCACTGACGGTCGCTCAGTTCTACAAGTGTCGTCTTATCTACTGCATACAACAGGGCGGATAAGGGAGAACATGCCACTGCTATTTCCTCCCTCCATTTCTTTCCAACTGTTGTTCTTACTCCACTCCCAACCCGCATTAGTAACCTTCTGTCCATAATTCTCACCTTAAATGACACTAGCTGCAATGCTTGCGGAGTTATGCCATCTGCAGCTGTCTTCCCGCACTACCTACTGGACGCCTATCCGCAACAATAGCTCATAAGTCCGCACTGTCCCGTTCAACGTTCGCACTCAGACAAATTGATCAACAGGCTGCACTTGCACGCACGTCAGACACATTGGGTACTGACATGTGTCGCGTAACGGAAACCAGGATCAATAGTCCTCACGGGGTTGTGGAATTCACTCACCCGGTTTTCCTTCTCGCTATTGGTAGTACGCATCCGGAGACGCTGATGTGGCAATCACGGGTCAAGCTGTGGTGGGCGTCATTCTCAGCTCCAAGGCTGACTCAACTCTGGTTGATTGGATTCCCGTGAACAAGCGTTTGTGTGCAGCCCGTTTGACGACATCAACTAAGGTTGATTCATGAAGTTGTACTGTACGTTATTTGTTTGTGGTTTCCGCTTATGTTCCCACCAACTGCAGTTCTGATGCTGCCAAGGACCTATTTTGCTACGAACTGATTACTGTAATACGCAGTACTATCACTTCAAATATGGTTTTGTTGCAGCGGATATGAATGCGCAAGCAGGTCACTTGGACTCTTCAGTAGGTTAGCTAGGTTGTAAGTATAGACTTGACTCCGACCGGACGGCTAACGTCGAGCGTTTGTTACAGCTTTGTGCGGAGCACCAGATGTTCTTTAGTAACATTGTTTTCAAACACAATGGTCGTCGAAGTGCCAATTGTCGTCCACCCATAACTTACCAGCGAGAGACTATAACTGATCACGTTGCCTTGAATTACAAGTGGCGTAGTTCCATACTGGACTGTCGCACGTTCCGGAATACCAGTGTCGACTCTGATTATGCTTTGGTCCTATGTCGTTTTCCCATGAACTTTACCGGGAGGCGATCCAACTGCCTCCCGCGATTGGCAAGTGAGAAGTTAGCTAAGCCCTCGGTCAGTCAAACCTACCAGGATGCTCTGCGAACCGGACGTTCTCTTTCTCGTCCTTGGGACATGGGGTTTTACTGGAATTTGGTATCAGCGGTCATGCACGATGCGCGAGCATTTGCTTGCGGCACTATCACTCGTCACCGTGCCCATCACTGGATATCCGAGATTTCGGTGAAACAATGGGAATTCAGAAGAAATTTCCTGGCTGGCTCTGAGCACAATGTGACCGGACAGAATATAAGATGTGAAATAAAGCGGAGTCTGCACGCTGACAAGGTAGTCTTGTGGACCAGTTGCGCTCAGGAAAGTGAGGAAGCAGAAGCATTAGTCAATAATCGCAAGCACTTTCTGCTGATTCACACCACTGGTCCTAGGGAAGCAGGCGTCGGTGAGACAATCAGAGACAACGCGAGTGTGCTGATGCACAATAAGGAGCGCCGTACGCCTCATTGAACGGAACACTTTCGAGATCAGTTCAGTTGGTACCCCTCTTCTGGACAACTTCCTACTCAAGTAATGCAGGTGGAGCCATGGCCAGTTAGTTTAGAGCCGACGTCGTATGACGAGGTCATAAAGGCGATCAAAGCCCTCAATCGTTTCGTGCTTCTCGCCCGGATTCCCTCCCACCTGCACTATTTAAGGATGGTGGTGAGGTCATTCGCAATGCACTGACCTCCCTGCTCGAAAAAGCCCCGAAGGTAGAGAACGTCCCGGCTAACTGAAGTGAATCGATTATAGTGACCATGTACAAGAAGGGTAGTCGTACCGATATTTTTAACCACATGTGTCTTAGTCTAAGGTCAGATATGACAAAATTACTGGCCTTAATTCGTGTTTGTCGTCTCACTGCGGAATCAAAATCCAGAAATAAGGAAGAGCAGGCAGGTTACCGTTCATGAATGGGCTGCATAGATCATATATTTATTCTGCGGCGTGTGCTAGCACAACGCCCAACGTACTATATACCGTCAACAGCTGTGTTCCTCGACTTAAGGAGTGCGTTCGACTTGGCCGATGGAACAATGGTACAATACGGATAAAAATGCCAAGCCTTGACAAGTCCCTTGGGATGGTTTGTGGGAATAAGGTTAGTTCAATGGAGTTACACAAAAGAGAAGAACGCACCTGTCGACTTACCATATTATCTACGTTAATGCCTAGGCATATCCGTCTACCCCGATTTCATGGGGTTGGTGAGTAAAATGTTTGTCCGCATCTTGTCGTCACTCGATGAATAGAAATCAGGTCAAGTAATGCAACTGGTGCAAAGCGTCGTCGAGTCGTTTTTACAAAATGGGTAGCGTGAGTGCGGAAATGACAAAAGTCAAAAAAGCGTTCCACGGTTGATAAACTCAAGGGGAAAATAATTCCGGCGGCACTCAAGCCGACTGTATTGGGTGGCAAGTTTCAATTTATGATCCCTCAATTCTGTGTTGCATCTAAGCTTCAGGAGGTGGTGACAAGCGTGGCCGGGGTTTTTCAAAAGCTGGAACTCCAGGATGAGGTCAGCCCGTAGATGGTGATACCTTCCGCTCACCACTCCCAGGGCTGTCAGTCTCCCATGGTGTTGCAAGTGCGACAACCCATTCACCTTTTTCGTTGCTGTCGCTGTGCGGTCTCTAGTGCAACCAGGTCGCGTTTTAATCAGGGTTTACAAGCCTGGATTACGTACTCTACATTAGTCCTCACATACACATTGAGCATTTTGGGGGAAGATGGAAGGATCGAACCTCTCGAACGCTCTCCCTAACAGACCAACATGTTGGTTCGCGGTTTTGGACGCCTTTAAAGACTGCGGTGAATAGTCTAGGTTGTCTTGGATCACCACCCCAAGATCATGCTCTTTTGGAGCGGTTTTCAGAATTTCGTCTCCAAGCTTATATGCGTATGTGGGCCTGTGGCGGATATGCACGTTTTTTGCACTTGTCCGTGTTCAACGGAAGTAGATTTAATTTTGACGATTCAAAAGCGCAGTCTAAGTCTCGTTACAACATGCCGTGATCTTCCTGACAGTCGATTTCCCGTCATATCTTGATGTCATCGGCAAAAAGCAGGAAATTTGACTTGGTGACACTCGCAAGGTCGTTAATGAAGAACAAGAATGAGCGCAGCCCCAACACCGACCCTAGTGAAACACCGCAGTCCCCATAAGTTGGATCAGTAAGTGAACCCCGAACTCAAAGCTGTAGGCACCGCTGAAACAGGAAGTTTCCGGTCCATCCAAGGACAGGGTTTCCAACTCCGTATGTTTGCAGCTTTTGGAGAAGGATGCGGTGATCTATGCGATCGAATGCTTTGGAAAAGTCTAGGTAGATGACATCAATGCCTGTCTCACTGTCGACTATCTCGGTCCAACTGCCAGGGGCAAGCAATAGGTTGGTGCTATATGACCGATGCTGACGGAACCCGCGTTGCTCGGGTAAAGAAATAAACACCTAAACGGTATATTTCTCGGCATGCAAGACACAGGCAAAATACCAGCCTGATCAATTGGTACAACAAAGTTGGATAGTGGAGGGATTTTTCAAGCTCTGTTCTGTTCTCATTAAAGTGTTTGAGGTGCTCAATCATTTAAAAGTAGTAAACTATGGAGAAGTTGAGAGTAGGAATAAAAGTTGTTATAGCCGTCAAGTCAAGTAAAAGAATACCACCTTCCATGGAACCGTCTCCCGGAGAACTGCTTCCACACTTCACTTCCACATTTCATCTAGCCATGTGCTGTTGTGACTTAAAGTACGTAGACAATGTATTTTTTGACTCGTTTTTTCTTGTTGGCTGTTGTCATATGCAATTTTGTCATCATTATGGTGGCACATTATACATAAATATGTATAAATTGACGTGGGGACCTGTGTAATGTGTTAAGCGCTCCCCACCATACAGCCATCATTTTGCTAATTCGAGTCTAGCACCTTTACTATTCGCCAGTGAGTCGGTAACAACTCGCATTTCATAAATGTACTATGATGTTAGACCTTTCGAAGTACCTAATCACAGTCGCAGCTATGACCGATCCCATCACCTTTGAGAGCACCGGGAGGAGAATCACTAGTTGGTAGTTGACTATCTCTGAACGACAGTTTTAAAAATCGGGGTAATGATGTCTTGCTTCCACATGTTAGGGACCTGCTGTTCGTCCAGGCATCTGTAAAAATATCGTTAGTGGATCAGCTACCCTCGTAGCTGCCACCTGCAGCGCTTTCGGGGGGATATTGTCAACTTCTAAAGAACTATGGGTGTGCAACGACAGCAATGTACTGTGTTCGAAATATTGTGCGGAGAGGTGCTCCCATTAAATTTGCGAACATTTTGCATGACATGTATTCAAACACCCCAGGCCGCGTCAGGGTCTACGGTGTCTTATCAGATATGTTTCCGACAACAAGTGGCGTTTATCACGAGCGTCCATTTTCTCCGTTTTTGTTTAGTGTCGCTGATAGCGCGCCCATGTAGCCATGCAGGGTGAGACCGATATGATTCGCGTGTGAACTCGCGTGAATAGCAGGTGATTTTGAATTTTTAACTAGCTAAGTTATCAGTGTTATGCTTGAAATTGCCTTTGATGAGGTTTGGTCGGCCGGCTTCATGTGTTTTCTAATGGCCTCATGTCTCTCGGGCCAGTTTACATCGTTTGTCTGGTTATGCTGGCACAGCGCGTACCCTGATCGATGCTTTTATTACAATTCCCCTACCTATTACTCAAGCATTTTCCTTGGCATTTCCTAAACTTTGTGTTCAGTGGCTCTCAATCCAGATTGAATTATCAGATTTCAACACAATTTCATATCCATTTACATTTTGAGCTTTTTCTCATCACATTCAATCGTGCGCAAGTCAAATTCATTGTCGCTTTATATAATAACGTTTGATTTGTTACCTGTGCGCTGGAGCGTTTTGTTCTCCACCCGATTGCGCCATTTGGACACCGTTTTGTAGCCATGTTATTACATTGACGCAAGATGGGCCTGATTCAGATTACCCCACATTTCAGTGGTGACCCCACAATATTGGCATATTTATGTGGATGGATGTCGCACACCAAGAAACCGTCCCGTTCCTGCATCTTATCGTTTTCGTTCCACTTTCTTTATATACATTTGGATGCATACAATGTCAGACCAACGCTGTGCGTGGTATTCGGCCAAACGCATAGGAATTTGTGGAGCGTACCTTCTGATTGGTCACTTACCGTATGATTCGGTTTCCAGTATAAACCGCGGCGCACTGAAATATCCTCAGGTTTTACCACGCGTGACTGAAAACGAACTTTGTCCGCTATTTGGATTGTATGGAAGTACTCGATATGATTGTGCTGAAAGCACATATTTTTGTAGCAGTGTGCATTTCTGTGTATACTTCTCTGTAACTAGTACCGTTATCCATTGCCGGCTATGGTGTGATTGATTGTGGTGGAAATGGGTTAGCTCAAGTGTTCCAAGCGATTTGTCACTTACTCACGGTGCTTGATCATATGATTCCTGGGGCGACGATTGGAAATTCTCGCTATACTGTGTGCATCCACCGGGATATCCAAAACCGACAGACTGGCGTCCGATATACCAGTCATGCTGAAGTCGAAAATCCACGGACCTTAATACATGGTCTTTGGTGTATGGACGCGGCCTTGGTTGTTGAAAGACCATAAAACTATGGCAAGATAATCTTTGTTAGTTGTTCAGTGCGCTTCACTATTGACATAGTCTGCAATGTCCACTGAATCAATGCTGTTTTGGGGTTTGACTTTTCTAGATCAAACCTGTTAATATAAGCCCGAACCTTTCGAGTCAGCCCATAACACAGTAAAACAATGTAGACCTCAGCGCATGCGTACACTTACCTGACCATCAGCAAGCTGCATCGCTTGGTCTCGATCCATTAATGTAAGAGGTTTGCTGGCAGAGGCCTTCTCTTGATCTCCCTGCAATTAATTTAGTTAGCTGACTTATGCATAAGCACGTCACAATACAATTTAGTTGAGGCGAAAATGTTTAGCTAATCCAATGTGGCGATAACTGAGAGTATAAAGGTCAGAAGTACAAAGGTCATGAAATACGTAGCGAAAAATATGTCTCCAGTGTGTTAGCCAATGGTTCAAGCACCTAGACACGAATTGGGCTACTGATAACTGAATACTTAAATCAACTTAACGGACAGGAGTCACTTTTGAGTTAGGAAAAAGCACATGACCCATCCGGCGGCAGCGGATGAACAGCACTCGGTTAATGGCCCTGGGTTCGCTGGCAGCACCGAATGAAAAGAAAAGCAAGGCACATATAGGTGTTTAGGCATCCCTACATGTACACACTATTGACGAAATCATTTTGAGACTATTACACTGTGAAGCCAGTGAGTACTTGTTTTGTCTTTATCAGCCTATTCAACACCAATTAGTATAGCCGATTCAGGCTTGGAGTTGTCAGCTACTACATTCAGCTTGCTTTTATCTGAGGTTCATGGTCAATAACTATGATGTGGCACAACCTGTTAGAAACGGAGTGAATCAGTCAGCCTGTCAAAATATATGACCAAAGTACCGTTGCTTCATGTACTCCAGTCTCAACAGACAAACACTGACTTTTGGAGAAGTGAAATGCCACAACCGTCGTTAACTGAATTAAGCGACCAACGCTAGAGTTGCGAGAACAGTGATACAAATGAAAATTGTAGTAAACTAAAAGGCACCTCAGTGGGAGCGGTGAATCAATGAACAATGAACAATGAATTTATACGGGTTAAGAAGCGTTGCTTTACAAGCCCCGTTGGATATTTGGTGGGGATATCAACATAATAATTATGATGAAAAGGATAGTAAAATAGTTAACACTTTAAATGCGAAAATAAGGACTTATCGTTTGCTTCGCTGCAGTCCTGCGATCCACTTAGATTCACAACACTCACAGTTAACAACAATTAATTCCAGGGTAAACTCCAGGTGTAGGATGGAGACATAGTGTTAAGTAACAAAGTGTAAGTGGATGAGTGCATCGTCCAACCGTCTTTTAAATATTGTTAGTGTCGATGCAGAGACGACCGATTCTGGGAGAGCATTCCACGGGTGACAGACACGGATGGAAAAGAAATTTCTGCGGCACTCCAGACGACTGTATTGTTCTGCGAGTTTTAATGAGTGGCCCCTCAGGTTTGTATTGCTGTTGAGTTGCAGTAAAGGGCGGCACACATGATGAGGGTCTCGCAGAATCAAGTAGGTCATAATCAGGTCGCCTCGTAGCCTGCGATAGCTTCCACTGAACAATCCTAGTCGTCGCAGCCTCTCCTGGTAGGACAGATTGCGCATTCCAGTTACGTTCTTAGATGCCCGGCGTTGAGGCTGCTCCAGTGCATTAAGGTCGTGTTTCAGCCATGGATGCCAGGCTTGAATTGCGTATTCCACATGGGGGCGAACATACGCACTGAGCATATGTCGAAATATGGAGCTGTTTATTTGTCCAAACGCCCGCCTCAACAGTCCAACGTGTTGATTCCCGGTCTTCGAGGCCTTTTCGGATTGCCTGGAGCAACCCAAGTCATCTTGAACCAGGACACCCAAGTCACGTTCGAGAGTTGATTGTTGCAGTACATCCGTTCCGAGTCGGTATGAGTAGCTGCCGTGATGTCGGATGGAAAGCACCTTGCATTTACTGACGTTGAAATGCAATAAGTTTTGGATCGACCAGTGATACACTGTATCTAAGTCACTTTGGAGCACAAGTTGGTCGGCGTTCTCCTGGATCCTGCGCCAGATCTTGATATCGTCGGCAAACATTAGGAAGTTTGAAGCGATTCCCTGTGCAAGGTCATTAATAAACACCAGAAACAAACGTGGACCTAGAACTGAGCCTTGTGGCACACCACACTCCACTTGTATGGGGTCCGATAAAGAGCTCCGAACTCTGACCACTAATTGCCTTTGAAATAGAAAGTTGGCGATCCAGCTTAAAAGAGGGTCTCCGATCCCGTAATGCTGCAGCTTGGATAGAAGTATCCGATGGTCTAGACGATCGAAAGCCTTGGAAAAATCCAGGTAGATCACATCAACACCTTCTCCAGCGTCGGCTGCCTCGGTCCAACTACTGCGTGCAATGAGTAAATTAGTTGTACATGACCGCTGTCGACGGAAACCGTGCTGTTCAGGAGTGATGAGGTTGCAGTTTTCCAGATAGCACACCAGTGCATCGGCAACTATGGATTCCATGACCTTGGAGAGTATAGGAAGAAGGGTTACTGGGCGGTAGTTGGAGGGATCAGATCTGCTTCCACCTTTGTGAATTGGGCTTATTATTCCAAGCTTCCACATGGCGGGAACTTGGTTCCGGTCTAAGCAGTGCTGGAAAAACTGAGCTAAATGTCCTGCCAGTTGGTTTGCTGCTACTCCCAATGCCTCAGGACGAATGGCGTCGGCCCCCGGCGAGCTGTGTTTGCGTAGAGAAGTCAGCTTTTGCAATACAGCCTCTGCGGTAAAATTGATGTGGGTTAGTCCTGGTGAGCAGAATACAAAGCTTGGTAGATCGCTTGGTGGCAAGACCCTTTGAAACGTGGGGGCGTATTGCATCTGCAGCGCGTTTGCAGCTTCCATAGACGTTCTTGTTGGGCCCTCAGCCGTCTTGAGTGGAGGAAATCCTTGCCTCACCTTTCGTAGGCTATTAACGTGCTTGTACAGCAGTTTGTGGTTAGCACTGAAGGTTTTTGCCATGTTCTGCTGATAGGCGGCTTTGTCTTCTCTTAACACTTGAGTGCAGTGGTTACGTTGGGCTACGTAGTTGTCCCAAGTTTCTGGTGCTGGAGCTTCTCTGTACACTCGCCATGCTGCGTTGCGTACTGTCATCCATTTTCGGGTTCTGCTCCTAACGAAAGAAACGGATTTGCACTTATTGCACGCTTTTATCTCTGAAGCCTGTGCAATCAACTGACTGAATGTTTTGACGAACTCGAGCCAGGCGACTTCCGGGGGTTCTTCTTCGAGGAAAGACCATGTTGTGGCGCTGACTAGCTGGGCGAGTCGGTCGTACCTTGTGATGGTTCGCACAGTATCATCGTTATCATTCCGATATTCTGCATAGCAGACGAAGTTGAAACTGATGACTGCGTGATCACTGCGACCCAACGGGCAGTCTAAAACCAACGCATCAATCATATGCTCCTCGTTGGTAAGTACAAGATCCAACACAGATGGCCTGTTACCAGTTCTGAACCGAGTGGGCAAAGTGATGTGGTTGTAAAGAGGAGCAGTAGTTACTAGATCTTGTAAATCGGTTTTGAATTGTTCGCCGGTTGTGGCAGGGGCTTCTAAACAATGTACGTTGAAATCACCCATGATAAGAATGTGAGTGTACTTTTGTTGTAAACTGCACCTTAAAGCAGCCATTAAGTGGTAGTCGGTTTCGGATGTTGAGTTAGGGGCGCGGTACACTAGGATAATAAGGCAAGCGTCCCTGCCTTTTAACTGCAACCGGCACCAAAGAGAGTCGGGGAACTGCGAATCTGAATCCTCCACGGCTTCGCACTGTAAGTCGTTCCGGTAGTACAGGATTACCCCTCCTCCTTCTGTGAGCCTATCGTTCCGGATCAGCGACATGCCGGGTAGCGACAGTTCAGCGTCCGTCATTCCCGTGTGCAACCATGTCTCGGTGATACCAATGACATCATACAAGCGGGAAGCTTGGCGATCTTTCAGTTCGGCCAGTTTGTTAGAAAGTCCCTGAGCATTTGCATACAAGCAGGCCAGTTTCTCGGTCTCTAGGAGACCGCATAGAGGTGAAGCTGTCAAGTGTGGGAGAATGCCGACCGATGGGAGGTCGGCAGTTACTCGTTTTTTTTGATGGGGCAATGATACCTCGTTTGCTACTTGATTCGGCCAAGGTGCGGCCCAGCCTTCGTTTAGACCTACTGCCGAGTCAATTAAAGCAGCAGTCAAGTTAAACTTCTGTACATTCGTCAGGATGCTTACTGCTTCAGTTGCTTTAATAGTTGAGCTGTGCGAAGTGCTTGCGACCTTTAACCGAATTTCGGAAGGAAGATGTTTCCGATTTCTCCGCCATCGATCCAAAACATCCTTTGCATGTTGCTCTGACTGAACCACGAGTTTTAGGATTCTAGGGCCGCATCCTCTGTAATTCGATGAGAGGGGTATCCTGGTGAGCAAGAGTGCCACAACATCATCCAAAGAAAGGGTTTCACGAATGAACCGCCACTGTTCTAAATCGTGCTTACCGGTATCTTGAACATGGTTACAAGGATGTTCTGACACTCCATGTATGAAGACTGTGTTTAGGCGGTCTTGCTTGCTGTGCCCCTCTCCGGTGTTTCGTTTTGGTTGTCGCGCGCTCCAAGGAACATCAGGATAGATACGTATCGCACAGGATTCGTGTTTTAGCGCGCTTGCGGAGAGCAAAACATTTTCCACGTCGGTGGAGCATTCTAGAGTTCCTCGAATAAGTATGGGTTCACCATAGTGTGGCGAGTTCGGATGACGAGTAATTCGTAACAAGTTTACGGGCTTGGCTTTGATACTCATCTGCATACACAATGAGTTCCATTGGTCTTGGTCGTCTGATAACTTATCCCGCAATGTGATGGCGGTAGATTCAGGGACATTTGAGCATACAACAGTCCGGGCACTGTTGTTGGATCCCTTTTTAATCGATCTACAAGGTATGGTACTCATTTGTCTTGACTTGTTGACAAGTGGCTGTTTGCTGTTTTTCTCTCCATTTGCGTTAACGGTGTTTACAATGGAAGAGAACGCAACGGCGGCCTCTCGGTGGACCCTTGCAGCAATCTCTGCATATGTAACCGACGTTCTGGGAGGCTTAGTCTCGACAAGAGATATTTGAGCTACAGATACCAAGGGTTTGTGTTTGGCTGCTCCATCCTTGTTAATACTAGATGTCAGGTCTAGTGGAATTTGCTTAACCAGACGTTTTGAATGGTGCCTGATTTTCTTTGCTGTGAGTACTGCTTGATTCACGTAGGTACAGTCTGTTTTCGCCCGGTGTTCTACCAAAGTTGGAGAAGACAACGGAGATGGAGACATGGCTGATTGCGGTGCAGGCGAAGCGATTTGTTCAGAATTCCGTTGCTTAGCAGCCGCTCTGCTTCTGTGGTCCATACTCGCTCCCATTGAAGTAATCTCATTGTTTATCCTCTGCTCTGCTTCTGCGATTAACTGGTCGCATTTCTCAGCTAGGATAAGCAAGCACTTAACGAGGGGGATGGTGGAACACGCAGTACAGAACCAAAATGCATCTTGGGAGCTATTTCGCTCCCGTAACTGTTGTTGGGACACATTTGCACATTTCGTATGGTACCATGCTAAACAGTGCGAACAAGCGTTCTGTACTTTTACAGCTTTGAGAGCGGCGCACATCGGTCAGGGGAGCGTGGTGGTTGCGAGGTCAAATGAGCGGTCGGCGTGGTCGCGTGGTCCGTGTGATGGGTGATGCAACCGCACTGGCTGACAAGGTCACAAGGAATGGCGAGTGCCTGCAACCTGAACAGAGCGCTGAACACAGATTCTTTCACAGCTGTGTTGAGAAACACTGGATCGGAGTAAGCTTAGGCTTTTCGGCCTGCCTCGAGAATTCTGTATCGAATGGTGTCACACAGAATCAGAAAATTGCGCACGTTGGTGCACCTATTCCAACATTTTCACTCAGAGAGACAAGAGGTAGTAGTGCGACTTAACCCATCAGGTGTTTTGCTTCCTTTCTCCTGTCCGGTTTTAATCAGAATCGACCAACTTGAATAGGAGATAGGTTAAGTGGTGATGGGAACTGGTATGCAATGGATACTTAAAATCTTGGTAGCTTTTGCTGGTTCCGTTTGCTTCGCTAATTAAGATTTTGTTTCAAAAACGTACCAAATAGTCGGCGGAGTACAGTTCCTGAGACGAATAGGTGTGCGCATCTGAAGAACTGCTGAGAATGCTAACCTAGAGCGGACAATGCGTGGCACTTTTGTTCTTTTTTGAACAACCCTGATACGGACCTATTACTCTCCTCCCTGTTTTATCAAAAGTGATGGAATCGGTAATTGCAGATGAACTGATGCGACACTTTGAAAGTCAACAGATAATTTCTAATGCCCAACATGGTTACAGACGCAGAGAATTTTGTCTCAACAATTTGCTGCTTACTCGGGACTCATGGACCAGGGCGGCTGATGAAGGAGTCCCCATAGATGTGATTTACTCAGATTTCGCTAAAGCATTCGACAGGGTCAAGCACTAATTTCTCCTCCAAAAGCTTACTGCCTACGGTATCAACGTTTCACTGCTCACCTGGTTAGAAGACTACTTACACGACAGAGCAATCAGGGTAAGAGTAGCCGGCACTCACACTGCAAGCCTGTGCGTCTCCAGTGGTGTACCACAATGATCCGTCCTCGGCCCTATACTGTTTTTTAATCTACAGTAATGACCTTCCAGCAGACATTCTATCCCCGATGCAACTATTTGCAGACGATGCTAAAATATGGAGAGCAATTCGCTCAGCATCCGACCGTGTCTACCTTCAAGAAGATCTGACTCGGATTAACGAATGGGCAGAAAGGAACCATCTCCCACTGAACCCTGCAAAGTGCCACCTGCTGACGGTGCGCAGCAGCTTCATCAACACATACCTTTTGGGGCAACACGTCATGCAACAAGTGACTAGTGAACGCGACTTAGGTATACTCGTGCAAGAGAGCCTTGGCAATTCGCTCTAATGTTCGAAAGCAACAAGTGTGGCGAACTTGAACTTGAGACTTTTGAGGCGAGCTCTCGGCACCTTTGAGCGACGGCTAGTACCAATGTTGTTTAACTCCTATATTCGCCCTCACGTTGAATATGCAATTCAGGCCTGGTGTCCATGGTTAAAACAAGGCATTCGTCTATTGGAACAACCCCAAAGAAGAGCCACAAAGGCAACGCGTGGACTATCCGGTCTAAGTTACGAACTGCGTCTTCGTGTACTCGGTGTGTTCTCATTAGAATACCAACGGATTCGCGGAGATCTTACTCTCACATATCGGACAATAACTGAAAGCGAGCATCCGTGTACATCACTGTTGACTCTAGCCCCCTTACAAACAAAGCCGAGGCAACCACCTGAAACTTATGACGCAACACTCCCGTCTGAATTATAGAAAGTGTTTTTACTCACTTAGAATCTGTTCTCACTGGAATGCATTATCAAGATATGTGGTGAACGCACCAGACATGACGATATTCGTAAGACTCTTAGACTTTCATTTTAGTGATAAACGCTACACAACAGTTTTATAAAGTGCAGTGGCTTAACCACAGATAATTCACGTTCCGCCTTAGAACATTTTGAGTTTAATTTTCCTTTTCATATCCACCCTGTGAGTCTTGTAAAGTTATGCTTTTTACCCCATCATACACTACTGAACCAGTGAACTGTTGAAATCTTACTCCGTGTATCCATGACTTCGAATGAAGACCCCAATTGGCTATGCAACAACCTTATGGCGTTAAATCCACTACTTTTCCTGTACAATACTTACGCGTGAATATCGTAGTAATCAAGTTCAAAGAGAGGTGTGTTGATTACGTCAACCGACGCTGTCATATGGCGTCAATCGAACGGAGGGACAGTTTGTCCGGGCAATCAATTTGCAAGTCTCGATATATAAGTGAATAGTCAAACAACCAACGTGAACTACCATTGCTTTCGCCTAATTAAGTTTTTTTACTTATGCCGCTTGCGGCCCTTCCAGTCTAGAGCTCGATGTATCCTCGGTTCACTTTACCCCCTGTCAAGTTCAAGGTTGCATTTTAAAGAATTTTTGTCCCACTACAGAAAAACAACTTTGTTGTCGTTTGCTAATTTGGGCCGGGCTGCTGATGACATGGTCCTATTGTTGTTGCTGTTTCTAACATTGCTGATGCCACTACCATTGTTACCACACCTGTTGAGGCTCCTATGGTTGTTGCCGCGCTGTCCCACTCGGTATACTCAATTATAACCATTAGTTGAAATATGGTTATAAAACTAGATAATTAAGCATCAAAGTTTGCAAAGAGTCCCATTTTCCATGCGGTTTCGGAGTAACCGTCGTGTGCTTCGATCGCGACATGCATTCTCCATTTGGACTTCAATGGACTTTGTAGTAGATCCCGGTCAGTACGATCACTGAGACCGTGTCCGACTTGGAGAGGATTCAACGTTACTCGCTCCCAAGGCTGCAATACGCGGCCGGTTTTGTTCTCTTCTGAGTTACCAAGTAGCAATAGCCGCAGAGAGGATTAGAACTTTAGACACATGGATTGGCAACTGACATCATTATCACTAGATCCCTAAGATTTAGGAACAATGCTTGGCATAGAGGCCAGAACTTTACCACTGAGTTATGGAGTGCTCTCCGACATTCTCGTGAAGCACTTACAGCCATAAAATGGGTTATGATACACAATAGGTTAACGAAAGCGGTACATGAATTGGCATCAAATGTCAGACATAGCACCTAAATCGATAAGCGAGCAAATCCACTTGTGGAAACCAACAAGGCGAACACACCCGCACGTGAGAAATAGAAATGTGTGCGTAGGTGACGGGGTACTTTCGCATCACCCTGTCACCGACAAAGAGCTAAGTAAGTTCATGATGAGATAAGGATTTGTACACGTATCATCTGCTCAGTTCTGACTGCGTTAAGCTGATGCTGATGGTTTCGACCGTTCCCAGTACACGTTATTTAGTCCTTTAATGTACCACTTAGGCACAAAGTGGCTGACTTCGGGGACTTACGTGATCTCAATTTGTCGTCTATTTTGGGCTAGGTGTTCCAGGATAGAAACGTTGGTACTGATGTCTGCCTGTCTGCAGTACTGTTGGGTTGCGTCCCCCGCCCATTTCAACAACCGCTTCTTCGTGTGACCTATGTGCCTCACACCATAGGTAAGTGGATCGACTTACTTATCTATCGCTACTTTGTATTTGCTACCCCAACCTGCTCTACCAAGAATCAACTAATCCCCGAATCAATTTAACTACCCTACTGTGTTACCACAAGCTAGTTCATAACTGCAAAAGTTGAGGAGAACTGTCGAACAGAAATCGCATATCAACCATGGGTTCTTACAGTATTACTTAAGCGAACCAAGCTTGCAGTAAGAACGAAAGGATATACATTTCCAAAGCTCGGGACAGTGTTTGGTTACCGCCTAAGATGGACCCACGAGTTGGCACATAAAGCGAACTGCTAACAGAAATGTTCGTTTATGGCGGGCCAGCGGCGAAGCTGTTGTCTGCAAGTATGAGTGATGAACTCGTAGCCAATCCGGTTGCATAAATTGGTCGCATACAGCGTCTTCCTGATCAACTAAATCCTAAGAAACTTATCGAACCCTGCGTCGGGATGCAAATGGAACCTTCAAAATCAAACAAACCATGGTTCTCTCAGACATAAGTAATAACATTTATGGGGTTTCACGATATCGTGCGGTATAGCGAATGCTTGGAGGGAGGTGGGAAGGTGAGGCGCGTGTAGACCGAACGGAGAATTTCCTCTGATGGAAAATCCTTAAACTCATTTCAAACCAGCGGTCAGCGAAACCATCATTATTACTGAATGGGTGCATATGGACTTGGAGCTGTCTAATATCGTCAGCGAGGATGTCTTAGTGGACCTGAAGAAATTTGATAAGATCAGCCTACGCTCTCTTGAAACGGGGATGAATATATGACTCACCTGAGCCCAAAATTCCTGCATGATGAGCATCACTACTTTCACCTGTATATCCCAGGGCTTGTACATGGCGCACAAATCGCAAGTTGGCATGGCAATACTGACCACTGACATCCTATACATACAAATCCACAGAAGAAGAGAGCAGTGAAGAACGAATACACATCCTTGATAGTAAAAAGCTACACATACTTTGCATAGACGGAAAATTCGCTGAAGGCATGTCAGTAGATCATCTGTACAGATAAATAGGTTTTCACATATTGTTGGTGAGGGCTTGTACACTTTCTACGGCACAAGCAAGCGAACCAGCCGGGACTTCTTCACCTTTAGATATCCAGCACCCTGGATGTGCCCCGGTTGGTTCAATGTGGGGTCTCTATTTCCTCAATAAGCGGGTGCTAGCTTGTACGTGAAAAACCGATTCGCTGACTCGCATCCCCAATGTAAGGAGGGCAGAATCTTTGTGGGCTGTATATACACATATGGTTCCTTTTCGACCTACACTTTGAGCGCATGTATATAACTGGATACGCCAAATGCAACACAAATCACACTGCCGTATCCAGAACAAAATATTTACGCTGCCAGTTGCAAAGTCGCACCAATCTGCGAGGACACTTTTTCCTCAATAAATAGGCACCGGTTTCAAATCATCTGCTATTGCCCATTGCATCATACACGTCTAAGCAGTGTTTCGTCTCCAGATATATAACTGTTCCCAGTACCAAGACCTATGCAACTTACCAGTTAATGTCGCAAAGTCAGATGTCTCTCCGAATGAAGCAAACGATATATACTACCGCGTGTTTGATAATTCGCGGTCATACAGTAAAAGATGCTCACTTGTCATGCAAGAAGCTGTGAAAGAAAACAAACCGACTTTCCACATCAATTCTTCCAACTTTTGTTGCATTCTTCTCTTACGTTCGTATGCGCCCGAGCATGCCCGCCTCATGTCTCCCATAACAATATGGCCACTGAAGAGAAAACAAACTGATGCCTCATCCTCATGCATGCAACCACCGTTACATTTCTTGCCATCTCGACTACGCCCACCTCGAGACTTTTATGTCTACATGAAAGATAAACCTAGTTCTCACCACTGTTATACTCGTTCTTTTTCCAATCATTCTACCGAGCGCACATTCAAGCGTTCACTATAGCTATTTACTTTACAGTTACGTATAATGGGGAATAGACTAACAATGAAGTTAGGACACCACCTCTGTATCAGAGTTCCCGAACATTGGCACGCATACCGATGAGCTACGGTCCTGACTGATTCTAGTGGTGCGCATTCTCGGACATTCTATGTAAAAGTTGACTTCCATCCCCTTGTATCCATCCTCAAGCATTGTATATTGCGGAAAATGTCAGTATATACACCAACAAACACTGCAGTATCGATAAAATCGATATTACTGTAGCGATCATCCCTATCTGCCAATAGATTAAGCTGCTGACTATTTTCGTTTCTCACCTGCCGCTTTCCTGAGACCCTCGTACAAGTGACGTGAAACATGTTCGAGCATGTCTGACTTATTGGCCTATTGCATTCCCCACAAATAACGCTGGAACACTGATCATTCAAAATGAAGAGGACACAATCGCTCCAGCTCAAAGCATTCTAGTTTGCCTCTACTCCGCTCCAGTGGTAGACTACACCACAAGCCAAGTGAAAATGAAGCAGCCTCACACGACTTCAGAGTTCTATTTCCACATGTTTCGCTCGGACAAATAATGTGATGGAAACAAGCGTGCGCTTGATCATTAAAGAAGGGGGTGAACTGTATGATGCATTACGTAAGGAATGGGATATCGGTTTTGAATTTATTCGTGGGAAGAGAAAGCCGCATTAAAAACCAGTGAAGTCAAAACATGATTAATGAAAGGTATGGACTAGTACATTCCGTGACAATTCAATTCGCCAATTTTGACCGGCCAGTAAACCAAATCAGTCAGATTTATCAGCCGACGAGCATCACGACCAAATTTAGTCACTACAGTACTCACGTCATATTGGATCTGGAAAATGACTTATTGTCAAAAACATTTATCAGCATGAGTACTGACAAATGTAAGCTCCCACTATGCAATTTTGTGCGTACTACCGATCAATAACTGATCAATGCACAGTTTCCGTGTAACTGACAGGTCCCGCCCAATATGGTGCCACGCAAAATCCGGATTAAAAGTAATTGTTTTGTCAATTGGGTGATAATAATCCTTTGCTAGACCTTGTACAATTTGATCGGACCAGGAAACCGAAGCGTTTTGCACCGTTTGGAAATAAAAAATTTTATTTGTTTCTTTACATAAATGCACCAGAATGACGGTGGTGTTGATTAATATTCCAGTGGACAGCGATAGCAAAGTAACTGTGGTAATGGGAGACTAGACCAAACAACAGTATTCAAACTGAGAGATATAACAACAAGCTGGGTGTTGAGACCGACTGCGGCATACTGAGGTGGTGGTCTTATTGGAGAACGAGTGTTCCGTTCGTCTTCTTAAAACTAATCCATTTGATGAACACTGGAGAAAGCTCAAGGAAAGCAACTGGTAAAACTGCAGGTTCAACAATCGTGGGGTTAGCAACCCAACAGTAATTGTCAAGGGAGTGAGAACATAAGGAGAATCACCTTCATAAATCAAGAAATGGATTTCAGTCCCAAATTATAAGCACATTATGTCATATATCAGGTAAGTTAGTCCATGGCGGAATGAAGTTAAACTGCAGAACTTTCGAATTCCTCTATTATTCACACGTTATTTCGTCCATTCATCGGCCGTGGCTACCCACGCGCACCCTAGTGTAGCTACCTCATCGCTCAAGCGCCGTCAGCCAGAAGGATGTCGGATGTAAGTATAGAGCAAAATGTAGGCAATTATGTGGCACAGGAATGCCGCCCGGATATGCTCGGGAGCACCTTGCCAGCCGAACGATGTCAGAGTTCATGACGGGGATGAGAGTGTCGGCCTTAGGTCACCAGCTGAGGTATAAGACAAGTTGGGTCGATGTAAGAAAGGGGGTTGGAGCATGCCCTACATTCATCCCTCTGGCCGACTAGCAGAACAACCTCATGGTGCCAGTTGCGTGATTCGGGTTAATCCTGTTCCAGCAAATAGTTCGACGGCAGTATTCCAGGAGGTGATGGGTTTTCGCCTGACAAGCGTTCTCCTTATAAAACATTAAACGTCGCGTAGACCCTCTTGTTCTGAAGTTGCTCAACAGATATGTGAGCTTCAAAGTCAGGATCGCGAAGGCGGATGTGTGTCTCGATTTCCTTAAAACGTGTGTCGAAAGCAGCAGCTACCCAACGAGATACTGGAGATCTCTTCGTCGTTCACGCATCAGGCCAGAAGACAAATGCCTGAAACGTCTTGCGCTGTGTCAGATAGACACCATTCGCATCAAGAGAGATGAGCTCAAGCGTGCACTGAGCCAAGTTAGTGCTGTCTCAACCAACCTATCCGCAAGCGATCAGGAAGAGATGGAGGAAACGATTAAAGCAATTATCACAAAGCAAGAAGGAAAGTTACGCACTTCACTCACAAAGACAATAAAGAAAGAGAGAGGCACAACAACTTTCCCGACCGAACCTGAGAAATACGTCCAAAATCTGTCTGGTTTCCCGCTTGATCGCACCACTACTGAAGTGTTATCATAAACGGCAGAGCCGTCGTTCCGCCTGACTTAATTGTTGCAAACCCAGTACTATCAGTACGCAAGGGTGAACATCCACAAAAACCAATTGTTTGGGAGTTATATATGCCGCAGGGACCCTTGTCAAACAGGAATATGATGGCTGACAGGTGCCAACCAGAATGCGTTTCCTCAAGGTACCATTATGCCGAAGTTACAAGTTAGTTGCTAACTACTTTCAGCAACAATAGAGCGGAAACAAGGTTCATGTATCTCATTAGCGGAGCTGTACGCTATCTGCGGGTCCCCACGTTGCGGATTGGTGAATGCCCTCTTTGTGGAGGTAACTGCGAATAAATCTCGTTTGCTTTGCAAGCGAGATGAATATGCAGTCGCGGACAATCAGCGGCAGCGTCTCAGAGCGTGCGGAGTACTTGGATGATCACATGGTTCTCCATCAAACACCACAAGAGCCAGTACGACGCTGTATCAAAGCCAATGTGACCGGATATAGGGTCACTGACCACTCAATTCTGTAACCAGAAGTGAGTACTCAACAGAGGGCGGATGAACAATCTTGCTGGCTACCGCCTTATCTGTGGACTGCTACGGAACACTAAGAAGGCGAATGAGCCACCTGGCTGCCAACGGCCTTCATGAATCGCCCCGCTGCCTGGCACGTGAGGCCTTTATGACCAAAGGCTCGGGGTGGGGTACCTTAAGTCAACCATCTTCCTCGGCCTGGGCAACCGGGAAGATCTCTGCCCACACAACACTTCTAAACCCTTTTGACTCTTCCACTGACTCTGTTTTCGTCTTTTTGTTATTATTGATGTGTTGTGGCACTGGCAATCGTATATAGGTCAACTGCTGTGCTATATATATATATATATATATATATATATATATATATATGCTTCGTGCCGACGCTGATTTTGCATTCATGATGCTTCTTCACCGCAGTTGGGCTAAACCAACTAACACAAACTAGGGTTTTTTAATGTGAATAAAATGCATTCCACTTTATTTGGTTTGTTCTGTGTACCTGATAATCTTCCCCTAACTTGCATACGTCGCTCATGCTAATTGTGGTAACATGCCATAATTTTATTGCGTGGTAATTTTTCAATAACTTTCGGACATTTTGTACATATCGCGGATTCGCTTATAACCAATTTACTCCATATGCTCATTTAGCGAGTATTTATGTCGTCGTACACGTTTACTCCATTCCATATCTTTTCTTTGATATCTGCATTTCTAATGATTGGTTGTTGTTTGACATTCCTGGTGTGGCTGCGCTTGATGTGCATGTTGACAAGGTGCCTTCCTGTCTATTACTCTCGTCCATACTGGCTCTAGGAGACGGTTGGTTGTTGCTGGAGGGGACGGGGTGCACGGTTCTTGTGGTCGTGCTAGGCTCGAAGAGTGGTTCCATGCAATCAGTGTGGAGCGGACTACGGTCCAACCACCGTTTTGTGCGCGCTTGATTCCCCAAATACAGCGCGCTTGTGTTTGCCTGTGAAGGAGTGTGGGCCGGCTCCGTTGATGCAACGTGGCTCCCATCCGCATGCCTCCCGGTCTTATTCCTTCGGGTTTACACTGGATATGGGGGTGTGTGGATGGAGCTGTGGGTGGTGCAGCGCAAGCCATCTATGGTCGCTCTGTAGGCGCAGGCGACCTGTATTTGACCACAGTGACAGGCACACCCGAAACTGAATGCCGCCAAGGCAGTGGGCAGCAACAGCTCAGTAGTGTGACAGTGGGAAACACCAGCGGTTTCTCAATACCAGTCAAATGTAGAGAAAGGATAATTTGTAAATGGTTGTGATCGAATCGGGTGATACACACGCGGTCACGACCAATCGCAAAAGGCGTTGGGAACGTTGCATCTCATCGGCAAGGAGACAACCGAGTTGAGACGGCAATCGGTAGTATGTTGTCTTTTATGGTTGATTTTTACACAGAGCACTGTTCAGATAACTTTAGTATTTTATCGTTAGAGTATGGAGACTAAGATTATAAAACCCATGAGAATTGGCCTGTGTGGCACTGGTGTTTGGGTAGGTAAATAAAAACGAAACTGACGGGAGCATTGTGCCCACACAATAAAAATTTCTGTCTCGCTTCAACAGGCCTGTAGCGTTCGGTAGAAAGAGGTAAGCCTGGTTGAAATATTTGGAATAAGACAAAAAGAACAGTGGATTGAATAGACGGTGAGTGGTTGCTGGGCACGTACATCTTTGGGTGACCTAACGTAAACATTTGTCGTGGACGACACGAGGTTTATAGGCTTCAGCGAAGTTAACTTCCGGACGATTATTGCAGTCGGACCATGGACATTAATGAGCAAGTACGAGGAACGCCTCTCCGGTATTGGATTTATCAGAGAGACGAAGGGAGGTAGGAGAGCTGTACGCACACGAATCCAAAAAATGTTAGGACAAGTGTGAAGGGATATGCAGTAAGAACTAGGTATTGTCCTCCACTTGGCACTACAACTAGGACAGCCTGAAGAAAAAAACGCGCTAAGGAGGAGAAAACCTCAGCTGATGGTGTAGTGGTAAGGTGGTAGCGAAGAAAAGGGAGCACGATGGTAAACAAAAAAGAAAGTTGATCAGGAGCTGAGGCAGCCGCAGAACACACCGTGTGCAAATATATGCATGGACAAGTGAATCAGTCATCACGTTGTTCGATCAGAAGGCAAGGTAGAACAACTGGCACGAACGGTAGTAGCAGATGTAACGAGAAGTCGAAACGCTGAGCCGAAAGGGTATCAAAAATACCCGAATGTGCAATTCAACTGAGTAATAGAGCCGAGATGCAGTAGATTGGTCCACAAATTTATTAGCTTAAAGAAAGCGGTATTCAGCTACATAAGTGGCTCCCTTTATAACAGCCGACTGTGACAGAAAGACGAGAAAGGATGGCATGGAGTAGCACCCCGAACCAAACGTTTATCCAGAAAATTCAGGTTAGACTCAGCCAAAGAGTACATAATGTCAATGGCAGGTAGTGGAACTAGTGAGGCTTACAAGGAGAACATTCATCGCCCACTATCGTTAGTCGAAGCTTCCGCCAATTAACTATTAAGACCTAGTTCATGTAAATACATGGCATCGAAAGTTAGCAGCATCATGCATCGGTAAATGTAGTGGCCCCATTTCTTCATACAAAGTGCTGGTCAATGTCAAAAGGCCTTTGGCAGAGGTGGCTCCATCAATGATGGCGTGTGTCGGCTGCTCATGCAATTCCCCCATTGTGTGCTGGTTACTGCGCTGGCCACATGCAAGTGGACGAAGGAATTAAAAAAATGGGTGAACATACACTAGGCTCTTAAAAGATTGTTCACATTCTGCTGTTTTGAAAGAAGAAAGTCAAGGAAGAAGCCCCATAATGGGAGCACAGTGTGCCGTGAATATTATGTTCTCAGACTACCATACAGGAGTTCCTTGTTCAAAACCCGAGTCTGCACAGTTAAAACCTATCAAAAGTACTATAGATAGAAATAGAGAAATAATCAATTGAAGTTCGTGAGAAGTAAAGCCCAATGTATTTTTCAAACTTCTCCAACAGTGCAAGCAAAGCGGACGCATCTTGGGATACTGTGGCTACAATGTTTAAAAAACCTAAAAATAACCAGATGGATGATAAAAAGTAAGAAAAAGCCAGAGGTAAAGCTGTGCAGCAACGGGGACAAATACGAACACTCGGGGACACCCAGTAACATAGGGAAGTATGAGTCGTTAATAAGTGAGATGTGAACATGAGCGTGAAAACAAGTGAACGCAAAGTGCACACTGAGAGCGATCACGACCAAGTGACAGATGGAGCCAGGCAAACCGACGTCATCCCGACAACAACGAACTGAACACAAAGCTTTACGCGAGTAAGTTTTGAATGAAGAAGAAATCACATTCTTCGGGCCCAGTGATCACAAAGCGGTGGGCTCCGTGATGAGCCATCGCTGTGGCTCAGCATCAATAAAAATGGATGTGCTGGCGTGGGTAAAAAGGGTGGGAAAAGGGAAATAAAGTAAAAAGCAAAACGAAATCGATGTTTGTCGGTCGCTCCACAGACTGCCTGTAAAGACAACTGCAAACGTAATTCAATTCAGCTGGTTTCATTGACAAAGCTTCGGGTTAGACAATGTGAATCAAGCTGATCACCGGCGAACTAAAAGGGAAAGAGAATGAGAACCACTAATTCGAAGATCACAGTTTGGAAACGGTTACAACAGGGTAACAAAATCAGTGGTTCTGAACTTCCTTACATTTACAGCGAGGAAGTGGCAAAATGAACGCTAGCGAAAACAACGGACCAAGCAACACATGAACGAGGTGGCCACAGGTAAACAGAAGGATATATAAAAGCGAATCGAGTCCTGTTGATTGTCTCACCGTTTAGTAGTAGACGGGTGATATCACAGGATGCATTGACACATTAAAAAACCATAAGTGTGTTTAGCCGGTAGACGATAGAGTGTCTGAGTAGTGTGAGTGCCACTATGAAAATATGCGAGCTGACCTGACAGCTTGCTCAGGCTATCTATCTCTACTAGAACTGCATGCATCTGCTGTCCTAAGAAGGACACGAGATATGATTATTTGTCAACCCACAGAAAGCGTTGGGCAGCATTTTATCGTGTACTAAAGCAGTGAGAGAGGTAATTAACAGTGTGCCATAAAATAGTAAATGGTGAAACAAAGTAGACTCACTGATGTGTTGATCACTGACAACCGAAGAGCCAGACGGAGACGAGACACAGTCACGAACAGAATCACTCAGGGTGTTGGACAACAGAGAGGAATTCACCTGACTGCTCGCATATGAACCTGAGTGTACAGTTGTATTATGCGATGAAGAGGGTTGCTGATTTTTGCATAAAGGCTGCAGGAACCGTTGAGAAGAGGAAAATGAGCCAGCGGAAGGTCCGTTGCTTGTGGCAGTATGAATTTCCGTCGTCATGGGTCGGACAAACTGCCCGGTGGCACTAGGGCTCAGCGGTGGGAGACGATGAACTGGTCGATAAGATGCGCCAAGTAAACTTGCTCGCTGACCGGTGCGTACCACATCAAACAATGTTAGCTAACAAATAGTGAGAAAAATCAAATCAAAATTCTGTCATGGGCTAGGGAGGGTTGATCGAATAATTCAATTTATTGTAGGTGTAGTGCTGCATATGGGTTTCCATAAATAAATGCGCACAATAATTTTAGGCAACAAAATTCCCCGTCATGAGTTGAAGACAATGGAAAACAGTTTGATAACTGCAGATCAGCAGAAACAGAATGGACAGGTATTATATTTTTTGGATTTCAAGGAACAGAGTATGTCAATTTGGACTATGGTTGGTAGGGAAGACAATATGAAAAAATACATAACCGGCTTACACGCTTTAGTGAAAAAGAAGCAGAACAAAGTGACTAAGTAGTAACCGAAAAAGTTTGTTTGCCTAATATGAACCCCAAAGTCTGAAAATAAATGAGTGGTTGTGGTAGAGATAAAAACGATGCAATGATATGCAGTAGGCTGTGCATAATACGCAGGAAAAAACACTGTACAGGTAACCAATGGACAGCTTAAATTATACAAACATCTATATCAAAAGGCAAATAAATGCAAAATCAGAATGTGGCCAATCACAGTTCGGCGAATATTAATGTAATGCTCAGCGGCCGAGAGAAACCCATTTGAGGCTAACGAGTGAGTAAGGTCATGGTAATGAAGTTGGCACTCATAATGGGAAGGGAAATATTTCAGTTGCCACTGTTAGGTGGTTGAATAATTATCCACAGTGATGATTCAGCATCTTGATGTCATACAACCATTTAAGAGATCAGCGAAACGAACAAGAGATAACAGTGGGATTAAAAGGAGACTAGTATAAGGCTTAAATACATTCAAATAATTTTCATAGTCAAGGCGCATATAGCTTGAATATATCATGCAAAGATAAGCAGCTCCGACGACGTAGTGTTCTTGTGGTCGCCACCACTGCATTGTACTCACTCTTAATCCAGACAGCTATGCACTAAAAAACTAGTTAAACGAGAATTCTGAATAAGAAGTGACAGCAGGCACTGGCTAAGAGCCATCTCCTGTTGATCTCTCGAGTGAAGTACAGAATGGTCCGGTGAACCTCAGTCTGGAAAGCAAACATGGAACTGACAATGCAAGTCATGGTGGTGATTCCCCACTACCAGATCGATGGCTATCACCTTCGAACCATGTGCATTTCAACATCAGGATACGAAAACAAAGCTATTCAGGGTAAGCGGTAGTCGTGCATATGTAGCATGTGTCCGAGTCAACATAGCCTATTTTGTCTCGCACCGGTAGGGAAACTGAAAAAACGACGAGGGATTTTAGCCTGCCAGCAAGAAGCAGAATGTACATCATCATCAACAGTAGTATATCAGCCATCTGAACTGATGCTGCGCTAAGATACAACCATAAGGACCTACGGAAGAAAGAAGAATAAGAGGGGAAAATGGGGGAATTACCGCAAAACCTTAACCTCCCAAACAGACATTCAGGGTCAAGGCGACTACACCTTGTCAACAAAATGCAATCACAAGCAGATGGCTATCGTGCAAAGATAAAGTGGCATCTGCAAGACAGCTCCCTTGCGGCTTTCACTGCCGAGCGTCATAATCAGCCATCACCTTGCAGATAACTCAGCACCAAACATGCTTTAAACAGCCAGTCCGACTAGGAAACGGCAGCAGACGCGCCACTTGTGCTGACTGCGAGCCATGTCTTATAACGTCTCGAGCCAAGCACAAGACGAGTCACGTGGACTCCAGCCTAGAAGGTAAGACGGACAGACGGCATTCAGTTTGGTCGTCAGTGACTTCATTTCCCGCTGCCAAATCAACGTTGGTCCACCTCGAGCCTTGCGTCATCCCACAACTGGCAAACAAAACAAGAAACTCCTCGGTAAGCGGTGACCGGGCATATGTAGTAGGTGTCAAAACCAACGCAACTTATTCTGTGCTATCTGATGATGTAAGGAACTAGCTTGCGTATCATTCTTTAGCACTCGCGCACTCACATCATCGCTGCGGACAAGCTAATGCCACCGACATCAGCAATGCACCGCAGACCGCAATGATCAAAGACTTGAAGGCGCCTCAAATCTCCCGACCGCAGAAGCCAAGTCTCACTCCCATAGAGTAGGACGGACCTCACTGTGGCCTAGCAAACACGGCCTTTCAAATGGAAGAAAACTGCTTTCTGTCTCCAAAAAATGTCACAGATTCAAAAGGCAGTTCTGGCTTTTGCTATGTGCTCATTGTTGTTGATACGTATGCTAAGGCAAGTGAATTGAGCAACTACCCGAGTTCCCCACTATCTAGGGTCAAGAGGTCAAGTGGGTGGTGGTCTTGCAGTGACACTTTGTATTTTTAAGGTGCGAAGTTCATATGATACAATGGGACCAGCCCAGAGAGGCTATTATGGGTTGATTGGGCAGCTCCAAAATCGGTCAACAGCAAGACGATATCGTCCGCATAATCAAGATCAATCAGCCTTTCAACGCATGTATCATGAGATTCCGTAAGGGAATGCTCCAAGAGGCAGTCCCCGAAGAAACTAAACAACCCTGCCGAATGTCCTTTGCTGCCGGAAAGATGTCTGATAAGTCAGCGAAGACACTGACGCGGCCTGTAGTGTTCGAGTACAGAGCACGTAAAGTGATCACATATTACATGGGAACATTTCCGAGCAAGCATTTCGAACAGAATGTATCGATCGACTGAACCGAACCCACTCTTGAAATCGAGGAACACAGCTACTGTTGGTCTGTGGTACACGTGGCGCCGCTTTAGCACCTGTCGCAGAGTGAATATATGGTCCATACAGCCACGTCCTGGGCGGAAACATGCCTGCTCTTCCCTGATCCGAGATTCCTGTTCCACAGTAAGGCAAGTAATTTTGTCACAACTGGAGTAACGTAATACGCCTGCGGTTAGCACAGTCAGTGCGACAGCCTCAATATTCGGTTCCCTCCAGTTAGCCGTGAAGGTCTCATCCTTTCACACAGTTCGAAAAGTGAGGTCAGCGCTTTGCAGAGGACCTCACCTCCATCCTTAAAAAGTGCAAGGAATCCGGGCCAGCAGCACGGAAACGATTGAAGGCGGTGATCGCGTTTCAAACCTCAGCCTCCAATGGAGCCACTAAACTAACCGTCCATGGCTCATCCTGCATCGCCAGAATAGGAAAACATCCGGAATCAGGGGTCCAATTGAACTGATCTTGAAAGTGTTCCGCCCAACGAGCCATCCGCTGCTCCTTCTTGTGAATCTAGGTACTGGAACTGTCTCAGATTGTCTCCATAACACATGGTTTCAGTGACCAGTGGTGCGGATCAGCTGGAAGAGCTTGCGATAGTTCCCTATCGTTCCCGCCTCCTCTATTTCTTGACTCCGACTGGTCCACAAGGCTTCCTTGTCAGCGCGCAGGCTTCACTTTCGTTCGCGCTTAATAGTCCGCCTAGTCACATTGTGCTCAGAACTAGCCGGGAGGTTTCTTTTGGATTCCAACAGATTCACTGACCTCTCGGATAGCCAGTGACTGGTGCGGTGATGACTGATAATGCTACAAACAGAGGCTCCTGCGTTGTGCTTGGCGGCCGAGATCCTATTCCACTGAAGCTCTGTACTTAAGACAAGACAGCGAAAGTTCAGTATGCAGTGCAGCTTGGTGGACATGAGTGACCGAGGGCTGGGATAAATTTCAGTTGCCAATCGGAGGAGACATTTGATGCGTCTCGCGGTAGAGTTCATGGAAAAATGACAGAATATCAAGGCATGAACAAAGTCGACGCAAGTAATCCAGAACGAGCGACAATCGGTGATGGAACCAAGCCGCCTGTAAACTATGGCAATGTGATCTAGTTAAGTCCATCGCTGACCAGCTACAGCACAACAGATGGTACTTAGGCACCCACTGTGTCTGAAAGCAGTGCTACTAAGAAACAGCTGATCCTAAGCACAGTTGCAAAAAGACGCTCGCCGTTATCCGTACGGAAGTAGTTAAGCCCATAATTACCACCAAGCTGAGCTTCTGAAGAGCCCAGGCGAAAGACTTGTGAATTCATACCCCACGGAAGAATTATAATATCCGAAATGGTAGCACTGAGTAGTGGCGTGTTCAGTTCGTGGCAGAATGTGTTCCTGGCAGCATCAGAACAGCAATCGGTGGAAGCATAAGGGGAAACCAAAAACAAACAGTGTCTTGTACTACTTCGTGAATCAGCTTTAATTGATGTCGTCAAACGAGTTGCACACAAAAAGCTGTTCAACAATGGTGACTTAGCCTTGGAGTTGAGTAGGATATTTAAACCAGTTTGACCACAGACCGCCGCATCAGTATCAACGGATGCGCGCAACTAATAGTAAGAGGACAAGCCGGGCGCACTTAATCCGACAACTCCCCGAGGGTCACTGATACATGTTATCAATACACAACATACGTCAATACCCACTGAGACCAACGTGCGTGCGAGTGCAGCCTGTTAATGTATTTGTTTTAGAGTGCAAACGCTGAACGCCGTCAGGGAAACGGGACAGTGTAGCCTTACAAGGGAAGCTAAGATAATGCCCATGGAAAAGTAGAACACGGGATTGCAAAGAGAGCACCTTTTCGGTATTTTACATCAGGCAACTACAGCTACAGGACTAATAAATGCAACAGTAACCTGGTGAAGTCAAAAATGAGGACGGATGGGACGGTTTGAACAGATTTAGCATATTCGTTTGATGTTCAAACCGATTTAGTCAGGTGATAGGGCTAACAGACAGCAAAACAACTTGTGTAAACAGGAGGCAAAAAATACTCGCAATATAAAAATTAGATACTTACATAAATAGATAGCATCCGGTTATGCGTGATACTCCGGGACAAGATTTATCATCTGGGCCATGGTAAAGTCAAGGGTTGCACAAGCACCCTATGCTTGCGTAGCTCTGGTTGTGTTAGCCGGATCGCGATGGCTTCAGCCGTCTGCAAGAGGCGTCTACTTAACCCTTTCGGGTATCGCCTCGGTGCGGCAAAATAGACCTTGAAGGCATCTTTGGTCAAAATCATATGCCCACTTCGAAACAAATGTTCCAAGATCGAGCTGTCAATACTTTTGAGCGTGCCTCTCCACAGTGACTCTGAACGATGCTCAACAATCCGTACCGACAGACGCCTGGTGGTATGCCCGAGATACTTGGCACCACAGATACAAGTAAAGTGGTAAACAATGTGCGATTCGGACGACACTGGCAGTTTATCTTTAAGACGTTGAGCTATAAAGGATGCGGTCTCCGCAAGTACGTGCGTGTGGGAGACCGGGTAGATTCCTCCTACGGCATTAGAAAGTTTCCTGTTCAGGAGATCAAAGGCGATATCTCCTTTAAAATGAACAGAGAAAAACACATTCTTCTACGAAACTATTGCTAGGGTTTTAACGCGCTCACGGGTCTTGGTGTGCTTTTTGGTGAAAGGTTCAGGGAAACCATTCGAATGAAATGTTCGCACAATTCGGTCCTTTTCATCCTCGAGAGTTTAAGGACTACAAATCTTGGTTGCTCAGTAATGCAAGCAACGCATTAAGTTGCATTTGTACTTCAGATGAACGAAGCTCGAAAAGTGTGTGTAATGTTCAACGCATGTAGCTTTGCGGAAGACACAACGCTCAGGTGATCCGTCTTCGAGCCTCCTCAACAAAAAGTCCAGAAAAGCCAGCTTACCTTCATTTTCCATTTTACTAGTGAACCTCATTGAGGGATGTGCACTGCTGAATTGGTCGAACATAGGGTTTACATCATTACGAGAATCACAGATGAGGAAAGTGTCATCCATATACTTCCAACAAGAATCAAATGAGGCAAACACCACTTATATGTGACCACGTTCAAGATAAGCGAGAAAGAAGTCGGCAAGGAGAGGTCCAAAGAGGGATCCCATCGAAACGACACTGATTTGCCTGTAACAGATTCCGTCAAACAAGAAGTGTCTATTAAAGGTACACGGCAAAATTAACGCAGTGAGCTTAGGCACAAGAACGTCAACGTTTCAGTTCCTTTCCGTTATATACTCGCAGAAGAAATTAACACATTCCAGCAATGCGACGTTTGTGAAGAAAAATTACACATTAAAAAGCATTAGTTTAACACTTAATTCCAGGTCTTTAATTGTATCCACGAATTCGAATGAATCCTTCGAAGAAAGGATAGTTGGCGGTACACGGTTTCGGATTTGCCTGTCACTGCGGCGAGTCAAAGGACCCCTGCACCAATCGAGGGACCATGAGTGGCGTGCGCTGCACCATCCATAGCTCCATCCGCACATCCCATATCCAGTGTAAACCCGAAAGAATAAAACCGGGAGGCATGTGGATGGGAGCCACGTTTCATCAACGGAGCCGGTCCACACTCCTTCAAAGGCAAACACAAGCACGCTGTATTTGGGGAATCATGCGCACAAGGCGGTGGCTGGACTGTGGTCCGCTCCACACTGAATGCATGGAACCACTCTTCGAGCCCGGCATGACCGCAAGGACCGTGCACCCCGTCCCCTCCAGCAAAGACCGTCTCCTGGAGTCCGTATGGACGAGGTAGTGGGTATTAGACAGATAGGCACTTTGTCAACATGCACATCAAGCGCAGCCACAACAGGGATGTCAAGCAACAGCCAATTACTTGAAATGACATTATAAAATAAATTGTATCTGTTAACGCATACGGTTATGCAGATATAACTGTTCCCTAAACTAGCATATGAAGTAAGTGGATTCGCAACGGATCCGCGATAATTACAAACTGTTCAGAACTTAGTCAAAAATGCCACAAACACGATAAGGTTAACGAAGATAATCAAAATAAGCGCAAGTAACGAGTGCAAGTAAATAAAAGATTCCTCAGGTAGGCAGAACAAACCAAATAAAGTGGAGTGAAATTTATCCAGCTTAAAATGATCAAGTTTAAGTGTAAATTGGTTTAGCCCAACCGCGGTGAAGAAGCATCATGAATGCAACATCAGCCTCAGCATAGGGCCAAAAATGGATAGAGAGTTCCGTATGTACATGTTCCAATAATTTTACAATCCATTTCGGAACTAAGTGGTGTGCAGAAGCGAATATGTCAATTATTGGACGTAGAGGGACCTGTGGCTTGTGTACTTTAGGCAACCGGTAGAGCCGAGGAGGTCAGAAGCGAGCAGTTAACTGCTGCAGTTGAACAACGGTTATAAAGTTTTTTGTTTTAATACCTTCAAGATGTTTGTAATCTGTGCTTCACTGTCTGCCGTCTTGCCCTTCTGGATTGTGTCACGCAAGAATTTACTCGTGTCTTGCAAGATAACTTGTAATTTTGAAATGTAAGCTGGGATCCATTAACACCCATCCCGATCCTTTATCAGATCTAGAAAGAATAATGTCGGGATTTACCTCAACTCTCTGATTGCTTCTCGATGCTTCTTGGACAGAATGTTTGATGATCTCGCAACGTAGATACTGTTGACAGAGGTGCACTAAGGTGGTTTTGTGTCTCTGGCCAAAGGAGGAGGTGTTAATTCAGCTAGTTGGTGCATTAAGTTTTCAAACCGTGTTTCTATATGAACTCCACTGACGGGTTGGATAGGACAGAATTTTGGTCCGAGAGATAATGCCTCAAGCTGAAGTTGATTCAACAGTATCTTGGACAGACTATACACAAAACTCTCTGGATTGGGTGGGAATTTGGGTTCCGGTTGCGTCAGATGCAAGCTTTTTAGGAGCTCTGTGCCCTTCCTTTCCTGTATATTTGTGCACACCTTTTGCAAGTATTGCATAAAAGATATACACTAGATTGTATCAAGCCCTTCGACCCTTGATTGGTAAAGTGCATACAGCCGTTCCAACGCAAGTAGTCGGGATTGCACAGTATCCGACAGATTGTGAGCATGGCGTCTAAGGGACTTTGTCGTCGGGTGCACATGATATCGTCTGAGCGAATTCCAATACTGACTGTGTTGCAAGTATTCCTGTATAAACCAAAGTCCCGTTTATGCTTCAGCAAGTCTGGCATTAAACTTCAAACATCTATGAAGTTGATAAACGCGGAGGGTCCCTTGCACTTTTTTAATTCGTAGATAATGCCCATGGAAAAGTAGAACACAGGGTTACAAAGAGAGCACCTTCTCTGTAGTTCACATAAGGCAAATATAGCTACGGGACTGATAAATGCAACAGTAAACCAGTGAAAGCAAAAATGAGGACGGATGGGACGGTTTGAACAGATTTAGCATGCTCGTTCGATGCTCAAATCGATTTCATCAGGTGACATGGTGATAGGGATAGCAGACAGCGAAACAACTTACGTAAACAGAAGAGGCAAAAATACTCAATATAAAAATAGATACTTACATAAATAAATAGTACCCGGTTATGAGTAATACTCCGGGGCAAGACTTATAATCAGGGCAACCAAGATTTGTGAAAATGATCGAATTGTGCGAACATTTCATTCGAATGGTTTCCCTGAACCTTTCACCAAAAAGCACACCAAGACCCGTGAGCGCGTTAAAACCCTAGCAATAGTTTCGTAGAAGAATGTGTTTTTCTCTGTTCATTTTAAAGGAGATATCGCCTTTGATCTCCTGAACAGGAAACTTTCTAATGCCGTAGGAAGAATCTACCCGGTCTCCCACACGCACGTACTTGCGGAGACCGCATCCTTTATAGCTCAACGTCTTAAAGATAAACTGCCAGTGTCGTCCGAATCGCACATTGTTTACCACTTTACTTGTATCTGTGGTGCCAAGTATCTCGGGCATACCACCAGGCGTCTGTCGGTACGGATTGTTGAGCATCGTTCAGAGTCACTGTGGAGAGGCACGCTCAAAAGTATTGACAGCTCGATCTTGGAACATTTGTTTCGAAGTGGGCATATGATTTTGACCAGATGCCTTCAAGGTCTATTTTGCCGTACCGAGGCGATTCCCGAAAGGGTTAAGTAGACGCCTCTTACAGACGGCTGAAACCATCGCGATCCGGCTAACACAACCAGAGCTACGCAAGCATAGGGTGCTTGTGCAACCCTTGACTTTACCATGGCCCAGATGATAAATCTTGTCCCGGAGTATCACGCATAACCGGATGCTATCTATTTATGTAAGTATCTAATTTTTATATTGCGAGTATTTTTTGCCTCCTGTTTACACAAGTTGTTTTGCTGTCTGTTAGCCCTATCACCTGATTAAACCGATTTGAACATCAAACGAATATGCTAAATCTGTTCAAACCGTCCCATCCGTCCTCATTTTTGACTTCACCAGGTTACTGTTGCATTTATTAGTCCTGTAGCTGTAGTTGCCTGATGTAAAATACCGAAAAGTGCTCACTTTTAACCTGTGTTATAAGGGACTGTTGCCGATAGATGTCCAATGGGTGGTGTGACAAAGTATCTGCAGATGATTCGAAGAAGAAGTCATCAGCAATACGCCGGTACGCAGTACGGACACTTCGCCGCCGCGCAACCATCACCGGTCCCAGGTAGGCTAAGCATACTGCGAGCGTGGCTGTGTCTCCACGTAGGCTCGAACCAGGGGCGTCAGATTGCAAGACAAGCTCGATACCTATAGACTATGGGCTGGCTTTACGACTGCTGTCAATTAAGCTGGGAATTTAGTGGGTAGGTTAGTAATGAGGGTTAGGTCGAGAGTAAGAGCAACATGGAAAAGAAAGGAGGCGCCAGTAGTAGCATGATTTCGTTTATCCGCCCTGTTGTATGCAGCAGATAGGGCGACCCTTTATAAGCTGCGCGACAGCCGATACAGGATGTGGTTGAAGTATGAGGAAGGAGTCATGGTTGTACGTGGGCTGAGATACAGGCAAGGCGCCCAGACCTAAAGAGGCGGATGATTAGGGTTCTCTAGCAAAGCCTTTGGCTCAAAAGCCTGTCCGCAAGGCAGCGGTGAGGTTGCAATTTAGTTTAACGGAAATGGACGCCGTCTCTTTTCAATCTCCCAACCTGGGGGACCAGGACGCTGGCTTCGTCTGACCTCTAACCAGTGACCAACCTGGTAGGAGTAGCTCTTAAGAGGCGCGGGAGCATTAACCAGTATAGCACTATGGGTCAAAGAGGTATGCAAACCGTCACATTATGTTAAGATCCATTCTCGTTGCGACGGAGTAGGATGTACAGCGTTACGATAAGCCCAATACAATCGTGTGGATCAGTGACATGACCAATCCGCACTGAAGACGTTAAGTGATTGGTAGTCTTTAATCACCCATGCTTGCAGAGACTTGTACCCATCTCGTAGGAACACTGGGTATGGAATACTGAGGTCAGTCAGTTGGTGTTGGAAAACGAACTCGCTAGTGTCTCAATGGAGTGCTGAACCACTTAGGTTGGCTTGGTTAGGGGCCTCCGTACACCCGTTGACCGCCTTACTCAACGTACATTATACGCCGACTCTGCATCTGGTTGGGTGAAACCTTGTGGTGGCCAGTCGATGACATGGCATAAATGCATAAGAAAATAAACCGATAGAGTTGGTTAGGCTGATGTGTCATCTTCATGGATAGGAGTCGCGAGGTGGTGTGGCAACAGCTAGACACAAGAACCTAATGAATTCGCTACTGTACCATATGAAACTAAATAACCCACCATTGATGTAGCATATACCTAGTTTGATATGGTACGGTAGCGAATTCATTGGGTTCTTGTGTCTGCTTGTTGACACACCATCACGGGTTATAGTATTCACCTTTCCTGACTTACTCTTGCATTTAAAATCATTACCGTGACCGTTTTAGTCCTTGTTATCTTAGTGGAGAAAGTCCTGGTAACTGGGGCCACGGCACTTTGGTTCTCGGAGCACAGTTGCTTGAGTGAATCAAACTGATAGACTAAATCCGATAGAATCATGAGTGAATGAGTGCATCGAAACAATTTCCATTTTAGTAGTACATGCATTAATTGTGGGCGGCGTTTGTCAACAGTGTTCAGCAAAATTCGCATTTTCAGGCCCCAGTAAGCGGTCGTCAGATATTACTGGAACTCAAAAGTAACTACACGAGCTGGCTTTACAACACGTTGACACATAGTTCGTTGGTTAATAACCCACGAAACGCTCCCGGGATGAGTGGTTGAAGCATATTTTCTGTCGGTGCGTCGCACCGAAGCTTCACTGCTATGCGACCACCAACAGTTGCGGAAGAACTAGGGATATGCGAAGTCGTTCACATCTAAGAAGATTAGAACCGATCACGTTTGGGCTGCGATTCAGACGCACCGTGCCTACAACCACAGGTCGACTCGTTGTTGTTGACTCCTATCCTTCACAGTCTCACTCTCTCAAGCAGAGATCGGTAATGACCTCGCTAGCTACATGGCAGTGGAGGATGAGCCGCGCTATATCGTAGTTAGATATCAGTCATGGTGGTCCGCTGCCGTCGCCCGTGGCTTTCTAGCATAAGTCGCTGACTCGTAAAAGTGAGGTCGGGGGTTCGAATCCGGCAGGATTCGGCGGGTGCGCGCTACTGAAGAGTCCCAATAGGACGAAACGGATGTCTAGCGCTTTCCTGGATGTGTGGTGACCATCTGTCTGAGGGTAACTGCGACGAATCTTCACACAATGAAATGCGAAGGCGAATGTCGAGAACTTGAGTTGTGCGCAGTGATCCGAAGATTCAGTGAGTTTTGTGAAGAAATAGAAAAGGAAAAGTGTCTACGGTACCTTTTCTTTGGACGCAACCGCCTACCTAGCGAGACTGTTGGCAACAACACCACTGAGCTGAAACAGCTAGTAAGTATGTAAAATTTTTGCTACTGATTATAAGATTCACTGATAAGGGATCGAATTGTGCTAAGCATTCAGAAGGAGGACATGACTCGAAAACTGCAGCAGAGGAACTTAGCATTGGAGTAATGTATGGACATTTGTAGTAACAAGACGGCGACAAAGCCCATGTTCGCCAGGTGATCGACGAAAATGCTGTACCTTATGCAGTTTCTCAGGGTAAACACTGTCACAAATTGCAACAACAGGTGAACAAAGCTGTCAATACTGCGGCCGTAGCTCCCTGCTACGAAAAAGAGAAGAAAGCCTTATCAAAGAGAAAACCGTCAAGCTTGGGGAAGAATCTGTACGAAGTGCATGAAGGAAAATCATTCTGCACGATGCTGTCGATCGAAAAAAGTGACTTCACTGGACCACGAAGACCCATCCGTTGCTCAGGAACCCTCTATCGGTATATCGAGAAGGTAACAGTGTCTACGCGAACTTATTATTGGGAAACAACCGCTACGTTTCCAGTTGGACTCAATGACCACGATGAACATCTTGCCAAAGAAATACTGCACCAGAGAGCCGTTGAGTGAGACGTCCCATTACCTCAAGCTGAGGAACAGCTCGAAACTCAAGCCGAAGAGCAGCGTCACGAATCCGAAGGATGGAAGCAGTCACCAGCATGAGTTCGTGATTGTTGCAGCAGTCCGTATGCCTATCTTGGGCGTCAATTTCAATCAGCAACTCTGCTTCGTTTCCTTTAACTGTGAACGTTTCGTGCATTAGTGTTAGGTGGCCGCACGTATCATCGATTTTTATCTTAGCGTATTTGTCGTCCAATGAGCTCACCAGCCTGTTGTTTTGCGGTTTAGGAAATTTCCCAGAGGACTTGCTGGTTTTGGTGGCACTCGATAAGAGCATGATCGTAACCCACATAAGCTTATCCAATGTTGTGCAGATTCAAATATCAAACTGAAACGTTGGATTGCGTAGATTAGAGGGTGTTTCACGAACACATCTTAAGTTCCGATGGTTTGAAATAAGGTAAGGGCAGCAAACGGAATGCCGTCTCCTACGGATGTGAAAGTGATGGACCAGCCGAATTGGGTGGTTAACTATCTGATTTGTTTATTACCAAGGTTAACAGAATCGGTGACTCCCATACGCACACTAAGGTGAAGATTGGTACTGGGATAGCGAACGAGAAGAGGCTTTAAAGAAGATGAGACTTGACCGCAGATGCTCCGGTCCTTGCTTATTATGATCCGTCTCTCCCTCTTAAAATCCCGAGCGACACTAGTCAACATGGAATGTGGGCGGCGCCGATGCAAATGGGGGAAACTCCTAGATTTTCGGAGCCTGACCCTGACACGAACCGAGAGCCGCTACGCGCAAATCGCAAAGGAGATGCATGCAGTCAGGTGTGCCGTTGAGCTTCTCAATGAGTATTTTTTCTGGCGGAAAACTATAGTGTTCCCTAACCACAAAGTATCGGTGTCAGTTGCCAATGGGCCACTTTATGTCGTACCACCGCCTACATAGAATGCTCACTCGCTGTCACTGAAGAAGGCTTGCAGTAGCTACAACGCTGCACAAAAGTAGGTGTCATATGGAGAAAAGGTTGGACTTGAATAGTAGTTAACAGATACCCGGAAGAAGGGACAATAACCATGGGAATTGAGGTCCTTTTTCGCTTCTTTGATGATCTAGTCTTGCAGAATAGTCTGGTATTCAAAGGAAATACAGCGTATCATGCTGGTAATGATCCAAAACTATCATCCGAAAATTAACAGCTGTGTTGCGAGGGCCAGGGAATTGATATTTTCGCCCGGAATGGACCATTGCATGCTAGATTACATGTCCAGTCGCTGTTTGTAGTACATGATACATGTGATGTTCCTATAGCGTCTGGTGCAAATCGAAAATGTGAGGCATTATCCAGGGCGAGGATTAGCATGTATATTTTACCCGGAGTTCCCGCTCCATTTTAGGGCGGTAGATTAGGATACGAGCGGTTAACTATGTGGCCGCCTGTAGAATAATAGACGGCAACTTCCGTTGCAAAATTAGACGGAAATACTGCTAAAAGCATCAAGTGCTAGGGAACAAGATTTAAGCTTGTAAAACATGGCTTGTAAGGTTACTTTGAACTTACATTGCACAGTAAGATCGGAACAATCTGACTGGACCGTACGTCACTTCATTCAGAATATGCCTATTATTACTACTGCAACTACCATTAATAAATTAAATCGGCACGAGAAAGCATATGATAAATACCTACCTGACCAGGTGCTAGCTGATAAAGACCCAGTGAGGGAGCGGACACGGTAGACTCGCTGGGTGGACTGGAACAGCCAGGCTCTGCGAAAACTACTGAGCTAACGGCAACGACATCGGTTAAATCCAAAAGACCGAAGGTATCCTTCCGGGTCAGATGGGGCACAGACAGGATGACTGCTTGTCCTCCAACGTTGGTGAAGACATAAGAAAATTCTGAACTGTGCATATCGCTGTGGATGGGAATATGATGACTAGGAGTGGAAGTTGAGCTGGCTGCCGATCGGTCAAGATCACCACAGGCGGAATCAACTGGAACAATAATATAGAGAGGAATGATCGGAAAAGAGCTCGAGAAATTTAAGGATGCATACAAAACAAAAGGTTCGACGTATTCGATATATTTTAGAATTAAAGTAAAGTGTACCAATGGATGGGATAGAAAATAATGCGGAGCACGTCACAACTGAATGTGTTTATGGAATATAAATTTGGGATGCAGAAATGTAAAAAGTGCACGTAACAGACTAGTCTGGGTAAAATCAGGCGCTCAATGTGTGTGGTGCAAGTTTTTGCTAAGTCCTGTATGCACGAAAGAGATATAAAGAAACAAAAAGTGCTGGTAAAAAGATGGAGAATGGAGAAGCACTTAAATTCGCGGGCAACTGATAAGCGAGCCGCTGTGGCACGCAAGCGAAAGTTATAACCAACCTCTGCTGATAAGAACAAAGACATAAAGCCATAATGTAGTTGTGGACTAATGTGGAAGTCCAGTTGGAAACTGAACCAGAAAAAACGTTCTAGACGTGTATGTTGTCTAAGAAATATCATCTAAGTTCTGTTCTTCAAATAAGAGCAACTTAAGATATGTATGAATCGCTTATCTGGTACTTTTCTACGAAAAAATGGCGACGCACTATTTAAGCGTGATCACAAATGTTGAGTAAAAAAGAAATAAAATTTTGTGCAAAAGCCCGAGTTCATACTAAATACGAGCGAATAAGTTACAGAGTGAAGAAATTGGCTGTATCACTGCAATGAGACTCGATTATATTGTGGTGCCTCAGCCATCAATGGAGCTGTGCTGTGTGGTGCCGCTTGCGCTTTCATAGTCACTCAATGTATATGAACAGACAAACTCAGTGGCGGGGTGCAAGACCCGTGGCCACTTCTTCATTAAAACGAATACCATGTAGCCCAAAGCCAAACTACCACAGCTTTGACAACCGCCAGTCTAGGTAATCTAAAGGGAACCTGGCCACGCAACACAATGAATTCCTATCCAAATAATTACTCGACGCTCTGGCCATAGCAGTGGATAATCAACGGTGCCCTGTCGCATCGAGTAGGGTGGATAGATGTGAGGATGCAATTACGCAGAATTTCCTATCTCCTTATCCCTCCACTTACGTTTGGCATATGTATCGTTCACTGTCATTACTTTACCTCTTCTCTTCCTATCTCTTCACCATCTTGCTTTGATGCAAGTTTGTCTTTTAGCTTCAAATCACACGGGCTCGCCGAACAATTTATACCGTTTCACCAAATAGTTTATGGGCATTGTTCTAGGACGAGATAGGTCTTTGCCTGCCAAGCGTACTCCCAATAAAAAACTGCAAGATGGCTGATATGACTCGCCACTAAGCAAAGCCACTGCCCCTCGCGTATCCCAACAATCCTATCCGCTCCACAGACGTCATTCATAAAGTTCGAAAACTTGCTTTGCGTTCTTCTTACATTGGCAACAAGACAGAAAAATTCAAATATGCAGCGGCACATTTACAGAATCAAATAATGGAGTTGTATGAATGGCAACGGCCGATTTCGGAGTTGACAGTCAGTAAGACTAGGAAACGCCACAGTAGGCATGCGTTAAAAGAGACACTATGGGTAGCTTGGGATGCACAAGCAACACACATACAGTGTAAATCCGAGGGAATAAGACCGGAACGTAGGTGAACAGGAGCCACGTCACATACCAAGCTAGAACTCATACCTTCGGATTACAAGGCAGACATACGATACTTAAGGATATGAGTCGTTGCATTCCCGATGAGCAATAATGGTATTCGGCGGTTCCCAACAGCACTGGCTTTCTCCATCTCACGGGCGCTTGCCATCCACCAACGTTCCCGGTCGATTCGAAGACTCCGTACGATGAGTAGTATCAGAGAGTTATGGAGACACTGAAACACAGTGCCCATCGGAAGATGTTTCCGTGTTCCGATCCAACTGCTCGATGCCTCAGAGCTCCACTAACAGTTCCGGCATCTAAAGTAGGGTGCGCAGAGGCATCAAAGGCATTCCTCATGGTACAGCTGAGACAACCCCAGTCAGCGTTCGATTTCCCAACCTCATTTATCACTGATAATTGGTGGATCAGTTCGTCATGATATTGCTGATCTGCAGACTGCGAGCTTAAGTTACAAGAAGGTTAGAAGATAGGTGCTTCTTGGAACCGAGAAGAGTGAGCGCCAAGCATGCGCGCACTAGAGCATGATCGCAATCCAAGTCCGTGCCTCAAATTGACCGACAGTCTTTGACTGATGTGCTGAAAGTAATGTGGTCAATTTGGGTCCACGTCATTGAGGAATGCGGCGGGCGCCAGGTGACACGGTTGTGCTGGAAAGCGGTGCTGCTTAGGTAAATGTTGTGTTCGGCGCACAGTTGCAGGAATTGACCGCTATTGTCTGTTCGGCGTGCATCGAATATGAAGCGTTCTCCCAAGTGTTGTTCGCACTCTGAAAGAGTGCCCAATTGGGCATTCATGTCAACAGCAACAATCACGATGTCAGTATCCTTCGCCAAGCGAATAGGAGATGAGAGCTGTCGATAGAAATCGTCTTTGATACCCTCTGAACTGCATTTAGTAGGGGCATAAACGGAGATGATGAAAAGACCCATTGTCTTCAGACAGTGCTTAGTAAATCAAATATAATTTCGAACTCGAACTACACACATGTGGCTGCTCATTAGCATCCAGTCGAGTAGAGTGCCTTTAGGATTCTTGTTGAGCGTGATATCAGAACCTTTAATACGTTGAGCCATTGATTTGGTATAGCCAAAGACGCATAAGGTAACTCTTCTTTTTGTGGAAAATAACCGGCTGTTAGCTCTCCGGAACGATGTTCATCCGTTACCGGTGACTCAGCCGGCGTGTCCTTGCTGTATTTTTCTTTTCTTTTCTAATGTACTGCGGCACAACAGCTGTGTTTTCCACCTCTAACTAACGTGTATGATGATGATGTCAGAGACGCGTAAAGGGTAGTCATTGTCGTCAGACTCAGAACCAGGGGAGTCGAAGATTTGTCACAACGCTTTTATCATATATGCATGTTTCGGAGACACAGCACACATCGATACCAAGACAGCGAAGAGTGAGAGTAAGTGCTGGATGTTGGCCGATCTGACCCAAAGTGTGTAGGATAAATGAACCAATGTGAAATGTGGTAGGTTCGACTGAAGAGCTACATTTGTCGACGGCAGAAGCTGTGAGGTCAGCGGTAGTCTCTTGCTCAATAGACAGGGAGGAGAGTCAGGAGGGGCGGGAAAAATAAGGAGAGCATCGTCGATGAGGTCGAGAGCGCAGATGATACCCTCAGATTTCAAATTCCAAGAGATGAGTTTTGATTGAGATGCCCTACCTCTAGCCATTGAATCAACAGTTAGACCCACATGGCAGTGACGTACATGGAGGTTCGCTTGGCTCAATAGCCTGACCAACAGGGCAGTGCAGACTAAGTCCAGCTCGGGAGTGCGACCGCACAGACCCGCTGAGTTCTGCTTGAGACCTGTCACACAGATTCAGAACGATGCACTTATGTCTTATGACCGTATTAGGTCACACACTTGGGAGCACGGTCAGCAGCAGGTGTGAGTTGGCGGATTTGCACCAATTTGAACAAGGCGTGCCTGATTTGATGCGGGCGGTAACAAACCACTGAGCAACGGGAAGTGCATAACCACCGTCAAAGACAATGGGTTGCACTCGGGCTCTAAGCCAATCGAGCTGTGAGCTTATAACCCGTAGACTTGTTGTCTCCCATCGCTAAGCTTTAAGGGAAGTGGGCCATCGATATCTCCCTAAACTCCGAAGAGGATTGGATTGTGAGACTGAGTTAGTCTGACCTATAACTATTGACTTGTCTTGTATGAGGGGCTCTGAAGATACTTGGAAAGTGCCACCCAGCGTAGCTCAATGGGTCATGGAGATACGTAAACCATCAAACAATGTTAAGGTCCAGTCTCATTAGGATGGACAGTTGAAAAGACCGTCGAAGTTCTTTCGCCAGATCTGCATTATGTCTGCAGTCTGTGTGTGTGTGTGCAGACAGAGCCTGAAGTATCATCCAACAGCGTCCACAGCGGATGCAACCTGGGAACGCACACCGCCTTCACAGAGTCAAATTCCTTATACTGGCTGCGTTCAGCGCAGCATTCCATCTGATTCGCATTCTCCGTCCACCATGCATTCTTGATGCAACGGAGCTCTTGAGTCAACCGCAGTCAAAGTCGGCGAACGATTTGACTTCTCGCGGTCATCAGGGTCATCCACATGTTCAGAAAATGCTGCTCTCTTCGCCGACACCAATGCGCCAATGGTTGCACTGTTGTCATGGAAGCTATCGGGCAGTTTACAGATCGTGCGCCCGATCGTTTCATCGGCCGCAGCTGTCACATGTTCACGTATGTGGTGCTACAAGTTGCTCATCGAGGCAATAGATTCTACATCCCCAAGGCGGGTAGCCAGCGCCTTATTCAGTTTCATCCCCTTCCTAAGAGTACTTGGGAAAAGAACATTGTATTTGCACCGGTTCAGGGCAGGTGAGCAATACAGAGATCAACGAAAATATAAATACGACCTAGTTCACACCAAGTTGTGGTCTGTGCCACACTCAGCTCCACGCAATATACGTGTCATGTGCACTTCACGCATATCGCGCTGGAGTTCGATGACACAGTCGATCAGGTGAGCGTGACCACTTCGTGGGTGCCTCCAAATAGCTATATCATTCGCACCCAGTGCAAACCGGGTGTTCATGATCCTCAGGCTGTGAGTGGTACACAGTGAGAGCAGCCTGTCACTGTTCGCATTCGGTGAACCAATACCATGCGGCCGCATGAAGTCTGACCACACCGCGGCATCATGCCCAACACGCGCGTTGAAATCACGTACGAAGAATAGCCAGTTGCTACTCGGCACAGATCGTATCACGAAGGAAAACTGGGAGTAAAACTAATTTTCCGTTTCATCAGGATAACACATGGTGGGATCATAGGTGACAAGTTTACCTCTTTCAAGTAACAGACGAAGAATCATCAATCGTGGGCTGATGGCAGTAGGCTCTGCCACAAGTAGGCCATTTAGGCGATCGGATAGTGACCACGGATAGTGTTCGCGTGGTGCTGAGGTGACGTTCCCCACTCAGTAGAGCGTGTAACCAACACCAGCCTCAAGCAGACTGCGTTGGTCAGCCAACCGAGTCTCACCGAGTGCAGCAATGTCGATCCGGTAGCAAGGAGTTCCATCGCGACCAGTGCACTGCGTCGCTCGTGGTGCTCACCCGTGCTCCGGTCTAGCATGGTTCGGACATTCCAGTACCCGAGATTGAGCGCTTTGCACGAAAGCATAGGATTGCGCCAGGCAGTCGATCGTTGGTGAACTGGGTTAGAGGAAGCAGCTGGTTGGTCGAAATGGGGATGGAGAGAGTATGTGCAGGGGAAAAACAAAAAAGGTGTCAGCGGTAGCATGTTTTCCTTTATTCACCTCGCTGTATGCAGCAGAAAAGATGACCATTTTCGCTCCAACACCACTGCTTGACGGCCGAAGCAGCACAGGATTATTGTTCCTATTGGCGTGGTTCATGGCTACTTTTTGGACTGGTGTATTGCCAGGGCGTCCACACCATAAAAGAACGATTCGGGGTCTCAGACAAGGTCTTCGATAAAACTTACTCCCGTAAGGCAGCGGACCGTGCGCCATGAGTCAGTGAACCAACTGACGCGGAATTGTGTGTGTCCTGGTTGTTAGCAAGCAGATGGGTATAACCCATATCCCATCAAGCGGTGGCCACGAGGCATCCAAGACAGGAGTGCCTGGCACAACATTGGGAGGAGCGGGTCAAGGATATGTCAGGGTCTAGTATCAGTGAGCCATGAACTCTCCCGAACAGCCATTCATGATTTGTCGCATCCGGTTCCGGATCCGCCTGTCACTGCGGTCTCCATAGGACAGCCATACAACAACCGCGCCAACAGAGACCATGGGTAGTTTGCGCTGCACCACCCACACATAACATAACCAGTGTAAACCCGAAAGAATAAGACCGGGAGGCATATGTATGGAAACCACGTTTCATCAACGGAGTCGACCCACACTACTTCGACATGCACGACAGCAGCATTGCTGTTCATCTAAACTGGAAATCATGCGTACCAGACAAACAATAGGCGATGGCTGGGCCGTAGTTAGATGCAAACCAGATGGAACCATTTCTTGAGCTTAGCATGGCCATGAGGACCGTGCACCCCAGCAATAATTCAGCTCTAGGAGCCAGCGATCGAGATGGAGGGTGTTAGACAGATAGGCACCTTGTCAACATTCGCATCAAGCGCAGCCACAACGGTGATATCAAATAACCGATATAGAATTCGAATGGAAATAATTGCACAAAATTGACACGGAATATGCAGCAGAACAAGAGAAGTAAGCAACTCAACTAAAGAGGAATACCGTTTTTCCAGGTTAAGGAGATCTAGTCTCAGTGTAAGTCGGTGGAGTCCAAATGCGGTTAAGAAGCATGATGTATACAAAAGCAACCTCAGAATGAGGCACTGCCATTCATACAAACATACGGATACAGGCACATTCGTACATACATGCATATATAAAACAAATATGCTAATGGCAAACTAGTAACATCACTGTTCAGTTTACGATCGCTCGTAGTTATTGCATATGATGTTTTTTTTCATGAATGCATCGCAATGTCAAGAGTAAACTGATAATTTATTTAATCGCGGAGCGTCAGTTCTGTCATGTGGACTAGCCCATTTCCAACCATTCGTTTCTATTTGCAGCTTTCGATCCTCGCTAAGACTGGCATGCCTCCACGTACGTACCTTGCTGCAAATCGGTCCAGAGACAGCGATTGCCCGAACAGTAGGGAACCTATCAATTGATATCTTCCGCTTGATGGAAACCCAACTGTAATACGGGAGCTCTCTGCTTACCCTAGGGTCCTGTTCCTGTGATACAGCTGGCACTTTCCCACTGCACCCTTCTGGATATGATGCACCATCACTATACACGTTAGCTAGAGGTGGAAAACACCTGTTATTGTGCCGCAATGCAAAAGAATATTAAAAATATGCAACAGAGGCACGCCAGCCGAGCCACCAGTAACGGATGGGTATCGTTTCGGAGAGCTACCAGTCGGTTAGTGCCGCAAAAAAGATTATATTGTATTACTCATGAGTAGTAGGAATTTAGCTGTAGTTTTAAAGTAATCATCCCAGTAACTCACAAGCCACAGCACAGCCTAGTCGGGAAGAGCACCGCCAATGACAGTGGAAGATAGGTCATGCTATGGCTTAGTTAGCTTGCAAATTATGCAGCCCAGAAAACGCCATTCATGGCTCAGTGGCTTGAGCTGCTTGATCCAATAGGGCGAAATGCGTCTGTTGCTTTTCCAGACTAGGCTGTGCTATGTAGCTTGTGAGCCAATGGGATGACTACCCAGAATTATTTTGTGCCTAAGAAAGGAGACCGTGGTTATAGGAGGAAGCTAAGCGGGAGGGACAAAGAAACTCACAACACAAACGCAAATGAGGTCGGCTCCCAGCCATAGCAGGACGTGTATCCAGCCAAACGTGTTCACAGTCTTTCGGAGCCCAACCAAAGAGAAGCCCTCACCTCGAAGCGAGGGGCTTCATTCCTCTTGACCAAGTCACCACGTGGCCACCCCTTCTTTTCTCCCATCCACATCCCCGGAGCGCAAACAATGCACGTCGCGGAAGCCGGTGGGCTGGTAGCAGCAACAGATAGGAGTCAAACTGCGAAGACACCAGTGACCGAACGTAACTAGCCTGTTTATGTCTGCCAATCTAATGAGCCAGGTTTTGCAACCGTACAGTACAGTCGAATGTATGGTTGCATCGTAAACTCTATCCTTTAAAGAGAGAGGTCGCGCCGGCGCCAAAGATTAGCAAAAGCGCTTCGAGGTTTTGCTGTACGATTTGTGATCTCATCTCCACCGAGGGCTATCGGAGTAGGCGGTCGCTGCCAATCTAGGAGGAAAGCTTTCGATCTCGAAGGTGCAAAGTAATGCCCAATGCGATTGACGGCTATTGCTAATCAGTCGAGTGCTATTTGGCACGTTCGTCAGCTGTCACAGATGAGTGCCATGTCGTCAGCATACTCCAAGTCAAGAAGTCGTTCTACTGAGAAAAGCTCCACACCTTCCATAACTTCATCAATGGCGAAGTTGAAGAGGAAGGGTGACAACGAGCATTCTTGTCTTATACCGATGGAGACAATGAGGTGCAGGGAAAGCTTGCCGTAAGCCCTCATACTGCCCAAGCTTCGTGTGTGAAGCGCTCGGATAATATGTACATATTTTTCGGGCACACCTTCCCTAAGTAGACAGCCCCGAAGGGCGCATAGAGCAACTGTATCGAAGGCACCTTTGATGTCCAGGAACATGATCACAGTCGGCCGCCAATATACGTGACGGTGTTCCAACAACTGACCCAATGATTTTATTGATGCAGCCCCGACCTCGATGAAACCCGGCTTGCTCCTCACGAATCTTACTTATCACAAGCGCCACTAAATATGCGAAGGATGACAGAGACAAGTAATTTGGTGGCGATGGAGATCAGAATGATTCCTCTATGATTGCCGCATTCCGAACGCTAGCCTCCCTTGAAGTTGGGGACAATAACGGAGCAGCTCCAGTCACTAGGGACAGTGTTGCTTCTACAGCTTCACTGCTAACTAGTATAAATCATAAACAAGAGCAGGTCCCCCTGAATTTGAAGAGGGCTGAATGAAGAGTATCTAGTCCCGCGGCCTCCTGCAACTTCAGCAGTAGATCTCACGCGCGAATTTCGAGCCAGAGGGCCGGTCCAAGGGTAAAGCACAGGGAGCAGGGCGATCACAGGACAGTAATCTATCTGGCAAATCCCCCGATTAAACGGCCCTTCAAAATGTTCAGCTCAATGCTCCAAAAATGTTGACAATTGTACTCAACGGTTCGCAACACTCCGTAAAGAACGCCAATCAATTTCTAGAGAAGCTCAAGAACCTGCATATAGATCATGACGAAACGATGGTCTCCTTCGACGTCACCGTTTTATTTACATCTGTCAATTTGCAACTGGCAAAAGAAGCCATCATAGAACGCCTGAACAACAGAGATGATAAAATTGGGAGTATGACGACTGCAAGCATTTGCAAGCTTCTCCAACTACGCCTCACAACATACTTCTCGTTCAACGTCGAGATCTACGAGCAAGTGAAGGGGGCACCGATGGGATCACAAGTATCAGGTATGATCGCTGAGATCGTCATGCAAAAGTTGGAAGAAGATCTACTACCAGCTATTAACCCGAAGTTGTGGGTACGCTATGTCGACGATACATTTGTAATACTGAAACGCAGTGAAGTAGCAATCGCACACCAACTACTCAACAATACAATGGATGGGATGCAGTTTACAATGGAGTTAGAGGCAGAAAACATGCTCCCATTCTTGGATGTATTGGTGACCAGAACAAACGGTGGTGAATTTCAAACGTCCGTTCACAGGAAAGGGACACATACGGAACAAATTTTGAACTTCTATAGCAATCACCCAAAGTGCCACAAAATAAGTTGCGTGCGGACACTATTTCGCAGGGTTGAAACACACTGCAGTACAGTGGAAGCCAAACGGGAAGAAGAGAAACACCTATTCGATTCGTTCGAGCGCAATGGATACCCCCGCAGCTTCATCCGCAGATGTCTAAACCATAAACTTATGAACACCGAGCCAATACCAAATGCAAGCAAGAGGGCCGTTTTGCCGTATATGAAGAACATATCTGAAATGACTGCCAGATTGCTCAAACAATACAACATCGTGGTCGCTCATAAGCCAAATGCTACTTTGAGAAGAATACTATCAAACCCAAAGGACATTAGGAATGCACAAGAACGAACAAACGTCGTGTATAAAATAAATTGCAATAATTGTGAAATGAACTAGGTGGGACAGACAGGAAGGAGATTATCCACAAGAATACAAGAACATCAGAGGGCTTGTAAAAAGAATTATGCATCGTCTCTTGTCTCAGCGCATGTGGATGAGGAGGGACATAGCTTCAATTGGAACCAAACAGTGATTTTAGCTCAAACAACAACACAGAAAGGAAAAGAGTTCCTAGAAGCATGGTACTCCTCTAATAATTCGATCAACATGCGCATCGACATCGACACCGTGTACCATCAACTCAGAAAGAAAGATCTCTGGCGAATCGCGAGACGTGGTTCAGCCGTGGAAGCAAATGGGCAGAGATCACGTGGCGCAAATCAAAATCGCCACCTACAAAAGTCACCTGCTCGTGGATGACGGACTGACAATTCCATAAGCAGCATTATACACTGCCTATAACTGCACTGAAGATGCCACCTCGTATGGTGGTATAACGTATGCGGTCTCTTAACCAAGCTCGAAAAAACGATCAAAAGGTGAGCATATGAGGATTTGACTGTTGCAAGTAGAGTCTGGTGAACATGAGCCCGATGACATTTAACTACATTCAGCGAGCGCTTACTCAGCCTGAATGCGGGCGTACTTCGATACGCATTCAGAAAATCTGGTTTCGGCAGCTGAGTGGTGTCTCTACGCTCACAAGGTCGTCGAGAGCGTTCGCCAAAAAACACCCGCATATCACCACAATCAAATGCGTGGTCAGTGTCAACGCTCATGCTCCCGATCGAGCGACAGTTTTGGACGCAGTCTCACCAGAGGTAACTAATTACAATGCGATCGACTTGCCTCCAAGGCTGGTGGACGCTATGTCACCCTCAGACGGGTGCTGTGTCGGAAGTTAACGCTCGCATCCGAATGAAGGCGCTTACACCATGTTGGCCGCCCAGATGCAGCTCATCAATGAACAATTTTCCAATATGAGTGTTCAAGTCTTCAGCCAACACTACAATGTCTGTGCTACTCTTCTGAGGAAGAAGCTCATTCAGTTGGCGATAGAAGTCGTCTTTTAGCAAGTCATCGCTAGAGTCTGTTGGCACATAGGCAGTGATGACAAACGGACACCTATTAGCACCGTGCGACTTTGAAGTTTTGAACGTGCCAACCAGTCGGACGGTACACATTCGGCTACTGACTGGGATCCAATCAACCAGAGCAGCTTTAGCCTGAGGATTCAGGGCAATACTAACACTAGCTTGGCCAGGACTCGGAGCTGCAGCGTCTCCAGATAGGTGCAATGAGAGAGCACTGCTAGTGTCATCTGAAGAGGATCGCAATACGAGCACAAAGCTCGAGTCTTGTGGATGATCCAACTTCAAATGTCGCATAAGCCGGCGTGGGTAGATCTCTGAGCTTCCGGACCGAAGTTGCTTTAGCAGACTGGATCCCAGTTAGTAGCCGGGTGCGCACCATCCGAGCGAATAGCTCGTTCAAAGCGTTGGAATCGCACTAGACCAACAGGCACATGTTCGTGGTTGCTGCCTACGCCTCCACAAACTGTAATGCGGACTCCATGAAAGATGACTTCCATCCTCCATTGAATGAGCTTCTATGTCACAGAAAAAGTACGCATACTGTAGTACTGGTTTGGAAAATTGACCAAAACACATTGCAAGCTCCCGTAGTGATAACGGTGAGCGGTTGCTACAGTTGCCCCAAGATGCTCATTCACTTTTAGAGAGCATAAACTTAGGATGTGCCTCTCGGAGCAGGGCTACATGGTGCCCATTAACCTCAGGCCAACCATGAACGCAAGTCAATCAGAACGAGATCACTTGCCGTTGGAAATGCTGCGACAAGAAGTTCCAATCGATCTGGAACACTTGCATGTGCCGATTTGCAGACTCGCGTCGGCGGACGCCTGCGACGACGATGTGAGCGAATAGACATTTGATAACTGTTGAAGCAAGATGTTTTGAATGTGGAGCAAAGTATGCTCGCATCCGAGGTGAATGAACACTCGCTGAATACAGTTGTAGGTCACTGGTCGCACGTTCACTAGACCTATTTGGCAGCAGGCATATCTTCACATGATAAATCGAATTACTAGTGCACAATGCGTCTTTACGCAGTATCTGTAATTACTTGGTGCTCGTCATGACATCGCGGATGGAAGCGAACACGAAACTAGCAAAGATCTCAGGGTGGGACTGCGTGCTACCCAGAAGAGACAGCGAAGCTTGGCGGTTCGATCATGCATCAGAGATGGGAATAGCCGCCGCACGCCTTCACACGCTTCGAATATGGGATGGGAATGTTGGAATCGTAAGAGGCTGTCGGAACAGATAAACCTCCTGTTATTCCCTTCAGTTTCGGGAACCAGCTCTTTTCTTACGAGCTGCACATTTATCAGAGAAGCTGTGCGAGCAGGAGACTTTCCCAACAGACTGGAGCCGTCACAGTGCAGTCCCAATTTTCAAGGGAGGTTCACGTTCGGAATGCGGCAGTCATAGAGGGATCAGTCTGATCTCAACTGCCTATAAGTTACTTGTCTTTGTTGTTCCTCACACTGACTGGCAGCCGTGAAAGCCAGATTAGTGAACAGCAAGCCGCGTTTCGCCGAAGTCGAGGCTGTATTGATCACATCACCTTACGCCAGTAGTTGGAGTACCGAGGTATTTTATTGGCAATCCACCGTGGCCGCATCCCTCAAAATAAAAGGTTTTTCAGATGTGGTGGACCGATGCGCCGTTTGAAACTGCTCAGCAAAGTTGTGACCGAGTAATATGTAAATAGTATAGGAGCGATGCACGCGCGTAGTTCAGACCGAGTGAGGGCTTATGGCGAACTCTCGCTGCCTTCCAAGATCTCCAGCGGTGTGAGACAAGGATGCCTGCTGGTATCGACAAAATCATAGAAGCTGCGTTCCCTGGACACGACTTGTAAATTGTGGAGCTGCTTTCAAGTGAGCGGTTTCATTGAGTTTGACTACGCCAACGACATAACCTCAATCTTTGACTGCTACCAAAAGTGCCAGGGAGCGCTGAATAAATCAGCAACGGCTGTCAATCGTTTCGGGTTATACTTTGCACCACCGAAATGCAAAATTCTTAAAGATCAAGATAGACCGACCGATCTGTAGTGGTGATCAATTAGGAGTAGCCCAGACATTCTAGTGAGTATGCGGTTATATCAGCGCCTGTGAAATACGATGCGTCCACGAACCATATACCAAAAGCCCGAGGTGCTTTCGACAATCTCCTCAACTGTGGCGACGGTACATAACTCTCCAATAGAAGAGCAGAGTTTACAAAGCAGCCGCCCGTTCAGCCTTCCTGTATGGTTGGGAAACATAACCAACTATATCGACAGAGGCCGTCGCTTGAGCAGGAAGAGCGAATGAACCGCATAGCGCCGTTATATCACGCATCAGACTCCGATGGGTGGCGAACGTGTAGAATAAATTATGATGTATCAAATTGTCAACACTATATGTTCTGTAACTCAAAGCTGATGAAAGCTTCGCCGGTATCAAGAGTATCTTTCTTTTATATTTTCGGTGTAAACAGAGGAGCAAAAGTAAATAATGAGTACTTATGTTATCATGGGTTGGCGTGGCAAACACAGGTCGTCTGGTCCTCTGTGGAACGATAAAACACGAGAAGGGCAGTAGTCGACCACTGACCTAGCGATCGACGTAAACAAAATGTGGTTGAAAAAAGTATAAATGTAAACTCAGAAGTCTTCAGAACATAATTCGGCCATGACAAATTGTGTGCCAGATCAGAGTAACCTGCCCAACACAGAACGGCGCTCTCAGTTATTAGCCAAAACGCGGCCAACCAAAGCGCACGACATGACCCAGAGAACGGTAAGTGTAGAGGTCACTCACCGTCGGCTGATTTGTCATTGGATGAAGGGGACTTAGAATGCAACCGGAAAGACACGAGGGCGCCCGCCTTGATGCGGTATCCATCTTTCGCTGTAATACGCGCTTTGTACCGTAGGCGTAGAGCAGGTAAGCTGAATAGACGGACTTGTTCTTCCGTAGTGACTAACAAACAGGGCGGAACGGTTGGACGAACTGGGGAAGTGAGGGGTGAATTTAGGCCTGTGGAGGAGCAAGAATCACTGAGTAGTAGAGTTTCTGGATCAAACAAATTATGAGAAAGTAAGTAAGACAATGGATAAACAACAGTGTGTAATCAGGTGTGCGGCATGCGGAATGTGATAAAGGATGCATTGTGCTTGATGGATGACATCAAAGTATACTGGAGGTGATAAGGATAGAATGTCAAACGTCCAAGTGGCCATCACTGTTGCACAGAGGGGGAATGTTTGACGCGTTTTAACCTATGGGGGGGGGGGTTCGTAAGTGACTCAGGCGCCTGGATTGCAGCATATACAGCCTAAGCACGAGTTCCGCGCCGTCTAGGTTTGGGTGCCCGGGCAGTAACCAGAATCGCACGTGACCGCTGGCGGTTGAATGGCAACGACATTGGACTGTAACGTGGTTAGCGTACATCCTTGACACACTGAGCCATACTGGGTGGTGCCCACGGGCTCTTTGAGAGCTAATCCTACCAGACTGGTCAATGGTTAGATGTCAGACCAACTCAGTCTTCTGGTCCTCAAGGTTGGGGGGGGGGTTGAAATGGGATGGCGTCCATTTCTGTAAAACTAAATCATTGCCACCGCCCCATGCCTTGAGGGCAAGCTTTTGAGCCAAAGACTTTGGTTGAGGACTCTAATCCTCCTCCTGTCTAGGTCTGAGCGCCCTGGCAGTATATCAGCTCACAAACAGCCATGACTTTCTCCTCAAACACAAACTTTATCCTGCATCGACCGTCGCACAGTTTCTCAAAGGCCACCTTCTCTGCTGCATAAAGCAGGGCGAATGAGCGAAAGTATGCTAATGTTGGCGTCTCACATCTTTCATTTCCACCAGTGTCTCTTACTTCCGTCCCAACCCACATTACTAACCTCCCTCCCAGCTTAACTGACAGCAGCTGCAATGCCACTGGAGTCCCACCATCTGCAGCTACTTTCCCGCATCACCCATCGGATGCCTATCGAAAACAATCCATTATAAGGTCACGCTGTCCCGTTTCCCTGGCGGCGTTCAACTTCCACACTCCAAAACTAATAGGTCAACAGGCTGCACTGGCACGTACGGTGGACGCACTGGGTATTGACGTAGGCTGTGGGTCCGAAACTAGGATCAATGACCATCATGGGGTTGTTGAATTAACTTCGTCCGGCTTGTCCTCTCGCTATTGGTTGCATACCTCAAGAGACGCCGATGCAGCACTCACGGGTCAAGCTGGGGTAGGCTCCAACGCTGAGCCATCCTTGGTTGATTGGATTCCGGTTAACAGCCATTCGCGTGCAGCTCGCTTGACGACATCGACCAAAGTTGAATCACGAAATAGTACCTAACGCTGTTTGTTTGTGGTTTCTGCTTATGCCCTCACCAACTACAGTTCTAACGCATCAAAGGACATCCTATCACGAAGTGAACGCGCCACTATGCAGTGCTTCTAGTGTAGATATTATATTACTTGCTAGGGATATGAACGCACAAGTAGGGTATTTGAGCCCTTCAGAAGCTCAGCTGGGTGGTAATTGTGGGCTTAACTCCGAACGGACTGACAACGGTGAGCGTCTGCTGCAACTGTGTGCGGAGCACCAGTTGTTTCTTCGTAGCACTATTTTTAAACACAGTGGGCGCCGAAGTGCCACTTGACGTCCTCCTGTAGGTGGCCAGAGATGGACGCAAATTGATCACACTGCCATAAGTTACAGATGGCGTGGTTTCATCCTGAATTGCCGCTAGTACTAGAATACTCGTGTCGACTCTGGTCATCCCTTGGTAAGCTGTCGTTTCTCCATGAAGTTTAACGGTAGGCGCACCAAGCGTCTCCCCCGACTGGCAACTGAGAAATTGTCTCAGCATTCGGTCAGGCAAGCCTATCAAGACACGCTGCGTACCGAACATTCGCCATCTTATCCTAATGAAACTGAGCTTCACAGAAACAGGATCTCGGCCGCCATGCACGACGCAGGAGCATCAGCTTGTGGCACTATCAATCGTCACTGCACCAGTAACTTTATCTGCGAGAGATCAGTGAACCTGTTGGGATCCAGAAGAAATCTCCCGGCTGATTCTGAGCACAATGTGACCAGACGGACTATTAGGCGCGAACTAAAACGGAGCCTATGTGCTAACAAGGAAGCCTGCTAGATCATTTGGGCTGAAGAAGTAGAGGCAGGAGCGATAGGGAACTACTGTAAGGTCTTCCAGCTGATCCGCACCACAGGTCACAGAAATACAAATGTCAGTGAGGCAATCAGAAACAATGCGGATGCGCTGATACACAATAAGGAGAGCCGGACGACTCATTGGGCGGAACACTTTCAAGAACAGTTCAGCTGACCCCCTGCTCCCGGACCTTTTCTTACTCAGGCAAGGCAGGACGAGCTATGGATGTCTCGTTTACAGTCTCCGTCGGAGGCCGAGATACGAGACGAAACCACATCCCTCAGTCGCTTTTGTGCCGCGGGCCCAGATTCCCTCCCACCTGCACTACATAATGATGGAGGTGGGGTGCTCTGCAAAGCACTGACCTTATACGAACATATATGGAAGAGAGTGGCTCGGCTAACTAGAGTGAATCGAGTATAGTGGCAATATACAAAAAGGGCAGACTCACAGACTGTTCTAACCACAGGGGTATTAACCTAACGCCAGTTGTGACAAAATCACTGGCCTCGATTCTCGTTCGTCGCCTCACTGCAGAACGGGAATCGCGGATTAGGGAAGAGCAGGCCGGTTTCCGCTCAGGACATGGCTGTATAGACCATATATTCACTCTGCGGCAGGTGCTAAAGCAGCGCCAAATGTACCGCAGACCGTCAATAGACGTCCCACAAATTCAAGAATGCGTTCGATTCAGTCGATTCTGCTCGAAATACATTTGCGAAAAGTTGTTCCCACGTAATAGGTGGACATCCTACGTGCTCTACACTCGAACACCACAGGCCGCGTCAGGGCCTACGGTGACCTGTCGAATATATTTCTGACCGCAAGTGATGTTCGCCTGGATTGTCCGATTTCCCCATTTTTATTCAATTTCGTCGTGGACTCCATCATGGAGTGTTCCCTTAAGGAATCACGATGTAGGCGCTGAAGTGCTGCCTGGTGAAAAGTTAGTTGATCTTGATCACGAGGATGATATTGTCTTGTTTTTTGACGACGTTGGGGCATTACAGGCAACCCTGTTTAGAGTGGTCCCATTATTTGGTATGCACTTCGCACCTTCAAAGCGCCAAGTGTTGCTGCAGTACCACTAGGCACTTGATGACCCCTTAACCCTTGATAACGAGGAACTTGAGGTGGTTGATCAATTCACTTATCTTGGCAGCTGCATCAGCAACGATGGGCACAAAAAAGCCGAGGTCAGTTCATGCACTGCAAAAGCCAGAACTGCCTTCTTGAACCTGTGGCAGGTATGGCGACAGAAGGGAGTTTCTCTTCATCTGAAAGGCCGGGTATACAAGACCACGGTGAGGGCCGTTCTGCTCAATGGTAGTGAGACTTGCCCCCTTCGGTCTTAAGACCTGAGGCGTCTTCAAGTTTTTGATCATCGTTGTCTGCGAAGCATTGCTAGAGTCGGATGGCACCAGCGTGTCCGAAACGATGATGTGCGTAGGCGAGTACTAGGTGGTGATAATCATGCTAGCTCCCTAGGACAACAGCTAGATAAAAAGGTTGATTAAAAAGCATAGAACTCGAACAAGCAAGCGGTAAAAGTAAAAGATGGTACGGAACAAAATGCTCAAATGATGCAAAGTACAGATACCAAATAAACTCACTATGGGGGGAGAAAGGGAAATAGGACTTTCCGTCCACGAGACGTAGGTTGAGTAGAGGAGCGCGGTGTTGTAATATGAGCTGCTTGGCGAGTTGCAGCCGAAACATAGATGGTTTAACTGACGAGTGTATGCTCACATCGGTAAACAATGCGTATGCCTTCACGATTCCTGCCTTAGTCCCCACGAACAATGAACCAACCGGCTGGTTGGTTGGATAATTTGATTGGTAGGTGGAGAACCGGAAGAGTGGAGGTCCAAATGCAAAGCAAGAAACAATAGCCGTGCTAGCTGACTCCAGCGGCCGATCGCAAATTTCGCGCTCGACACTCACGGGTGGAAAACCGGATGAGGTATGAACAGGGGTGTTATTAAGGCTCATCACGCGCGTCTCCGCATCTTCTAGGGGACCACTGTTTACTGTACGTCCGATGGCGCGGTTGTTCTGTAGGAGTAGCAGCCGAACAAAAATGCTGTCAATAATGGGCAATACATTCGCACAGGTGTTAAAGAAATCGAGCGCACTAGATCCGAGATAAGATGCAAAGGTGCAGAGGACTGTGTTGCCATTTTTATGGATGAGACAAAGTATAAACACAAAGTGCGACAATAATAACAAGCGCGGCATAAAGTCTATAAAAGGAATGGAAACGATTGGGTTGACCCTGTCTTTCCATATATCGGGATAGAGGGCCGAGACACCGTTCACTAGCCATCCGTATCAAGATAGGTGTGCTACGGTATAAATGAACTTAAATCCATTCGCTGTAATCAATATATCCCAAATTGACACAGGTGATGTCAAGAAACAGTCCCATGAAATCGCGAAAGTTGAACATTCAACTAAGACACAGTAAATGCCTCCAGTAATGACGAGAAATCAAAAAAGGGCTATTACGAAGAAAGACAGGCAAGAGGAAGTGATAAACATGGACGAAAGGGGTTATCACCGATGGATTTTATGGATCAACAGTGGATAACCAAGTTCAGTAGATAGAGGGTAACCGGTAAACCACAGTTTCAAATGCGGGTAAAAAGATTACGTTCCATACTCTAGAAAGGGGAATGTACCTATTCAGGTAATTTTCGGCCAGTAGATTGATCGGTATCACGAAATGTTTGCGACACAAGTTGTTGCACAAAACAATAAGATTGAAAGTAAGAATGAAGAAAACATTGAATTTGATATGCCGCATTCCTTAGACAAATGTCTGAATGATATGGCTAGTAGTCCGGCTTGCAGAATCAGTAAGCCCAAAAAACTAGGCTACAGAATAGTGTACCTGGTTGGACAGAACATGTGGATGTCCACTGCAAGATATGATAGAAAAGGAGGACCTCGGAGATGAAAGGTAGAACGAGCCCCCCCACCCTGACTTCCACGAATATTTCATTTGCATGGAATGGCCACGGTAATCAGAAGAAATCCTCATTTAACACAACCTATGGTAGTACCGCAGATAAGAAGGTATAGTTGTGTGAATGCGTGCGGCGGCAGTAATGAAGGCATAAAGCGCAGTAGTGCCTTCAGAGGGAACTTGGAAAAAGGGTACAATAGGGTGGGACGGCATTGTTTCAAAGATCTCCAATGATATTGGAGAACCAAGCAATGGATTAAAAGTTGTATGTACACTAATTTTTTACCGCAGGGTACTGACAGTTTCCCAGTAACAAGTGTTCTTGTGCTCTGAGTACATGGTAAGCACATTTCAGTAAGAGACAAAGTCAAGAAGTCAGTGTATTCCTTGAATGACAAAGTAAAATCACTCTGCACTGTCCGGTTTACCAAAAGTTAGTTGGAATAATTCCCCATGTAAACACACGCCGTCAACGTGAGGGGTTTTGGTGTGTGGGTAAAGGTTAATGGAAAAAGAGTAAGCAGGTGAACGAATGAGCGCTGGAACTACAGAATATATGATTCACTTCATGTTCATGCCAAATTTGTAGTAGGATGAACGATTACGCCAGATTTAATCATCTTCAAAATCTTCCGACAACTCACGCTTGTTATGGATAGAGTTGGAGACAAGGGTTAACAGTATAGTCAGCGCGATCTCCTGAGGCACAGAAAGGAGGACCCGTTCACATGGATGTAAAACGTTTCCTGTGAACAACCCGGTACAAAACAAAATCCGGGCAACTCATCCGTTAATCACAAAAGCCAAAGCCAGTATAGAAGTGACAATTCCCTGTAATTGATCCAAGCGTTGAAACATGTGATGTTCCTTTCCGAGCCCGTGATGAGAGCATAGATTTGTATTACAGAAAACAGTACGAAGTAATTTTCAATTCAGTTCAGTAGAACAACTATGATGCGAACACCGAAGGGCGGTAAATCTACCAGCTACAACTCGCGTCGCCAGAATAACAACAAAATCAAAAGTCAGAAAACGAGGTTGAACGTAAATAAATAGAATACAAAGAAAAGGAAATCAAGACAAAAGTGCGCAAACTTAACCGAAATCACACGAAAATTAAGAGTTAGATGCAAGAAGTCCCATACCGGAACACGGTGTCTGATAGAGTCTCCAACCATTGGTGTGGATCATTCCCATCCTCGAAGACAGTATGCAGCAGCCTGACCAAATCTCTCAGTTAATTTCTCCATGTCTTTATGCCGGCGCGTGGCTTTAAAGATCAAAAATCTGCCTTGTAATCCGAGAGCGCCGTTTCGAGCCTGCGTAGGGGACCGGCGACTCTTACAGCATCCTCAGTCCACGTGCGACCGGTGTAAGTTGTGCGGCAGCGAAACATCGATACTGCGTACCGGTGTACTACTGATGGCCTTTTTATGCCACACAAGTGAGTAGCCACCTCATGTTTTCACCCAACTCGGTGTAGTGACGGTGTATAAGACACACGGAGCAAGCCGGTCAACAGACATACGGAGGACATGAAATAGCCAAAGTAACCTTGCGCAAACACTCTACTGAGGCACCAGAAGTCTTGCCAAATATCAACTAGCGGACCCCAGCATTTCTCACCCGGTATTCCCACCAGATGCGAGTAAAGCTCTGCAAGCAGCCACCGTGAACTGGCCAGGTCTCTGATCCATACAGTACTACTGACTTTCACTGCTGCCGTAATATTCTCCGCTGGAGCCAGCTTTCAATTATTACGAGGCGGACTCTAATGGCCTCACTAGAGCAGCGAGTCAGATGGACTGGTCTTTACCAGAGGATTCATCAGTTGAAACCTGTCGGACTATCATTAAAGAGGGAGTGAAGTCATTGTGCGACCGATTTTTACCCCTCAAGTATCGGAGCGTTGGGCCAGTCAAACCACATTGGTCCGACAAGGAGTACAGGAAACTGGCTGGACGGCGACGAAGACTGTGGGACAGATTCATGTTGTCTGGCTCTGACGAAGGTTACGAGGCGTCCAAAAGACAGCCAAATCTCTGCAACAACGCGAAAATAGGAAAGCGCTGATACTTCGAACAGCAGCTTGTAGCTGCAGCAAAAACTGCTCCCAAGAGGATCTTCGACTATGTGAAGCGGCGGCTGAGACCTGGAGGCAATGGGCCAGTGTTGGAGGGTTCAGATGGACAGCCCCCAAACTCGAGCACTGATCGCGAGTTCGCATTGGCAACGCACTTCGCTTCCGTTTTTGCAAGTGACCAGGTGTCTGTACCAGGGGTTCGACGGGTACAGCCCCCGCTAAACTAGACAGCCTGGATTGCAGTAGTGAAGATATATGTAAGCTGCTGACAAGTTTTGACGGGACAAAACCAGTCGGGCCAGATGAAATCGATTCACAATTCCCTATCGGCCATCATCACGGCTTGTGACTGAGCTGTTCAATAGATCACTATCCACTAGTTCATTACCGAGTGACTGGAAATGTTCAATCGTAAAGCCAATGCCAAAAGGTGGTGACCCAAATAAAGTGGATAACTACCGGCCGATCTGCTTGGGCAAAGACGCTTGCGAAGATCATGAAGAAGGACCTTCCGCAACTTCGCGAGCTGAAAGCCTCTTGACGCTCACACAGCATGGTTTTGTGAAAGGCCACTCATGCATCACTAACCTGCTGTTAACGAGGCAGGAGTGATCGCAAGCGCTGAACCAAGGCAAGTCGGTCGGTACCATCTACATTGATTTCAGTAAGGCTTTTGACAAGGTGAATCATGCGGTGCTCCTCGACAGGCTGAGGGTGTGCAGCGTTGCCGACTCGCCGCATCAATGGATCAGGAATTAGCTTGTTGGTCAAAATTGGAGGGTCCAGGTCGACAACCATTTAACCGACTGATATACCTCGAGTAGTGGCGTGCACCAAGGCAATGTACTGGGGCCAATTTTGTACATGATCCATATAAACGATATGCCTCAGCTTTTCCGTTCGCCTTGCGCGTTGTCTGCAGATGACTTGAAGGTGTGGAGAGTAATCCATGCACCTATTGACGGTGACTTGCTTCAGCGGGAGCTCGACCGATTCTCCATGTGGCCTGCAGAGGTCAACCTTCCGATCAACCCGGTCGAGTTGCATGAGTGGGTAAGCGTGAGCACAGTCGGACGTACCTACACTGTGAGAGACCTCAGTGTACTCTCAAGATGTGACCTAAAGTAAATGGACAACACGAATAAGGTTTATCGAAATGGCCATCGTATGCTTTGGGCGCTCAAACGCAGCTTCAGCACTTGGTTCGAAGAGATTGCCGTGCTTCTCTTTGTCTCAATTATACGACCAACGCTAGAGTACGACTCCCGCATACTGTCCTATCACCCAGGGCGAGGTAGAAAGGATTGAACTGGTACAGCATGTGGCCACCAGGCGGATCCCCAATTTACGAGGTGTGCCGTACGAAGAGTAAGAGACTAGGGCTTTGCACCCTATCTTATCGTCGATTTCGGATTGACCTCATCAGGAGGCACCGGATACTACATCTCGGTGATTACCCCATTTGAGACCGCTACTGCATTTGGGTAAACCAAACAGCATAAGAGGACAGCGATACAAGCGTGTAGTACTGGATTTGAAGCGAGTCGCCCACCAGCTCCGTTTCGAACGGAGAGTTGTGAGTAGTGATGGTAGTACAACGTAGTTGAGGCAGACAGTGTCGGAATTCAAGAACACCCTGAACAAACACTGACGATAAAGACAAATCGAGTGCAGCTCAACATAAGGAGCCTATGAATCTGTGTGCAATAAGATGCAGCTACACAGAAATGTATCTTCTCGCTGCTTCGAATCAGTAATCAGTAAACAAACACCACTGAGGTCGGCTTCTCGCCATATCAGCTGGTGTATCCAAGCAAACGTGTTCATTGTCCTTCGGAGCCCAACAAGGCAGTCGGGAAACACCAACCGACGTCAACTTCGAAGTGAGAGACTTCATTTCTCTTGATCAAGTCATCGCCTGGCTACCCTCCTATTAATCCAGCCAGACTCCGGGTGCGCACACAACGCACGAGGCGGGAGTTGATGGGCTGGCATCTGCAACACATGGCCCAGCCCTCGGAGCCTGGTGCGTGACATAACGGTGCTGAGTAGCGTTATACACCCTACCTTTCACTGACAGGCTGATATCCCACCGTCTCCATAGATGGTCAAGTCTCCGAAAAGTCATACGGGCCTTGCTGATACGCGAAGTAACCTCCTCCGTGAGGTGACCACCTTAGGTGGCACAGCTACCAAGGTAAGTGAATCGATCTAGCACTTCTAGAGGCTGCCCGCTGAGAGTTGGAACCGGAGGTGCATTGTTCCAGTCGTCCGACAACCCTATAAACTTTGAATGGGCAAAACACATGCTGAAACGTGCAGCGTTTCGCATCAGTCTATTCAGTAGTGCCTGAATGGTCACTAAGTCAGACACAAGGAGAGTTATGTCGTCCGCATACTCTAGGTTTATCACTCGATCAGCTGGCAGAACTTCCACTCCAGTAGAGTCTGAAAGCTCCGAGTAGATCATGATCATTCGATAACAAAGTTGACGAAGAAAGGTGAACCCCACATGTCGTGTGGGGCTTGAAAAACAAGTTTTCGTAGACCCTTACTCGGCTTCGAGAATCAAGATAGAGGGATTTGGGAATGGAAAAGTGTTTTGTAGGCACGTCTTTCAGGGATAGACAGTACCACAAGTTGGATCGACCAACAAAGTGGAGGGCGGCTTTCAAGACAAGGAAAACTACCATAGTCGGTCGTCTGTAAGTGTATCTCTGCTCTAACACTTGGCGAAGAGTAAATACTTGGTCAATACAACCATGATCAGAGAAGGAAGTCAACCTTGCTTTCGACGATTTAGCTCTCAGGAGGATCAGAGGTAATCTTAATAAAAAGTGGCTAGAGCTAGCAAACAGATCAATGTCATACACCAAAAACAATGCCAGATTGTCGACGAACTCCAGATGGGGATATCACTAGTCTGACGGATTTCACAATATTTTGTATTCCAACAGGGTCAAGGAAAATGGTGCCAACAAACCAAGATTCCTGACAAGAATGAGTGGAGAACAAACGATGTGCTTACAGAAGGTGATCATCACCATCCACATGGATGCAGCATACACGGTACCAGATACATTGAGGATGTCGCAATAATGGATAAATAATGGTACAAATCACTTAAACAATCGGGGGGATATCAGTGTAACCGATCAACCATCTCAAATGCGACCACATTTAAAGCAGAGATGGAAAGCACATATATCTGTGTACGTTCTTGGCGAATGCCCAAAAATGAGCTGCTACTGTAAAAGAAGTCTCTAAATACATTATGCTGGTGATTCACTGCCATACTGCCAAATGATTGTGGCCGCATGTGGAATGGAATACAATTAGGGCACCTAAGCCCAAACAGCAGGAGAGTGTAGAACTTTAACCAAAGCCGTCGAGTTGTTTCGAGGTCTAGTCATGTCACTCCTAAAGCTGTGTGCAGCGAAATGTATTTGACCGCTAATCTTCCTGTTCACGTGATAATGCAAGAAGTTAATCAACCTATGAAGATCATGGGCCGGTATGCTAGACTAAGGTCGTCAGGCCACGAAGTCCATACGACAGTAGGTCAATTCGTAAATCAGAGAAGATGGTTGCCTTGAGAGTCCAAACCAAGGAGCTGGAGTTGTGTAACTACCACGGTTAAGGTTCATAGAAAGCAAAATATGTGCAAGATGCGAAGGAAAAATATAACATCAAAGGAGAGGAGAAAAACCTAATAGTACAAAGCATAGTCACTTTGGATGTAAACTAGAAGAGAGAGGGGATATACGACGGCCCTGGTGCGCCTTACTTGTTGTGGAAAACTAAGGAGGCAATTTTCTAATAGCCCTTATTAGGCGTAGAGTCGCGTTACGGAATCTTAGGATGAAAATAAATTTCTCTAGAGAAATTTTGAAAAACATCACCACAATGGATTGACCCGGTAAACTGAAACGAAAGTGACCTTTAAGTCGAGAAAAATCCAATGATTCGTCAGTATACACATCGTAACTTTAATACTTAAAATTATGTAAATATTTGTCTATGCATCATCTACCGGGACGAAAACCAACCTGACTTTCATCGAATCGGCTCCCAGATGGGCTTGTGATTCATCACAAGTTGATATCCGTGGACATTGGCAATAGAACTGGTGTTCTATGCTGGAATACACATTTGAGTGAGCTCCCTGAGCTCTCGTTCCAATGCGCTGATCTAGTTAGCAATATGTTACGTAGACAGTAGTCACAGTAATAGCAACCGAAAAGTAACTTTTCACCTTTAACACACACGTGATCCCATGCCTAACAAAGTTAATACTTATTGGGATGTCAAGTGTTAAATAATCTGTAAAGCTGCTACTCCACGGTAGTGTTTCACTGTTCCGCTACCTGGAGTCGCGATGGATATCAGTTTGTAAACGCATTAGCTAGCGTCCTATCTGGTAGAAAGAAATTGGTAGTATGAATGCAGAAACTACCGGATGAAGCCAAATCTCACAGATTATCAAGAGAGGTGGCAACGAGCTTGCTGAAAAAGCAACCTCAGCTGTAACGTGGTGACTGCAGATAGGCTCTCACAAAGCGTATCAAATTTCTTATTTACTGAACCGTTTTGTTTCAAACCCATCGTGTATCACAAGTGATTGTATGTGGGAAAATGTTTAATCGGTATAACATCGGATGCCCATTCAAACGAAACGGTCATCTATCTATATGCTTCAACAGCTACCAGCCAATGTGTGCTCGTCTATGCATAACGAACCATGTAACTTGAAGCAGCGTCTGCGTGCAGATTGTGAGTGAACCCTGTTCGTCAGTCTCGCGTTGCTTTTCAATAAAACCAGAACAAAAATTCAGTACTTCAGGAATAGAGCAGTCACATATGTATTCGGAAGTTTTGTTTAGTTGCTGCACGCGTCTGTAAATAACGATGGTGTCATCTTCATCGGGAGCTTACCACAAATTCAGTAGAACCCAACAAGCAATAACTTGAGGGTTTGTCCCGACAGTGGAGGCGCGGAGCTCAACTGATGCAACCGTGGGAGCTATATTTGTGGTGCAAACGTTTGGCTGGTCAACCGGTTGGTTCGTTGAACCTGGACTAATGAGCGCAATTGGTCATGTTACCAGGCCAACAAATAAATAAAGAACGTGTGGACGAAGAAGAATCTAACGAAATCGTATTCAACAATCGGCTGTAAAAATAACTAGCCGGAAGCAATTCAGTAGCAAATTCACTTTTACGCAATAACCAGTACACTTTTCACTGATTATCCGGTTGAATGCTCACACGGACAAGTAGATGGAAAGATACGATAAGCTGAAGTTCAGCAGACACCCTTATGGGTTGTGGCGAGAGTAGTTGTAGTAGACGTTCGTCTGGTCTGCGTTAGCTAGTGATGGCACACTGGAACCGTTCTGTTTCATCCTCTCATCAACAGACGGAGAAGTTGATTCTTCGTAACTATTAGCGCTCGTGATCCAGAAAGGTAGGATTTTACAGATGTGCATGTGAAGCGATTAGGATAATCACACACAAGTGGAGACAGTGTGCCTGAAGATGTTTGTTTTCGGTCCAATGGGACGGCGTTGTAAAGGTTGATGAGGCATCCATCAAACAAGTTAAAACGTTTTTATAGTCGTCAGACTGTGCGCACGCATTTAAATGGTCTCAAGAAAGGTAACCAGCAATTTGATGTAGGAACTTTACTCTCTAATTACCGGGATCCACAAATAATTTATGAACAGTTCCTCGGGTTCGCCTATTTCACAAATTTTGGCTATAGGAACGCGCGTTAGGCTATATGCAGTTATATGCGCACATCTTTCCCATGTGTCGTTATTTCGTTGCAGCACTTTACTTCGAGTTGGATGGGCCAAAAATGTAATCAAGAGGCATGTAATAAACAAATAACCGGAAAAAAACAAGAGAGATACCAATGAGGTATGAAGTAGACTCAAAGATGCGCTAGCTGCCTGCGCAGACAAGTCAGATCAGCATAAAGGGATAAATGAACTGTCAAGTACATGGTGCTTATCCAAGAAGGCCTCCATACAGTGGAGACATGCATGAAGTTGCCAAACAAAAAATTGAAAGGCATAGCTTACAGTAGTTCGATCTGTGAATGATTTATTATTTGAATCGGCGATAAACATACCTGCGTACAAGTGTCTAATCTTAAATTTTATGAGCAAGCCGGACATTCAACGGGCTACCGTCGAAAGATTGAGGTATAATAGATTGTGTATGTTCATAACATAGTGGTGCATGGAAGCAGAACAGAGCGCCAACAGCCGAGATTCGGAATAACCGCGTGGCGCAGTACTAAGCCTAATCGGATTGTGTTAACATATATCCAATTCACCGACTTGAGAAGCTTTGGGCGCATGGAAGCGACACACAACAAACACGACCAAGAATACTGGTCAAATATGATGGACAATAACAGTCTGCTGACAATTAGTATCGACGTTTCGCAGACACATGAATACCGACATCCGCATGCGGATTAAGGGTACTGCAAAGTAGCCCGCACATACGCACAATCGAACCAGCGGCCCCTAGATCATGAGCCAGACGCATTATTTACTTGGTCGCCGGCCGGTGATGATGGGACAGAGAAGAACATATGAGTTTTGGCAAAAAAGAGCACTAAAAGAATATAATACCTGAGTAACAGTACGACGTATTCCAGCTCGGCTTATCTGCGTGGGCTGGACTTCTGTCGTTGCTGCCTTTGTAGACCGCATTCGTTTGAGTCGACGGAAAGAATCGCGTAGACTCTTCTTTAACTCACGAGTGCGGCGACGTGCCCAGCCTTCACCTGCAGCGGCTTCCTGCAACGCGTCCAAGTTGTCGGGTAGGGTTGTTTCAGCTAGAAGAACCACCGGAGTCACTGGTTCCCACTGCGCGGGAGGCTGAGAAATGGACTGGTCAGTTGCAGTTGTAGGTGGCGGTTTGGACGGAGGAAGGAAGACGACACCAAACCCGTGAGGAGTACCCAGTGCGACCAAAACTCCGATGGAACAAGGTGCTGGGTACACTGAGAGAGTCTTTATATCCCGATGTGGTGTAGGTGCCTCCGCTAACCCTAGAGAAGTACATCGACCGGGTGGTTGGACCATCAACACACCGACAGCTTGCAGTTGAGCAGGGGAGGTGGACAAGATGACACCATGTTCGACCCCTGTTTGGAGCTAGCATGTGTCGATATAAGCAACGATTAGGCAGTAGATTAGTTGGTGTACTAAATGGAACAGAGTGAATGATACCTTAATACGTAAAAAACTGAAAGATCCGGTTGTTGCTTACAGTTCGTTAATAGTTGGTTTAAATACAGGAACCGGCGAAGGGTAGCGCATGGCCAGTTTCGAGTGATAAACCATGAGTAAGACAGCTGGCTGTGATAACAGTGAACTACTTGTGGATCAAGGGACCAAGGTAAAAGAATAAAGGAAGAGCAAGGGATACTCCGTTTCTATTAGGTAATGTTTATCGATGCAGAACCTACGGGAACAGTACAATACACCCTTGAGTCACATTTTGCTTGAGTGAATGATACTTATGGTACATGAACAGGTATGGTCAATAAGCTAATGAATGAGTGGCAAGGGCAGACGTCACCATATAGTTATTAAAACCATCAGTTTGTCCCGAAAGGGTGAGCGTGTTTCACGCGTAGTGCGGGTAAACAAAGTGAGCAGACTTGTGACATTAACAAAGTACGATTAGGTGCTAGTCCAATTATTCCGGCGAATATCAACCATAACTATCCTATGTTAGTAAGTAGCAAAATAACGATTGGGTCAGTGCATCTGCACCGAAAGATAGGGGGTGCAAGGTTAAAGAAAAACAACAACTAGTGTTAAGAGGGGAAGAGCATTCCTCGGTGTAATATGGCCTGCTACAACAGAACATTTAAAAGAAAGAGTACGAGAAAAGTAAAGATTACCTTAAGAGGAGAGTGCCCTTTCCAATGGAACCCGGGGAGCTCAGTTTTCAATATCACATTTGCGGGAATTAGGGGAGGGGCATGATCCAAAAACTGCCAAACGGTGATCTAAAATAGAAGAATGAACCAACGGAAACGGAAGGCATAATAAATTAATTGAGAGGTGGGTGGCAGAGACCGGTGGATGTGTGGATGGCGAACACGGAGAGAAAAGCTGAAAGAAAATGTAACGCGAATGGTGCAATGCGGTGATACGCAAATGGACTCAAATAGAAGACCTGTGCACAACGTCGGTCAATAAAGTAAAACACACGGGAGGGTTGCGATAACCAGAATACCCAAATAATAGAGATAAGGTGTGGATAAGACTGTGCATACACACACCCTGCTGCATTAAGTGAGTACCGAGAATAGATGACGAGCAGTCCGATACAAAATGTGGTGTCCAAAAGGACATGTGTGCAAAGCTCGCAAAATTGGTTGCGGATGCATGTTTCTCATTAACGAAGGTAACTGGTAAGAATAGCAAGCGTGAGTAAACTCCAGGTGATACCGAAATAATTCAGACATAGAATTTTCCTACTACACCATTAAGGTGTAAATGAGATCTGAGTGTATTAGACGAGGTGTTCATTAGACGACGACGACTGCCAAGTGATGCGACTGCACAGAGGTTCAACGATCATGTCAGGATAGCCAACTCGAGAGAAAGGCAACCACACATCGCAGCCGAAACATTGTGGGCACGGGGATGGAGCGTGCAAGAAACATGCACGTGCATCGAACGCTTTATTAGCATAACCTGTGCCAGCGTCTGTCTGGGTGAGGGCAAGATGTGGCAAACGGCCGGATCCACTCTATGCGACCAGTATGAGAAGATTAGTGATTCCAAGCCCCACAGGAACGAGCGGACCAAGAGTAAGATCAATGGTCTAGGTAATGAATCGCAGGTGTTAGATCAATAGCGTGCAAAATTTTACGGTTAGATCCACGCGTGCACACGTGTCAACGAGAATACGTGGCTCACGGTACAAATAATGATTTTGGGCTTGAGTGAAACCATGTGCACGTTATCACCATTGAGCAATCAGAGCCAAAGAGCATGCGCGAAAGGACAACATCAAAGGAGAGGTAGTTCTGGTTTACGTCAAATTATTGGCTGGAATAGACAGTTAGGAAGCCAAAGAGGAGAGCTATCAGGCGACGAGAAAAGGACACAATATATATATATATATATATATATATATATATATATATATATATAACAAATCTGTAGCGTGCTAAAGTCAAGAAGTCAAGAATTGATCACATTTAGCGACATAGTCTATATACCTGTCCGGCAGCGCCACCGACAATGACGGTATTGTCTACCAATTTGATAACTTGCACAGAGACGCGATTATCGTCAATGAAAGGGTCGAATACGCCCGCGTGGCGAAACGGGGGCCAAGAGTCTGCATCATCATCGAGTTCGTTAGCATGGCCCTGAGCAAAAGGAAAATGAGCACAAAGATACACTACCGCCTAGAAAGGTGCACCGAAGCAAATCAGAATACTTAAAAGTTATACTTGCGTTTTGTTATCTTAGGCAAACATCAAATGGGGCACTTTTCGCGCAAACAGACGCTCAGCCACCAATATATATATACAGTGGATTCCCGGTTAATCGGACCACATCGGGACAGGACCATTTTGGTCCTAATTAAGCGGCTGGGTCCGATTAACCGAAGTTACCCCGATGTAACAAGATGGGACGTGCTATACATAACTACTATTATGACCTGTATTGGCGGCATATATTTATAGCGAAACACACAAAGAAGAACTGCTTTGATAACGAACTTTGTTCACTGAAAAAGAAATTTACAAGCAAATTCTTCGTAACGACCTACAAGATATTCAGCATTGCGAAGTACAGTTTTATACAAAGTTATTACCGAATTCCATTCAGCGTTTGAAGACCGTATCCAGTGTGATTTGACGCATTCTTTTAACAGACTTCATTCGCACAAAATCACCACAAACATGTAACTCAGTAGATAGGGACTACCTTCATTTCCTTTCCTGCATGAAATAGCGGTGCAATGTTTCAATGCATTTCCTTGCATCCTGTTTAGTGACTGGTATCAACACGTTAGGGTTCTCTTCATCACTTCCATGGTCTTCTGTTGCTGTCATGTGTTTCGCTGTTATTCGAGCAACAACGGCAGCATCGCATTCTTCATTTCCATCATAGAGTTGAAGTTTGTTGTCGATTGACAAAAATTCTTCGTAATTTTCAACTTGTTTCAGCCCCACATTCTCGCCGTCATTTTCATTTACAATCACCATATCCACATCCATCTCCGAGACAATATGCTTAAAGGCACAGTGAGAAAAACAGTTCCGAGTTGTCGCACTGCTCCTTTGTCGCCAACGTTCGGCCACGAATGTGACGGCTTTGCAAAATGTTGACCTTGCACTGATTTTTCCGGCCGTTGAGGATGAGATCAGCAAGCTTCCTCAATGATTCAAGGATGTAATTCACCCAATCTTGAACGATAAAAGTCTTCAAATTTTTTATGATGCCCATGTCCATTGCCCTGTATCAAAGATGTGGTCCTTGGAGGCAGAAATTCCATCTGGATATTCTTCAAGAACTCCAAATTTGGATGTGCTGCCACAATTGTCGAGAAGTTAATAACACTTTTTACTCGACTGCCGTTGTAGCTCTGTGTCCCGATCTTTCACCCATTCTTTAAAAAGTGTAGAGCTCATCAGGCAAACTAAGAAAATAAGGAGGAAAGTCAATTAAATAATGATAATACCAAGATAAGGAAAATGAAAAAAACAAAAAGCTCATACAAGTTGGTTGGGAGAAGAGGAATGTTTGGTACTGTTATGCAAGAGTATCAAGCTGACGTTCAAAACTTACAACCGTAGATTCCATAACGACGTACTCCGGAGGCAAGTTCCAATGGCCAATAACTCGGTGCGAAAATGGAATTTCTGTCTTTATCCGGTCAGAACGCAGTTTGTGCAGGTTCAAGGGGTGACCGCGGGGACTAGGCAGATTAGCAGGAGTAAATAGTCAGGACCAGTTTGGGCCGAAATTACCCGCTAGGATCAAGTCCTCTCTAATTCTCCGGTAGTGCACTGAATACGTCCCCAAGCTAAGGAAACATTCGGGATACGTTTGACCTTGTAAACTCTGCACCAACCTTGTGCCTACTTGCAAAAGCCTCTCAAGTTCCATTTTGTCCTTTGAAAGACATGGTGGACATGCCTAGATACAGTATTCTAAGTGGGGTCTCACGAAAGCTGAGAGAAGCTTCACAAACATATCGACCGTAGAGACACCGAAGGAGCGGTGAATAAACCACATCATACGGAACCCTCTACAATCAGCCTTCTTCCAGATCTCAAAGTGAAAAGCTAAGGTATGGACGACGCCTAGATCAACCTGCTGAGTGACAACGGATTTCACTTCCACCAACAACATAACGCGTGGTGGGAATAGCAGCTCCAATGCGGACAGGCAATTTTGCCTGATTTATAGGCATCAACCATAAGGTTGAGCAATCCCAGAGCCTATCGAAGGAATTATGAATCGCCCCAGAACCTCCAGGGATATCCACAATATTTCAAAGCTTGAGGTGATTAGCAAACAATAGGGACGGTACGTCAAGATCTTGTGGCAGGTCATAGAAATAAACTGCGAAAATCAACGGTCCAAAAACCGAGCGCTGCAAAACGCCAATAAGAGCATCTTGCCTAAGCGAAAGACTATTCACCACGCGCACAGTCTGGAACCTCACCTCTAGAAAAGCATACACCCAATTAAGAGCGCCACCAGATATCCAGTAAGACCTCAGCTATAGTGAATTGTAAATGAAAGACAGCATCAAACACTTTCGAGAAGTCGACGAAAAGCACGTCAATACTTCAGTCCAGCTATTACGAGCTAAAAGTAAATTTGTCAGGCACGAGAATCCCTTACGAAACCCGTGTTGTGTAGCACTGAGAAGGTTGAATTTATCCAGATGGTTATTCACCGGATCTCTTTTTAAACAACTTGCTTACTATGCTTGGCAGACTGACAGTGGTAGAGTACTGTCACGGCGTAGAAAAATCGGAGATGATTACCTCCTTCCATTCCGAAGGTAAGGTACTGCTGTCGAGCGATATTGTAAACGTGCATGTAAGAGGGCCACTTAGTTCAGCTGTCAATTCATGCATCAGCTTCGGACGAATTGAACCAGGGCCAAGAACTTTGGAAGGATTTAGCCCTTGTAACAGCCCGATGACTTGAGTCACTGTTATGCAAATTTCAGTCAGACAGGAATCCTCCGGAACTCTTGTGACCAGCGCGACATGTGATAGAGACATCTCACAAGCAGACTTCAGTATACTGTTCGCTAAGTATACAAGCCTTATCATAGTCGGTATGCACACAGGTCTCGTCCGCACACGGTAAAGCTGGTATAAATGAGTTTGCACCACTGCGTCTGTTTACGTAAACAGAGAACTTTTTGGGGTCAGTTGCGGCTGCGTCAGAGAAATCCTTCTCGTATTAGAAACGAGCAGTCTTGAGATGTTGCTTACATTTATTTCTAACTTCTCGATGAGTTTAGTAGGTGTTGGTTAATAGGGCTGCTTGGTATGTTGGCCAACACTTAAACCGGTCCCGTGAAACCATGGAGGTTGAGACGGTTTTTCCTTTTTCTTCATGAGTGAGATGCAGGGAGCAGACACCTCGGTAAGATATGCTTTAGATTTCTCCCAGACTGGCTCAATAGTGTCAGCCACGGGGATCACATAAAGCAGTACTGGAGGTTTGGCCCACACTGCGCTAAAGTCCGCCAGCCAAATATTTGGGTATACCTCGGCAGCCTGATGATACTTAGAGAGAGCACATCAAGAGGATATGTAGACACAGTTGGTGGCCCCTAGAGGATAGCCGTATGTAACATCACTTACGAAATCAAGTGACTTCGCAAAAATAAGATTCAAGGTAGACGACAGTTGGTTGCTCATGTACCTAGTCGGGAGGTCCAGGAACTGATGCAAAGGCAGTTGCAACGTTAGCTCGAGAAGATCTGAACCGGTGACAATCGCCGAACTGCAAGACATATCAGCTCAACAAATCTCGGGGAGGTTGAAGTCCCCCAGTTCTAGACAGCTATTGGTAGCCTGAATAAGAACAAACTCAGTAACCTACTTGGAGGCACTTGCAGGACTTCGATCTACTGGTACAACTGTAAACTAGGGACAGGAAATGCACACAATAGTCGAAAGGGCTCCGACTGTTTGATCCACCGACAGGGCCACAACACATCAAATTTATAGCTCACATAAAGAGCGACGCCCGCGCCCAAACGGCCAACGGAGTGATCACATCTAGGTAGCGCGTAGCCAGGTAAACGTACTTCATCATCCGTGACATCCAGAGACAACCACGCTACAGTGAAAGCGAATTTGTTGGGACGAGGTTTATCTACAAGTAGGCCCACCTCACGTACCTTGTTCCTTAGGCTATGCATATAGCTGTGAAGTAACTGAAGGAACCCGGTACGACCAGCCCTGCGTCGCGGACTAGGATGATGGGTTCTGGTTATGAAGAAATTGACCTCCGGCTGACTACCTGGAAACCCACAAGCTGCAGGCCTTTCTCACCAGCCGCCCGTTTGTTTTTAGGTCTTTGATGGCCTCCCTACAATTTCAGTTTATCTGCCAGTGGGAGGCGCGGATGAACGCTGGTATTGCTACCTTTGAGCCTGAATGCAAGATGATATAGTAACACTTTGCATTCCTTTAGGGGACGCTCCCCAGTCTGGTCACCTTTCTGATAGCGACACCAGGGAAACTAGGTGGAAGCATCTTGGTGACGCCCAGTTTGAACCACTGGAGGTCATCTAGCATACATTCGATGTGAAGGGCTGCAGCAGATTCAGCTACCTTACGGAAGATAACGCTTCTTACAGCGAAAGTACGGTCTCGACGATGCGTATTCACCTGACGAGTTTTCGACTCGACACCAGGTTTGCCCTAAGGTGGCACGGCGTGTAATTTCACCAAAAAGCTAGGGTAATTGGGGTAAGAGCTTTGTGCTCTACCTCCAACACCTTCATAATTCTAGTCCCATCAGGCTTTTCTGGGGTTTTACGGCATTTACTAATCCTCTTTCTCCTGATTTCAGTGGACATAGAGGGCCATAAGTTCGGCCTCTCTTTGGACAGCGTCCGCTACACCATCAGAAGCCTTGTTAGGGGAATTCTGGGTAGCTGGAGCATTCGACATGGTAGCCGTCACCTTAGGCGGATTTTTACTGACATCAGATGAGACTGGTTAAGTGGATCCGTTCAATGAGCCGACATCGATGGAGGCTACAAGTTCCTACATCAGTAACTCCACTTGATGGTAAAGAAAAGTGAGGAAAGACCACATTTGCTGGCCACCCAACCCGACGTTTCTCGATGCCTCATCTGTGACATCAAGATACCCAGACCGAGGACTACAGTATACAACACAAATGAACAGCAAGCTATCGCTAGTCGATAGCACTGAGTATTGGTCAGAGCCCAATTTTAATTTTCTTGCACTGGACTATCGATTGAGCGTTTTCAGCGTTTTGGTGAAATCCAAAATTATTTCGTTCAAATTTTGTGTAATAATTGCCTGAACGAGATACAACTGGAGAAAGCAGAGAACAATCGCAAGCCGTCTTGCAAGATGAATCATTCCGTTGTGAACAGCTCCGCGTGTTTAGCTCAACAAGCCTGAGGTGCCACCAGGTTTCAGATAAGCTCTCTTGGTCGTCAAGTGCGATCTTCCCGGCACAAATTTCCGCCGCTGCCAGCAGCCAAGTATCATCTGACACCAATGTTTTTACTTGGGTTGTATCCTACGGGCACAGCTGTCACGGTGTGTGAAGGCCCGTGTACTGAAGACATGTGGAAAGTGAGAGGAAAGATGGAGCGATCGCGAATCAACGACAGGCCAGACCAAGTAAAGCTCGGGAAATTCCTCGTCCTGCAAAGTCAACGTTGGTCAACCAGAGGGGTTTTAACCACGTGATCAGCAACGCTCCTGAGTCCAACGGTCCAACTCCCCAGATGCGCTACGATCATGATGTCGCTTTTACCGAGCCTAACTCCTCAACGTGAGTGAGGACGCATTGAAAGTGAAGCAAAGTATCCGTCTTGGAAAGAGTGAGCAACAAAGTCGGCCAATGAGAATTACCTTCGTGAACGAAGTGAGTCCGAGGCTGATCTTATCCTTCTTAAATAGGTTGAAAGGTTTAAAGATCATACCAGTGGTCGAGTGGTCTGAACGCCTGGCTTGTGATTATAAGGTCAATGGAGGTGGATGGGCCATAGTTCACTCCACACTGGACGGAACTCCTGAACTTAGTGCGGTCACGAGGAAAGTGTACCCCCTAGCCACGATCACAGTCTCGTGGAGTAAGTAATCGAGGTAAAGGATGTTAGACAAGTAGGCACCTTGTCAACATTTACACCAAGCGCAGCCACACCGGGGATGTCAAACAACCAACATAGAATTTGAAATAAAGTAAAACATGCAAAATTGACAAGGAAGATGTAGCGGAAGAACAGAGCTGAGTAAGCAAAATAAAATGGAATAGTTTTTATTAATATTAAGAGCTAGTTTAAGCGTAATTCGGTGTAGCCAAACTGCGGTGAAGTAGGCATAACGAACTTCAGCATGAGGCATAAGAAAACATACCTATCCAAAATTCTGCTTGGCAATATGGCTGTTTCCGGAGTTGGCCTTGAAAGGTACTCAAATTCTGCTGAAACAAGTGAGGCTTTGGACGGCGAGTTAAGGCGGATCGATGCTACCCAGCCATGGTCTGTACCGATTAGCAGGCTTTTGCTATCAGATGTGCAACAAATGGAGGTGATGTGACTGGCTTCGTTCTGCGCTTCAGTGTCACCATTAAGTGAACTAGAGTTGTTGACGTTCCCGCTGCGCAATTCCGAAGTCGCTTTCTGTAGGCGCGAAAGCTGTATAATGCGTACAAATGAATGAGCAACGGAATTTAACTCCCATAAATAAAGGTCGTCGCAGCTCGTCAGGGTAACCAGCTTTCTCTAGAGGGAATGATAACGTAACAGAAGAGCTTACTTCACCGACGATAAAAAGAACTTGGATGAATTCCGCTTCATTGTTGTGCGCACCCGTAAAAACCACACCAGGCTTCCCAAAGCTACAAAATTCATATTAAGGAACCAAATACGGAAAATATTGTAGAACACTAGGATGTTATCGACCCAATAGCCCGACTGCTCGGAAACAAGGCACATGAAAACAAGGATGCCAAGTTACATGGCATCCCAAGGTTGGGATTTTTAACTTGTGCCATGGTTTACGTGCCGACAAGATTTATGTAGCAATAGTACTTGAATACCAGTACTGTGCCGGCCACCAAAATGCCATCAGTCAGGGGCTAGAAAAGTGTAATTCAGGCCTATCTCTTCTATGATAGGTGATTGAGAGATCGGGGAACAGCATTGTATGTGTTACCGAATTACACCGACTGACGAATGGCGAAGCAGTCATGATTTGCCTCTGACAAGGGGAGGCAATATCGATTGATAGTCGCAGCAGCCTTGAACTATACAGCCAATAAGATGTAAACAGTAAGATGTTCGCCGTCATCTTGCTCTTGTTGTGGATCAATAGGTGTCATCTAAAGCAAAAAGTACTGCAAACAAAGCTATGCACCAACACTCTGGGTGAAAGTAATTCCAAAATCTGTCACAGCGGCGATGAAAGACAGTAGCTGATAAAGTTAGATCAAAAACGAAGCCGTCACTGCACTGCTTTTTCATCTAATGATTCCAATGTTTTTGACCATGATCAAGAATTTTTAACCCGCTCGCTTATAACTCGCCCATATCTTTCCATTGTTGCCAATTTTCAGCAGTATGGTAACGTGAACAATGTGATGGGGTGTACTGCATATTGATGTTCGGACAAGAATCGACAGACTATTCAGTCAAAGAAACAGTGAGCCCACTCAAGATGACCCCACTTATTCAGCTGCCTTGTAGCCGAAAACTCCTGGCAGTTGAAAGACATATTCTATAGAACGGAAAGTCTTTAAGACCGGGTGACAAAAGTCATGAATGTCAATCGATTTACAATCTAGTGGTCGATTTACTACCATCTAATTAACTATTAATTGATAGTACACTTAGTTACACTACGCTGTTTCTCGAACAGAAAATGTTTCGGTAGGTGATCTTAGTGCTCGTACTCGCAGTAAGTGAACGTCATCTTACAGTTAACATGTGTTGTGTCACAGTACCAAGCATACAAAATCGGCGACGTTGAGAAAACATATTCGGTGTTTCCCTATTTATAGTTAGAGAGAAACAAGAGGTTAGATGTATGTACCACAAAAGCGAAGAAGGTATGCTGCGTTTGATTGCAGAGCGTAAGTATGGAAGCCAACGGAAGCTGCATGCAAATCCTAAGCTTGTTCCTTTGAACTCTCCACCTGAAGACTGGTTTGAGAAGACAGTTGAATTCTAATGTCATCTACCATCACAAAAGACCGGAATTGAACGTGATTTCGCTGTTGGTGACATGAGTGTCAAAGCGGTAGGTCCCCACGCTACAGCTCGGTTTGCACGGAATTACGATTTTCAGCAGAACGCAGTTTTCGGCTCGTAGGACAAGACATCAGAGGTGTAAGTAGTACGCCGGTACTCAGTAGCGACGCTTCGCTGTCGCGCAACTATCACGTCGCACGTGGCCTAAGGATACTGCGAGGGTCGCCCGGTCCCTACGCAGGCTCGTACCCGTGCCATCGGATTACAAGGCAGAGTTGTGATCCGTAGGGCTACGGGCCGGCACAAAACAGCAGAACACACCAGTTTTGGCAGTATATTCTATCATCAGATACAACACATCGCACAATTACGATAGGCCAATCGATGAGTAGATTGGTGATAAACTGCTGCACACTAAGCTGATAAGACCAGATAATGAGAAGTAAGAGAACTCAGTTCATGCGGAAGCAGCACCACCTCAAGCAGAATGCGAGTGGAAATCATAATTGTGCAGAAGGTATAAACTAATGATGATACAGCTTTATAATCCTTTCGCGTCGAGATGCTGGTGCCGGACCTTAAAAAAGCCATTAGGGGCCCATGCTAACTGCGACGCCATCGGCCGATGATTGTCGGTCAGGCAGAAACACGTGCCAAGATTCAAACTAAGCATTGGCATAAGTATCGTCATCACCATTATATACGTTAGCTGGAGTTGGAAAACACCTCAGCCACTGTGCTGGAAAACACAGGAAAAGAAAACGCACAACAGAGGCACGACAACTTAGACACCAATAACGGATGTGTATCGTTCTCGAAAGCTACCAACCGGCTATTGTGCCACAAAATAGTTATATTATGCTTAATAAATGAGATCGTGGTTAGAGGGGAGGGACAAAGAACTTACAATACAAAATTCACTCAGGTCGGTTCTTGACCAAGTCAACAAGTGTATCCAGAAAGACGAATTCAGCGTCCTTCGGACCCCAACCATGGAGCATAGAGGCCCCAACCGAGGCCAACTTCGTACTAAGGGTCTTCATTCCTCTTGACCAAATCATCGCTTGGTAAACCCTTCTCTTCCTCCAACCACACCCCCGCGCGAAAACAACGCACATCGCGGGAGTAGGTGTGTTGGCATGCGCAACACGTGTCCCAGCTATCGGAACCTGGTGCGTGAAAGAACGGTGCTGAGCGGTTTAGTCGCTCTGCCTGCATCATAAACAAGGCGTCGAACACGCATATTGCTCACGCAGTGTTCCAACTAAATATGAGCCAAACCGCGAAGGCACCGGTGGCCGAGAGGTCTCGGCATTCCTGGGTTGCAGGCATAAGGTCACCGGTTCGAATCCGCATAGGGGCGGGAGTCCTCGCGGTTTATTCAGCCCACGCACAACTTGTCATGGTCGCGCTGCAGCGAAGCACCGTTACAGCGTACAGCTGGCGATGTATTTTCAACTGTTTTAGATCATTTATGTCTGTCGATCTAACGGGTTAGGTTTCACAACCACACAGTAGGGTCAAACGTACGGCTACATTGTACACCAGCCTTTAAAGGGAGAGTGATGGCACAAGGATGTGAAGCAACTACTCGTCAGGAAGTGATAACGCATCAAAAATCGAGCCTTCTAGGCTGTCAAACGAGTTCATGCTCCGCAAATCAGAACAATCAAAATGAAAGGGAAACACTGGCAAACGCTAAAGAGCTAACTGGATGAACTCAGTAACAATTAATGTTATCTTCACTACAACTGGGAACAAGCAGTTTCAAATCGAGATAAGCACTCCAAATAGACCGATATTGTTGCGCTGACACGTCATATGTAACCAACACGATCAATTTGGGTTCAGGCTACAGTTATCCTACGCGAGCGTCAGTGACGGAAAGCCTAGTTGATAAGACCGATTTCGTGATTGAAACACGGTTGATGAAATCGGGTGACATTGACAAGACGACAAGCACTGATCCAGAAATGTCCTCCAAAGTAACGCTCTCAACCCGATTGGAGATCAGTATGGTGGTTTCGGTGTTGCTCCTCCTAACGCTGACACATATATTTGCACAGGTCTACGAATAGACATAATGCCATCAGAAACCATGTGATTCAAACGAAGGTACAGAAATAGTAAAATAAAGCACAACACAACAATGTCCATGGTTTCCTCAGAGGGCGAGATACTACCCGGTTGCCCAAGCCGAAGTAGGGTGTTGACTTAGGGGACACCACCCCGAGCCTTTGGCTGAATAGCCTGTCCGCAAGGCAGCGGAGCGAATTCAGGGAATCGCGCCCATTGGGAGCCGGTGACTGATTGCTCAGTTCATACGCCTTTCGTTTGTTTCTTTGTCAAACAAGCGCCCAAGTAGGATGGTCTATAAAAAAATCAACAGTCACTCTGGCCGTATAAATGAAACATAGTTGCCACCCGCACGATGCAGCTTGGCGGCCTTTGGGACACAATCACCGTGAGTGCGCGTTGATATGAAATGCTATGTATTGACTCAGGTAGAGAACTAAAGCAAAGCTCATTACCAACAGCAGTAGACCAGCCATTCGAAGTGACGTTTCAGTACCATATAACATCATCATCATCATTATACACGTCAGCTAAAGGTGGGAAACACTTCAGCTACTGTGCTGCAATACACAAAGGAAAAGGAAAATAAATACAACAGTTGCACGCCAACTGAGCTACCAGCAACGGATAGGCATCGTTTCGGTAAGCTACCGGCCAGCTACTAAGCAAAAAGAAAAATTATTATGTTTCACGCTAGGAAATGAGATGGTAGTTAGACGGGGAGGCTTAAAGGGATAGGGTGGGACAAAAAAAACCCAGCAGGAACGCCACTGAGGCCGGCTCCTTGCCATATCAACAAGTGTATCCAGCCAAATGTGTTCATCGTCTTTTGGACCCCAACCAGGGAGACGTGACGCTCCAACCGAGGCCATCTCCGAAGTGAGGGCCTTTATTCCTCTCGACCAAGTCATCGCTTGGTCACCCCTCCTCTTCTTCCATCCACATCCCTGGTGAGCAAACAACGCACGTCGTGGAAGTCGGTGGGGTGGCATGCGCAACACGTGGCCCAGCCATCGGAGCCTGGTGCGTGAAATGATGGTGCTGAGCGGTTCAGTTCGTCTTTCTATGCCATAAACAAGGCGTCGAACACGCTCGTTACTCACGCGGTGTTCCCACCAGATGTGAGCCAAACTGCGAAGACACCGATGTTCGAACGTAACTAGCCTCTTCATGTCCGCCGATCTTAGGGGCCAGGTTTCGCAACCGTACAGTAGTGTCGAACGTACCGCTGCATTATATACTCTGCCCTTCAGGGCGAGAGTAATGTCGCGCCGCCGCCATAGGTGGCGAAGGTTAGCAAAAGCCTGAAGTGCTTTTGCTATACGGTTCGTGATCTCGTCTTCGATCCCAAGGGCGCTGATACAACTTCACAGGCAGTTGAGTTTCCGAACGACTTCTAGCTGATTTCCACCAAGGATCAGCGCAGGAGGCGATCCCTGCCAGTCTTTGCGGATTGTTTTGCGTTTCGATGGTGTAAAGCAAAGCCCGAAGTGGCTGACAGCCAGTGCTAATCTGTCCAGCGCGGCTTGACACGTCTGGGAGCTGTGTCACAGATGAGAGCAATGTCGTCTGCATACTCCAAGTCAAGAAGTCGTTCTCCTGGGAGTAGCTCCACAACTTCCAAGTCATGTCCTGTAAATGCAATCTCCATGACTTCGTCAATAGCGAGGTTGTAGAGGAAAGGTGACAGCGGACATCCTTGTCTCACACCACTGAAGATATTGAAGGGTGGCGACAGCTTGCCGTAAGCCCTCATTCTGCCCGTGCTACGCGCGCATAATGCTTGGATAATATTTACATATTTCTCAGGCACACCTTTCTTGAGTAGACAATTCCAAAGGGCACATCGATCAACCGAATCGAAGGCACCTTTGATGTCGAGGAACACGACTACGGTGGGCCACCAATATGTGTGACGGTGCTCCAACAACTGACGCAAGGTGAAGATGTAGTCGATGCAGCCACGACCCCGACGAAACCCGGCTTGCTCCTCACGAATCTGGCTTCCACAAGCACTGGTCAGTTTGTGAAGAATTATGGAGGCGATGGAGATCAGACTGATTCCTCTATGGTTGCCGCATCCCGAACACAAGCCTCCTTTGAAATGGGAACAATAACGGAGCGGCTCCAGTCGGTTGGGACAGTCTCCTGCTCCCACAGTTTCATTAGTAATTCATGTAAAACATCAACAAGAGCAGAGCCTCCGAATTTGAAGAGGGCTGGAGGAAGATCATCTGGTTCGACGGCTTTGTTCAACTTCAACAGTCCGATCTCACGTTCGACTTCTGAGCGAGAGAGAGGATCCAAAGGGGACAGCCCAAGGAGCAGGGCGAAGAATCGAACAATTCTAGTCGATTAAATTGCTTTTTAAAATGCTCATCCCAACACCCCAAACGTTTTGACAAATTGTAGATCGGCTGTCCACTCTCGTCATGTATAGTTTCACTAACACCAGGTCTCCTGCTACCCGTTTTCCGTATCAGATGGAATAAGTTACGAGGGTTGCCAAGGGCAGCGGCCACTTCCATCTCTGAAGCACGATGAGACCACCAAGATTCGCGGTCTCTCTTCAGGCTAGCACGGGGTCTTCCCCGGGGCTCTTTGCGAGTTTCATTGTGTTCGCTTCCAGCCGGAATATGCCAGCGAGCATCGATAAGTCCCAGAGACTGCGAAGAGACCCAATATCCATGTTGGCTATTAGACATACCACATGAGGATTTACCTGCTGCTAGTAAGGTCTGGCGAACATGTGACCAGTGACCATCAATTGTCTCCAGTGAGCGCTTACTCAATTCGCATGTCAGCGTACTTCGATAGGCATTCAGTACAGCCGGTTTCGCCAGTTGGCTGGTGTCAATGCGCTCACAACGTCGTCGTGGGCGTCCGCCAAAACGCATTCGCATGCCAGCAAATAAAAATTGCATGATTGGTGTCCACACATGTGCCCCAAATCGAGCGACAGTTTTGGATACAGCCTTTCCAGCGGTAACTGATAGCAATGTGATCGATCTGAATCCAGGGCTGGTTCGAGGCTGGTGGGCGCCAAGTCACCCTCCGGCGGGTACTGTGTCGGAAGTTAATGCTCGCAAGAAATAAGCGAGCATCTTCACACAAATGAAGTAACCGCTCACCGTTATCATTACGGGAGCCTACACCGTGCTGACTGCCCAGATGCAGTTCATCAGTGGACAACTTTCCAACTTGTGCGTTCAGATCCCCCGCCAGCACAACAGTGTTCGTGCTTCTTCTGTGGCGAAGGATCTGGGTCAGTTGGCGGTAGAAGTCGTTCTTTACCGAAGCATCGCTACAGTTTGTGGGCGCGTAGGCAGCGATGATAAATAGACACAAATTAGGCCCATCATCATACTACACGTTAGTTGGAGGTGGGGAACACCTCAGCTACTGTGCCGCAATACATAGAAAAAAGGAGAAAAAAGCAACTGATGCAAGATGGCTGAGCTACCGGTAACGGATGGGCATCGTTCCGGTAAGCTACCAGCCGGCTGCTATGACCAAAAAAATTACTATGCAAAATTATATAAGGCTAAATAATGAGACATATTAGGCCCGCGCGACTTCGAAGCTTCGAACGAGCCAGCCAATTGGACCGCACACATCCGGCTACTGATTGAGATCTAATCAACCAGAGTGGCTTCAGCCCGGGGACTCAGGGCAATACCAACACTGGCTTGGCCGGTACTCGAAGCTACATCGTCACCGGATAGGCGCAATGAGAAAGTGCTGCTAGTGTCACCTGAAGGGGATCGCAGAATAAGTACATCTCTCGAGTCTTGCAGGCGGGTCTCCGATAGGCAGCAGATATCGATCGAGGGGGTCTCTAATGTTCGGGCAAGTGCTGCCTGCTGACCGATCTGTAGTAATGTTCGTACATTGAGGCATGCCAATCTGAAGGAGGATCGAGGGCTCCAAATGGAAGCCGGTGAACTGGAATGGACCGCTTGGTTGGACATGGGCTTGTCAACAGGAGAGGAGTGACGCTCCGCGTTAGCATGTGAGTCGAAATTAGAAGACAAATGCCTAGCAAAGCATGTTGGGGGAGGGCCAAGAATCGGAGGATTGAAAACTGGGGGGATATAAGTGAAGCTGGAACGGGACGGTAAGAGTGAAAAATCGTAAGAGGGGAAATAAGTAGACGGGAAGGCTTGAGCAGTAGCATAAAAACCCCTATCTACCCTGCTCGATACAGCCGATAGGACACCGTTGATTATCCTCTGCGGTGGCTAGAGCATCAAGAAATTGTTTGAGGAAGAATTCATAGTATTGCGTGGGCAGGATACTGTCAAGTTGCCCAGACCTAGACAGGAGAACGATTAGGGTTCTCAACCAAAGCCTTTGGTTCAAAAACCTTACCGCAAGGCAGCGGGTTTGGCGTTGGGCTACAAGGAGTCCGTTTTAAAGAATAAGGTGCTACCGTCATTCCAATCCCCAACCTGGAGGAGCAGGAGGATGAGTTTGTCTGGCCTCTAACCATTGACCAATCTGGTATGAGTGACTCTGAAGGTGTAAAAGCACCACCCAGCATAGCTCAATGGATCACTGAGGCACACAAACCATCGCACCAAGGTAAGGTCCAGCCTCATTAAGATGGTACCGTATAACAAGGACCTAACAATGAAAAAATAACAGTGGGACCAAGCGTAAAACCTTGATGCCATAAGCAAACATCTAGTGCGAAAGCGCTTATATCTCGTGTCAACAACATACGGTCGCAATGTACAAAAATTAGGCGGTATCAGCAAGACAGTTGCTATGCCGCTTTCACTGCCCCGCGCCATAACGAGCCATTACCCCGCAGATACCCAGTGCCAAACATATTTTAAACAAGCAATCCGGCTAGGAGATGACAGAAGACGTGTCACGGGTGCCGACTGCGAGCCATGTCCTGTAACGTCTCGAGCCAAGCACAAGGCGGGTCACGTGGACTACAGCCTGGGGAGCGAGACGGACAAAAGGCACTGAGTTTAGTTGCAAGTGAATTAATTTCCCGCTGCCAATTTAACTTTTGCCCACCTTGAGCCTTGCGCCACTTTACATCTGACAGAGAAGAGACGGCTCTACTCGGTAAGCAGTGTTCGAGCACAAGTAGCATGTGTACAAGCCAATGCAACTTGTTTAGTGCTATTTGTTTACCTAGGGAACTAGCTTGATTAGCACTGCCTAGCAATCGCATATGCACACCATCGTTGCAGTAATATTTTGCAGACAGTGATGACTATAGACATAAAGAGGCCCCAGGTCCGTAGATCGAAGAGGTCAAGTCTCACACCAATAGAGTAGGACGGCCCTGACGATCTTTCAGACGCCACAGATGTCGCAGATGCAAGAAGACAGATCTAGCTTTTGCGATAAGCGAACTGACATCGTTGCTGATTCAGATGCCAAGACAAGTGAATTGATCAACTACCTTTAGTTTCTCGCTATCAAGGGACAATAGATCATCAAGTGACTGGTGGTCATGCAATAACACCGCACTTTGAAAGTTCGAAGCGCATGACAAGTGATAGGAGGTTATCCGGAGTGGACTGAGTCACTTCAACATAGATACATAGCAAGACAATATGGTTTACCCAAGCAAGATCAACCAGTAACTGATCAAGCAGCACTTCAGCTTCTGTATCGTAAGATTCCGCAAGGGAACATTCCATGATGGAGTCCACGACGAATTTGAACTAAAATGGGGAAACTGGACAAACACGAATAACGCCACATGCTATCGGAAAAATATTCGACAAGTCACCGTAGATCCGGATATTTATAAGAACCCTTTCTGCAGACTTAGCTCGAACAGAATGGATCGATCGACTGAGTCGAACGCACTCATGAAGTTGAAGAACACAGCTATTGTCAGTCTGCGGTATGTGGGACGCTGATGCAGTACCTGCTGCAGAGCGAAAATGTGGTCTAGACATCCTCGGCTTGGGCGGAAACCTGCTCGATATTCGCTCCTCTGTGATTCTCGTTCAGTAGTGGGGCAACGAACGGGAAATGAGCTTAGTAATTTTGCTGCTACCATCAATAGTTTAATGCCCCTATGGTTAGCATACAGTGCGACTGCTCTTCGTATATTACTCCTACGATCGATTCACCCCAGTTAGCTAGGATGATCTCTTCCTTCTAGATTTCTTCGGACAGGGAAGCCAGTAGCTTGCAGAGGATCTCACCATCACCTTTAAACAGTGCGAATGCGATGGAATACGGACCAGCGGCTAGAAGACGATTGGGGACTGTGATAGCGCTTCGGATACTGACCTCCAATGGAGCTTCTAAATTAACGCGTCATGGCTCAGTCTGCACCCTAGCAGAAAGACAGGAGCATGTGACAGTCGAACATAGGAGGACAGCGTATCAAAGCGCGACCAGGGTAGACGCGAGGTATACCAAAACCAGCGACAATCCAGAATAGAACCATGCCATTTGCAACTTATGGCAGCAAAAGTTATTTAGGGTCATCGCTGACCAGCAATAAGTGGACTCCAAGTGGTACCTCGGTGCTTACTGGGTCTGAAAGCGGTGGTGCTAAGAAACAACCGGTGTTCCGCACACAGTTAGGACAGACGCTTGCCTTTGTTCGTCCGTTCGAAGTTCAGTACATACTTACTCCATAGAATAGCTTAATGAGTCTAGACGACTTAAATGTGCATTCACTTCCTACACAATAACGATATCTGGACTGGAAACGCTGCAAAACGGTGTGTACAGTTCGTGGTAGTGGGTGCCTTCGGCAGCGTCAGAACTAGTCAGTGGGTACATAGGCAAAATTGCACTCATGTAAGTATCCCGTTCCAATGGTTGGCTTGCCGAACAACCTCCTCGTGGTGCCAGCTGGGTGGTTCGGCATTTTCCCGTTCCAGCAAATGGTTCGGCGGCAGTGTCCAAGACCGTGGTGGGTTTTCGCCTGGCAAGCGTCCTCCCTATAAAAAGCCACCTATATCCCTTTAACAACACTGTGACGTGGCGGACGTGACTCGCCACTAAATAAAGTCACTGCCCCTTGCTTCATCCTGGCGAAGCATTGTATTCCGGCAACGTCATGTTGTACTTCTGGGGAGCATTGGGCCCCTGTTTGACAAAGAAACAAACGAAAGGCGTATGAACTGAACAATCAGTCACGGGCTCCCAATGGGCGCGATTCCCTGAATTCGCTCCGCTGCCTTGCGGACAGGCTATTCAGCCAAAGGCTAGGGGTGGTGTCCCCTAAGTCAACGCCCTACTTCGGCTTGGGCAACCGGGTAGTATCTCGCCCTCTGAGGAAACCATAGACATTGTTGTGTTGTGCTTTATTTTACTATTTCTGTACCTCGGTTTGAATCACATGGTTTCTGATGGCATTATGTCTATTCGTAGGCTTTTGCATATATATATATATATATATATATATATATATAATGCCCTTGTGCTACCACTGTACAAGGGCAAAAGTAGCAAGCAATGTTGCACGAATTATCGTGGCATCAACTTGCTGAGTTGTGTGGGCAAGGTGATTGCCCGAATCCTGCTCAATCGCCTCGTGAGTCAGATTGTGGAACCAAACGTGGCGGAAGAGCAATGTGGATTCCGTTCGGGTCGCAGCACTATAGATATGGTGTTTGCGGCTCGTCAGTTGCAAGAGAAGTGCAGAGAACGACACCAGCCTTTGTTTTCGCTTTTTGTTGATTTCACCAAGGCATTTGATACGGTGAACCGCGAGGCACTGTGGCTGGTGTTGGGTAAGTTTGGTTGCCCGCGTAAGTTTGTAAGTTTAATTGAATGTCTGCACAGTGGTATGCGAGCGAGGGTGCAGCTGAGTGGAGAGACCTCGGATGACTTTGCAGTTGTCTCTGGTGTGAAGCAAGGCTGTGTCTTAGCTCCTGCCCTGTTTAATATCTATCTTCATGCAATGTTGTCTTGTGCTTTTGATGCGGCTTATGCTTACGGTGTTCGTGTGGAGCACCGTATTGATGGTGGGTTGCTGAATATCCGTCGTTTCGGTGCGAGAACTCTAGTCTGTGAGACAACTATCCGTATGTTGCTGTTTGCTGACGACTGTGCGTTGTTTTCACACAACGCGGATGAGTTGCAGCACATGACTAGTGCTCTGGCTTCGACAGCGGCCAAATTCGGGCTCACCATCAACACAAGCAAAACTGTCTGTCTCTTTCAGCCTTCACCGGGGGTGCAATCTTCAATAGTGCCGCAAATCAGCATTGGTGCTGAAGTATTGGAAACCACCTCCCGCTTCTGCTACCTTGGGAGTGTGATGTCGACTGATCAACAGCTACACGTTGAGTTGCGTAATCGCGTGTCAAAGGCGGCAGCGGCATTCGGGAAGCTTGAGTACCGAGTGTGGAACAACCATCAGCTTAACATTGGCACGCAGCTGATGGTGTACAAACCCATGGTACTGTCCGTTCTTCTATACGGCAGTGAAACGTGGACGATGTACCGTCGGGATGTGCGATATCTCGAGCGGTTCCATCAGCATTGTCTGCGACGAATTTTGCGCATCGGTTGGGGCGCCAGAGTTGCAGACACGGAAGTGTTGCACCGAAGTGGGATGTATGCAGTGGACGGCATCCTTTTACTGCGACACCTGAGATGGCTCGGTCATGTGAGCCGTATGGATTCGACGCGAATACCGAAACAACTTTTATACGGTCGGCTGAGTATAGGGAAGCGGCATGCTGGGAAACCAAAGTTACGTTACCAGGACATGATTAAAGTGAGCCTCACACGTTCTAATCTTGATTGCAGATCATGGGAATCAAAGGCGGTTGATCGTGGTGCATGGCGCGATCTAATCACGAAGGCAGTTGCTGAGGTGCGGGAGAAATCCCTCATGCATGCAGAGAAGAAGCGGCAAGTGCGGAAGCGGCAAGCACCAATGAATTGTACTCCATCGACATCGAGCGCATGGTGTTGTAGAACATGTGGTCGCGAGTGCCTTAGTCAGGCAGGCCTAGTGAGCCATGAGAGAGGTCACTCGGGACCACTGCCGAAGCGACGACGGGTCCCGCAGTGAACGTAGGCAGCACCGGCGCAGCGTTTGTAGACACGCTGAATTCGATTTACTAACCGCGTGCTTGCATACTAAGTCTCTTTATTTCAGGTGGTAAGTTTTCGGTTCTCTCCTAATGCCTTTCTTTCTCATATAAATGTCTAGTGGGCCATGCGCTGTGCCATTTGGGGCCACTACAGAAGCGACGACGGGTCCTGCAGAGAATTACGACTAGCCGGCGCAGCGTTTGTAGGCACGCTGATTTCGATTTACTAACCGCGTGCTTGCATGCTAAGTCTCTTTATTTCAGGTGGTGGGTTTACATTTTTTACCTTAATGCTTTTCTTTCTCATAAATATCTCCCTGTACTCTATTTCATTAACTTGCACACATCCCTTCAGCCAATTGTATTCGATTTCCATAACATTTTTGTGTTCGTGGCATTCCGTGAACTATACTTCCTGACCTCGTGCACTTAGCTAGGATTTGTTTGTAAACAACTTATTACGTATGCTATTTACTTAAGGTTTATGTTACCGTTTCCTTATACATTAATCGAGTTTTTCTCTTTCTCTTTCTCTCTCTCTCAAGTGTTTGGCTGTTGTTTGATATCCCCGGTGTGGCTGCGCTTGATGTGCATGTTGACAAGGTGCCTACCTGTCTATTACCCACTACCTCGTCCATACTGGCTCCAGGAGACAGTTGGTCCTTGCTGGAGGGGAAAGGGTGCACGGTCCTTGTGGCCGTGTTAGGCTCGAAGAGTGGTTCCATGCACTCAGTGTGGAGCGGACTACGGTCCAGCCACCGCCTTGTGTGCGCTTGATTCCCAAATACAGTGTGCTTGTGTTTGCCTGTGAAGGAGTGTGGGCCGGCTCCGTTGATGAAACGTGATTCCCATCCGCATGCCTCCTGGTCTTATTCCTTCGGGTTTACACTGGATATGGGGTGTGTGGTTGGAGCTGTGGGTGGTGCAGCGCAAGCAATCCATGGTCCCTCTGTAGGCGCAGGCGTCCTGTGGCTTGCCACAGTGACAGGCAAATCCGAAACCGGATGCCGCCAACCATATATATATATATATATATATATATATGCATACATATATATATATATATATATATCCCCTTCCAATAAAACGTTTCCCTTATTGCTGGTGACAGCATCATCATCATCATCATCATACACGTTAGCTAGAGGTGGGAAACACCTCAGCTAGTGCCGCAATACAAAGAAAAAAAGGAGAGAGAAAAAAACAACTGGTGAAAGCTGGCTGAGCTACCGGTAATGGATGGGCATCGTTCCGGTAAGCTACCAGCCGGCTGCTGTGCACCCAAAAAAAATTATTATGCAAAATTATATAAGGCTAAGTAATGAGATCGTGGTTCGAAGGGGAGGCTAAGAGGGATGGGGTGGAACAAAGAAACTCACAGCACGAACGCCACTGAGGTCGGCTCCTTGCCATATCAGCAAGTGTGTCCAACCAAACGTGTTCATCGTCTTTCGGACCCCAACCAGGGAGCCGAGACGCTCCAACTGAGGCCAGCTTCGAAGTGAGGGTCTTCATTCCTCTGGACCAAGTCATCGCTTGGCCACCCCTCCTCTTCTTCCATCCACACCCCCGGCGCGCAAACAACACACGTCGCGGAAGTCGGTGAGCTGGCATGCGTAACACGTGGCCGAGCCATCGGAGCCTGATGCGTGAAATAACGGTGCTGAGCGATTCAGTTCCTTTTCCTGTGCCATAAACAAGGCGTCGAACACGCTCGTTACTCACACTGGTGACAGCGGCACCAACGTAGTCAGTAAAGTGAGCAAAGGATAAAATGTCGATGTGGACGGTAAGTGTGTACGTCCCATAGCAGAATTCCGGACAAGATTATTGCGGCTGAAACAGGAAATTTGTCTTCTTGTGCTTCAGGGTACGGAACGAGAGCGTCGCCTACGAGGAATCCGAAACCGATCGTGGCTGCTGAAAGACCACAATCATCATCATCATCATCAACAGCAGTACATCAGCCATTGGAACTGATGCTTCGCTGCCATACAACCATGAAGGCCTATGAAATAAATAATAGGAAGAGGGAGAGAAAGGGGGACTTACCTGAAAACCTTAATGCCCTAAGCAAACATTCAGGGTCAAGGCGCCTACACCTTGTTTAGACAACATACCGGCACAAACAGCTGGCTATCGTGCAAAGATAAGGCGGCATCGGCGAGACAGCTTCCTTGCGGCTTTCAGTGCCACGCGTCATAATCAGCCGTTACCCCGCAGATAACTCAGCACCAAACATACTTTAAACAGGCAATCCGATTAGAAGACGGCAGCAGACGCGCCACTGGTGTCGGTTGCGAGCCATGTCCTGCAAAGTCTCGAGCCAAGCACAAGGCGAGTCACATGGACTCCAGCCTGGAAGACGCGACGGACCAACGGCACCCAGTTTGGTTGTCAGTGACTTCATTTCTCGCTGCCAAGTCAACTTCTGTCCACCTCGAGCCTTGCGGCATCCTACACCAGGGAGACTGAACAAGGCCCTCCTAGGTAAGCGGTGACCAGGCATACGTAGCACGTGCGCGAGCCCACGCAACTTATTCAGTGCTATCTGTTGTTCTAGGGAGTTAGTATGATTATCACCACCTAGTACTCGCCTACGCACATCATCGTTGCGAACACGCTGGTGCCATCCGAGACCAGCAATGCTTCGCAGACAACGATCATCAAAGACTTGAAGACGCCTCAGATCTCAGACCGAAGGGGCCAAGTTTCACTACCATAGAGCAGAACGACCCTCACTGTGGCCTTGTATACACGGCCTTTCAGACGGAGGGAAACTCCCTTCTGTCGCCAAAGATGCCGCAGGTTCAAGAAGGCAGCTCTGGCCTTTGCAATGCGTGAGCTCACGTCAGTTTCTATGCGCCCATCATTGCTGATGCAGCTGCCAAGATAAGTGAATTGATCAACCACCTCGAGTTCCTCGTTAGCAAGCGTCAACGGGTCATCAAGTGGCTGGTGGTCCTGCAGCAACACTTTGCACTTTGAAGGTGCGAAGTGCATACCAAATAATGGGACCACTCTGGACAGGCTATCCAGCGTTGATTGTGCCGCCGCAAAATTGTCGAAAAGCAAGACGATATCGTCCGCATAATCTAGGTCAACTAACCTTTCACCAGGTAGCACTTCAACGCCTACATCGTTGGATTCCGCAAGGGAACACTCCATGATAGAATCCACGACGAAATTGAACAAAAACGGGGAAATCGGACAACCCTGACGAACGCCACTTGTAGTCGAAAAGCTATCCGATAGGACACCATAGACCCTGACGCGGCCTGTAGTGTTCGAGTATAGAGCACGAAGGATGTTCACATATTTCGTGGGAACACCTTTTCGCGCAAGTATTTCGAACAGAACCCGTCGACCGACTGAATCGAACGCATTCTTGAAATCGAGGAACACAGCTATTGTCGGTCTGCGTGGCGCTGCTCTAGCACCTGCCGCAAAGTAAATATATGATCTATACAGCCACGTCCTGGGCGAAAACCGGCCTGCTCTTCCCTAATCCGAGATTCCCGTTCTACAGTGAGGCGACGAACGATAATCGAGGCCAGTAATTTTGTCACAACTGGCGTTAGGCTAACACGCCTGTGGTTCGCACAGTCTGTGCGACTGCCCTTTTTGAGTATTGCCACTAATCGATTCGCTCCAATTAGCCACAAGTAAAACGAAACCATTGATTTGGCAAAGAACTTAGCAGCATTGTTAGCATGGTTAGTATAGTTGGTTGATCAGCGTTTAAGATGATAAGATTGAAAACCAGAAACGCAAGGGGATGGTGTACTAGAAAATGAGTTCTAAGAGTAAAAAAACAATCTCAGAAAGTCTGTTCGGGAGTGGTTTTGTCAGAAAGCTCCCACGTCTAAACTTTGAATGACAAAGTGGTGGAGAGCATATGCGGCTCGCGAGTGGTGCAGTATCGCACGAGAACTAACAACAAACTTGAAGGACAAAGAACAGTTTCTCGAAGAATTTCGATGTAAGATGTGGTGCACCTGCGGACGTGATCGACAGCAGTTGGGTTGTGGCGGAGTTGCACTTTAACAGCTAGAGTGTCCGGCTTGATATGGCTTATAGCAGATTAGCGGGTGATGGCTACGGTCTCGCACCGTTGTAGGAAAATCATGATAATCGCGCACCGGACTAAAAACAAAAGGCTGCAACCAAAATAGGTTTATAGTATAGACATCCATCCAACTCTACGGTGCGGATGCGAAAACTGGCATATAAAATCGACATAAAGAGGTTTGTTGCGTTAGACAATTGTTGCCTTCGCATTTTGGCTCATGTTTGATGGAAACACCTCGTGAGTAACGAGCGTGTTCTGCAATATAAATAAATTTAAATATGTATATTTACCGATAAACAGTACATGGCCCGATAAGCGGGAGCGATCATTTGAATAGTGAATATGTTTTATGGTTTATGCGGCGCAAATCATAATAGTAAATAAAAGTTTACTAATAGAATTTCGGATCATGATATTTTTCCTCTGGTCTTAGTGTATGAAGAACGAGTGAACTGCTCAGCACCATTATACCATGCAACAGGCTCCGATGGTTGGGCCACGTGTTGAGCATGCCAGGAAGCTGACTACCGCGATTTGTGTTAATTGCGCGCCGGGAGTCCGAAGAGAAGGGAGTAGGAGATAAATCGATGACTTTGTCAGTAGGAATGAAGTTCCCCACTAAGAAGTTCGCATCTACTGGTGCCACGACAATGGGGCCGGGGTCAAAATGATGACGAACACGAAAAGGACTAGAAAAACGAGAACTTAATACTGTCTTGTCTTACGTTTAGAGTGGTCGTGTTTCGAGAGAGAAGCTAAGTGCGTAGGCGATGGATAATGAAACTCGAACGTCATCAAAGTCGGTCCTTCAAGGTGTCATCAAGTTTTAGATAGACTTGAGTTGCATTATCTATCGCCTACGCACTTAGCTTCACACTCGAAACACGACCACTATAAGCGTGCGAAAACACAGTATTATGTTCTCATTTTGCTAGTCCTTTTGTACTCTGTAATGTTCAGTAACTCGTTTCTCTATATATTATCATCTTGTATTGCGGCACAGTGGCTGAAGCATGTCTTTCACATTCAGCTAGCGTGCAACGACTGAAGTTGAGCGCTGAGACCAACTTCAACATGTGCATTGTTGCTAAAAAGAAATATCGGTAGCAATGGCGTTGATCTTAAGCGTAGCACTTATTTTGTAACATTTCAAAAATTGTGGGACGATAACAACAAGTGTTGCTGAGGGGACAAGATTAGTGTCAGTCTAAACGTTAAAATACTAATTCCACTAGGGTAGCATTCTCTAAATGCGTCAGGCGTAAATTTAGTAAAGCACCTAAGCTTTTGAGGGAACGGGCTCTGGCGTTCCTCAAAAGTAACAAACTGATTACACATAACAAGACTAGGATGTACTCATAAGACCCAGCGATCAAATATTGTTGCTGTACTGATTAGAAATCGAGCGGGACTTGAGCACTGACAAGACCATCCAACATGAACGAACTAAGATAAACGAACTTGCAATAAGACTGGATACTAAATACAGATAATTCATGGAGCTAAACGTTTGGAGAGGACGGAACTTATGCAGAAAGAAGTAGTATGGTGGGCATAAATGTGCGTATAAATAATGACCATAGTATGGCTGAAAAACATGCGAAAACAGAGCATCCCTTAGTGACGAAAACCGGAGAACGGAAAACAACAACGAATAAACAGAATAAATGACTACACAATGATACCATACGCAAAGCTCCGTGAAAACATATAAAGAATAGGATACACAGACAGATTTCCGTCTCTTGTCAACAAAGCGAGTAAGTCTAAGGTGGAGTCGTAGGCGATGGAAGTGGGCTTCGAAGGGAATCCGAAATCCGCACACTGAAAAACACGAGTAAATCATGATAAAGAAACGTACAACATTTATTTTGTAGGAGCTTCCATGAACTTCGGATAACTCTGCCTTTTTCTTTACAGTGGCAAAATTACCAGGCAACCGTCGAAAGGACTGGAGGAGACGTTGGGCCATGAAAATCACAGTGGTTCAAATGTTTTCTAGGTCATCAAAAAAGTGACCTCCAACATCGCGTACACGAAAGCTCAGGGCATTCTGATGCATTGTGTCTTGTCCCGTTGCATTTATCTAAAAGTATCCGTTAATATAATTTTAATATGCTTTATAACTTGCTTTTAAACATCTGTTGCGTATAATTGCCCCTGATTTGTAAACGAAAAATGGCTTGCCTTTTGTGCTGCAAGTGGAAGTTAAAGAAGTCCCATCGCCTGTGATAAGTTATGCAAGCATTATACAAGTGCCCATGGTTTGGCCATGGTCAATGGCATGGCCGTGCACCAAAGCGAAGCCGAAGTATAATGCTAAGTTTATCTTAGGAAGGTTGTCAGGTTTTACATGCACACCTACTGAACTTGTTGCAGAATTCGCCTGCTTTATGATGCTTATTAGGCGGATGAGTCTTAAATATCAGCATTACATTATGTCCACTAACCATCTCCTTCAATGCTTCTCAGTTGGGTGTCAAGTTGGGCTACGGTACTTTCAATTGCTGTTTAAATCAGCAGTGGGACAACGGCGTTTGTCCCGAGTTACAACGTTTTCTTTTAGGTGTGTGGCAAGCTTACTCTTGCCGAGCAACTGCCGCCTCACTTCATTCAATTTGTATACACAATGATCCTTGATACATCTGATATCGCATATATCCATGGTTATATTCTTGCTTAGGTTCATGTACTTGGGATGTCACACACAGTCATAAGTTATGGTTACTTTGTATCCGCATTGTAACCGCGTTAACAATGTCAATATTTCGATTGTTCTCATCAGTCGCAATCGAAATGTTGACATACGGCCTCTCGGCTCCACTATCATGCTTCTCAGCACCCAATTACGTCCCCTCTCTTGTTTGGCCCCTTTTCTGGTCCATTTCGCAACGGTTCAATGGCCGTATAGGTACCCATAGCATCAGCGCAACATCCTAGGCCTCGTTTGATTATCTTTCCAACCGTGCCTCTGATTCTTAAACCTTTTGGACCAGTCCGGCCTCTCAGGCTCCAAAGGCCTATGGGTCTCAAACCAAGGCCACCAACGCCAGATGCTGAGCACTTGAACTTCTCCTGGTCTCCTCCATTCCTATGTTTAACCATACTCTATTGTATACTTTTTCGGCACCTCCTCTGGCCATCGCAAATCTTGGGGTGAAAACGTAGCAATTGGCGGTGCTGTCTGTAGCATTCCCTTACCCTTGGTCACTTCCGGAGCCGGCACCACCGTCGTTTTCTCTCTACAGCTGTCGCAAGTATTGCTGTCTGTTCTCTCTCTTGTGTTCCACACTGGACACCTATCAGACTATGCTGAGCCTAATAAAGCGTGCCGCTCCCGTATACTAACTTAGCAGGCTGCCAGCAACTCATCAATTTGTGAGTTATATCTAGCAGTCTATTTGACTTTAACGTTCCACCGTGGACGTGCACATCAGAGTGGCACACCTAACATCCTTTGCGGCTGCCGCCCAAGATACTGGTATTCCAGATCCTCTTCAGCGCTGGCCCTACAATCATGTTCTAACTAAACCTGTAGTATTCAAGCCATTCTCCATTCTGCTATTAAAGTTGAAGGCCTCTCAGTAAGCAGTTTCTTCCACATAACTAACCCGACTTCCAGTATCACCCTTTCCTGTCGCATATTTGACTTGTTCGCTGCACTGTAGAATTCCCTATCTTTTTTCGCTATTCCAGGTCCCTTTAGGGCTAGCTTTGAACCGTATTTTCGCTACAGTTGTAGTATATAAATCCCAATCTCGTCACAAATTTGACACTCCGTCTCACCCCTTCGCCCTGCTGTTTAGCATCCGATTACTGAACATGTTACGTTATTGCTTTCATGGGTCTCAAACCTGGTGTAATAACTTCACTGGCTCTCGTACCTGTTCGAACGATAAGCTCTAGCACTGTCAACAGATCGATCAACCTGTATCTTAAGCGCTTATTAAACCACTCACTATGTTCTTCTGATTCCCTCCACTCATTTACCGGTTAACAACACCTGATACTCACGGTTTCCAAACAGGACAACTTTTGCGTACGCTAGGCCACTTCGGCCAGCATCTTCCTCACACATTCAGCAAATATCGGGTCTCGTGCTTGAACGCAAAACTACGGATATGATGCATAACATATACGATCACTCCATTGCTTTCAAACAGCACAACTTTACCATAAATTTATATTTATACGATTACATAGTCCTGTTCAATTTTGTTGGCAGTTTTCTCGGGCCGTTTTTCTTCTCTCCCTTGTTCTACAGGATAACATTACCTGCACGGAACACCGCTGTGGACATACCAGCGACGCTCCCATGGGCACGGAATCAATAAACAACAAAGAAAAAACCCGCACTTCTTAATCCTGACACACTAAAGCACCTAGAAAACTAATCAACTCAATACAAGTCACCTGAGCCGTCCGACTTCAACAGCTCCAACCAATTGCAGTCGACTCCGAAGGCGACTACAAAGCCATGGGAAACAAGTTGGCGTTTCGTGACTGCGAATATCCACGCGGGTAATCGGTCAGTTGCAATCTTGTCAATATCATATCACTAGCCGGCAGTGTTCCAGGACTTGGTGGGTCTTCGTCCGGCAAGTGTTTTCCCTACAAAAAACCGCAAAATCTGTTTAACAACACTGCGACGTGGCGGATGTGACTCGCCACTCAATAAAGTAACCGCCCCTAACACACAATGGCAAGTTGACCGATATCATATTTACAAGTTCTGTTCATATACCTGCTCTCGCACGAACACGCCTACATATTTGATTAGTGACATGCCACTATTCTTAAGTATTTTTCAGCCGTTTCCTCATGCTTCACTCATTTGACCCACACTGCGTACGGGACCGCATCGGACCAGTTCCTCATCAACATACCATATTAGTGATCTGATTATTATCTCTACCTCTCGCACTCTGTGTACACAGACTTCATACAACCTTTGGGCCATATGGGCCCACACTACTGTCTTTACACTGTACTACTCCCGCTGTGGGTGCTGCTTATTCTGCTATCATGTACAATATTGCAATGTGCTGCTCATGCCTAAAAGGCGTGTCTCGCTTTGTCGAGAATAAAATATTTGAAGGATGTTTGTGAGTAATGTAAGTTTCGTAGTAGGTAGAAGTCACGAGTAAACTCCACCCGAAACACTGCCTCGACGGGGAATCGAACCCCGGTCCACTAATTTCCGATCCGTTGCTCTACCACTGAGCTACCGAGGGCTGACGATTAGGTGCGGAATTTAACACGTGACTTCTGCTTAGTGCGCGACGTATTGCCAATGAGCTCACAGTAACTGTCCTGGTGTTGCAGATCGGCTCACTCACTCGTCACTTCCCAGTGGACCGAAGTAACTGTCCATCCGAAGTCCAAAGGGCGATGGTAGATTATTTGAAGGATGTTTGTGAGTAATATAAGTTTCGTAGAAGGTAGAAGTCACGATTAAACTCCACACGAAAATCTGCCTCGACGGGGAATCGAAACCCGGTCCACGAATTTCCGGTCCGTTGCTCTACCACTGAGCTACCGAGGGCTGACGATTAGGTGCGGAATTTAACACGTGACTTCTGCTTAGTGCGCGACGTATTGCCAATGAGCTCACAGTAACTGTCCTGGTGTTGCAGATCGGCTCACTCACTCGTCACTTCCCAGTGGACCGAAGTAACTGTCCATCCGAAGTCCAAAGGGCGATGGTAGATTATTTGAAGGATGTTTGTGAGTAATATAAGTTTCGTAGAAGGTAGAAGTCACGATTAAACTCCACACGAAAATCTGCCTCGACGGGGAATCGAAACCCGGTCCACGAATTTCCGGTCCGTTGCTCTACCACTGAGCTACCGAGGGCTGACGATTGGGTGCGGAATTTAACACGTGACTTCTGCTTCGTGCGCGGAAATTCGTGGACCGGGGTTCGATTCCCCGTCGAGGCAGATTTTCGGGTGGAGTTTAATCGTGACTTCTACCTTCTAATAAAATATTTATTTATTTATTCTTTCTTCTTTGACGAGATGGATGAAGGGGAACAATGGTTTTACGCTTCTGAAAATCTTACCCTTATTCCTCCATCCATATAAGTTTACATCCGTTTCCGAAAATGTTGTCTATTTGCGGTTTGTTTAGCCATCTTTCAAGTGTTCCTGCAATCAACCACCGGTATATAATATAGGTTGAAAGATTAACAGGGTGGGGACAAGCCGATCTGATTTCCTGCCACCATAAATATTCTGATTGAGCACTTGTGGATTACATATCTACAAATCACATCTTTATACTTCTTTCCCTACTCGTCAACACATGCATATATTTGCTTTTAGCTTCGTTATATCCCATCTGTACACCTATGAGGATCAAAAAGCACGATCGTTACGTTTGTTTATACGTGTTGTAGCCCGTAAAATCCGTAGACCAAAGCCGCACCGGAACGTAGGTAAGTAGGAAACTGTCTGCAGACAGGCGCAGTACAATTACATCCACCGACGTTGGCATTGCAACCCATTAAAGGTAAGATCGCATGATATGCCAACGAGTGCTAAATAGTTGCGTGCGCAGGCTAAGCGAATCGAGGGTAAAAACAAAGCAAATTATTCGAACACGACATTGTCCATCCCTCTGTTCATAAAAATATAGACCCTACATGTCCATGAGTGGCCTAATTTAATGTCAGCACCTCGAATGATTGTCAGGTAGTGGTATCCGTTAAAGCGTATCGGTAGACAGAGCGGCGTATGTGACCGGAACGTCGTAAGTTTGTATTAGTTTGTACCGAGCACTGTGTTGTAGGTGTGTTCGTCGGTTCAATGGCACGTTGGGAAAGCGCTGCATGCAGCCGTCTTGAATTCACCTTCGTCCCATCGGCTAACTTGTACGTTCCTGGCGTGCACACAGATTCCACACGAGTCGGCGGTCCGATTACGTTATCTCCTCTCCGGGAGTTGGGTTTACTCACACGAACAAATGTCTCTGGAAGATACGTTTTCTTACACGCGTCTATATTTAACCTGGTAAACAGCAATTCTTTCGTATTCTCTGTGATCGGCGGTTTCTTCGGATGTAAAGGCTGCATTTTATCGAGTTCGAATTGTTCGAACCAGCATTAGCCACGACGGGTCCTTGCCGTTGAAGTATGTGAGGTGGTTCTGTATGCCTACAATGCAGACGTCAAAGCATCATCCCAGGATTCGCCCGAAAGCCGAAAGAATTGTTGCGATGCTTACAAAGTACGATTGTCGTTCGGCTAGTACATACGCTGCAGGATTATAGGGTACAGTCCTCGAAGGTATGACACCGTTGAGCCTTAGCAATTCAGAACACTTATTACTTAAAAACTGTGGACCGATATTAGTGACTATAGCTTCGGGTAAACCGTACGCTGCAAACAAATAACGAAGCCATTTTAAAATGACGGTTGTACTTACGTAACCGCACAGAAAAACCTCCGGCCATTTTACGTAGAAAAATGAAGACACAAGCACGTTTCGCATTTACGAAGGTGCAATAGCAAAAGAGCCTATAATATCGACATCAAATTTGCCCTTGGTTCTATGGGATACACGATAAGTTGGCACGAATTAAACAATGCACAATGAGCAATCAATTTATACGGGTTAAGAAGCGTTGCTTTACAACTCCCGTTGGATAGTTAGTGGGGATATCAACATAACAATAATGATGATAAAGATAATAAAATAGTTAATACTTTAAGTATGGAAATAAGGACTTATCGTTTGCTTCGCTGTAGTCCTGCATTCCTCTTAGATTCACAGCACCCACAGTTAGCAACAAATAATTCCATGGTAAACTCCATGTGTAGGATGGAGACGTTGTGTTAAGTAACAAAGTGTAAGTGGATGAGTGCATCGTCCAACCGTCTTCTAAATACTGTTAGTGCCGGTGCAGAGACGACCGATTCTGGTAGAGCATTCCACGGGTGACAGACACGAATGGAAAAGAAATTTCTGCGGCAATCCAGCCGACTGTATTGTTCTGCTAGTTTTAATGAGTGGCCCCTCAGGTTTGTATTGCTGCTGAGTTGCAGTAAAGGGCGGCGCACATGATGTGGGTGTCGCAGAATCAGGTATGCCATAATCAAGTCGCCTCGTGGTCTGCGATAGCTTCTGCTGAACAATCCCAGTCGTCGCAGCCTCTCCTGGTAGGAAAGATTGAGCATTCCAATATTGTTTTTATATGCCCGGCGTTGTGGCTGCTCCAGTGCATTAAGGTCGTGTTTCAGCCGTGGAAGCCAGGCTTGTATTGCATATTCAACATGAGGGCGAACATACGCACTGAGCATTTGTCGAAATATGGAGCTGTTTATTTGTCCAAACGCTCGCCTCATCAGCCCGGCGTGTTGGTTCTCGGTCTTCGAGGCCTTTTCGGATTGCCTGGAGCAACCCAAGTCATCTTGAACCAGGACACCCAAGTCACGTTCGAGAGTTGAATGTTGTAGTACATCCGTTCCGAGTCGGTATGCGTAGCTGCTCTGATGTCGGATGGAAAGCACCTTGCATTTACTGACGTTGAAATGCAATATGTTTTGGGTCGACCATTGATACACTGTATCTAAATCACTCTGAAGCACATGTTAGTCGGCGTTCGCCTGGATCCTGCGCCAGACCTAGATATCGTCGGCAAACATTAGGAAGCTTGAAGCGATTCCCTGTGCGAGGTCATTAATAAACACCAAAAACAAACGTGGACCTAGCACTGCGCCTTGCGGCACACCACACTCCACTTGTATGGTGTCCGATAAAGAGCTCCGAACTCAGACCACTATTTGCCGTTGATGTAGAAAGTTGGCGATCCAGCTTAAAAGAGGGTCTTCGCTCCCGTTATGCCGCAGCTTGGATGGTAGTATCCGATGGTCTAGACGATTGAAAGCCTTGGGAAAACCCAGGTTGAGCACATCAACACTTTCTCCAGAGTCTGCTGCCTTGGTCCAACTACTGCGTGCGAGTAGGAAATTAGTTGTACATGACCGCTGTCGACGGAAACCGTGCTGTTCAGGAGTGATGATGTTGCAGTTTTCCAGATATCACACCAATGCATCGGCAACTATGGATTCCATGACCTTGGAGATTATAGGAGGAAAGGTTACTGGGCGGTAGTTGGAGGGATCAGTTCTGCTTCTACCTTTGTGAATCGGGATTATTATTCCAAGCTTCCACATGACGGGAACTTGGTTCGGGGCTAAGCAGTGCTGGAAAAACTGAGCTAAATATCCTGCCAGTTGGTTTGCTGCTGCTCCCAATGTCTCTGAACGAATGGTGTCGACACCCGGCGAGCTGTGTTTGCGTAGATAAGTCAGCTTCTGCAATACAGCCTCTGCGGTAAAATGGATGTGGGTTAGTCCTGGTGAGCAGAATACAAAGCTTGGTAGATCGCTTGGTGGCAAGACTCTTTGAAACGTGGGGGCGTATTGCATCTGCAGCGCGTTTGCAGCTTCCATAGACGTTCTTTTTGGGCCATCAGCCGTCTTAAGTGGAGGAAATCCTTGCCTCACCTTTCGTAGGCTATTAACGTGCTTGTACAGCAGTTTGTGGTTAGCACTGAAGGTTTTTGCGATGTTCTGCTGATAAGCGGCTTTGTCTTCTCTTAACGATTGAGTGCAGTGGTTACGTTGGGCTACGTAGTTATCCCAAGTTTGGTGCTGGAGCTTCTCTGTACACTCGCCATGCTGTGTTGCGTACTGCCATCCGTTTTCGAGTTCTGCTCCTAATGAAAGAAACGGATTTGCCCTTATTGCAAGCTTTTATCTCTGAATCCTGGGCAATCAGCTGACTGAATGTGTTGACGAACTCGAGCCAGGCGACTTCCAGGGGTTCTTCTTCGAGGGAAGACCATGTTGTGGCGCTGACTAGCTGGGTGAATCGGTCGTAACTTGTGGTGGTTCACACAGTCTCATCGTTATCATTCAGATATTCTGCATAGCAGACGAAGTTGAAACTGATGACTGCGTGATCACCGCGACCCAACGGGCAGTCTAAAACCAACGCATCAATCATATGCTCCTTGTTGGTAAGCACAAGATCTAGCACAGATGGCCTGTTACCAGTTCTGAACCGAGTGGGCAAAGAGATGTGGCTGTAAGAAGGAACAGTAGTTACTTGATCTTGTAGGTCGGTTTTGAATTGTTTTCCGATCGTGGCAGGAACTTCTAATCAAGCTACCTTGAAATCACCCATGATAAGAAGGTGTGTACTTTTGTTGTAAACTGCACCTTAAAGCAGCCGTTAGGTGGTAGTGGGTTTCGGGTGTTTAGTTAGGGGCGCGGTACACCAAGACAATAAGGCAAGCGTCCCTGCCTTTTAACTGCAACCAGCGCCAAAGAGAGTCAGGGAACTGTGAGTCTGAATCCTCCACGGCATCGCACTTCAAGTCGTTTTGGTAGTACAGGATTACCCCTCATCCTTTGTGAGCCTGTCGTTCCGGATCAGCGACATGTCGGGTAGCGACCGTTCACCGTCTGTCATTCCCGTGTGCAATCATGTCTCGGTGATACCAATGACAACATATGAGCCGCAAGCTTGGTGAACTTTCAGTTCAGCCAGTTTGTTAAAAGTTCCCTGAGCATTTATATACAAGCAGGCCAGTTTCTCGGCCTCTAGGAACCCGCAGAGAGGTAAAGCTGTCAAGTGTGGGAGAAGGCCGACCGATGGGAAGTCGGCAGTTACTCGTTTTTTTGATGAGTCAATGATACCTCTTTTGCAACTTCATTCGGCCAAGGTGCATCACAGCCTTCGTTTAGACCTACGTCAAAGTCAATTAAAGCAGCAGTCAAGTTACACTTTTGTACATTCATCAGTATGCTTGCTGCTTCAGTTGCCTTAATATTTGAGCTGTGCAAAGTGTTTGCGACCTTTAACCGAACTTCGGAAGGAAGATGTTTCCGATTGCTCCGCCATCGATCCAAAACATCCTTTGTTTGCTTCTCTGACTGAACCACAATTTTTAGGATTCTAAGGCCGCCTCCTCTATAATTTGAGGAGAGAGGTATCCTGGTGAGTAATAGTGCCCCAACATTATCTAAAGAAAGTGTTTCGCGAATGAACCGCCACCGTTCTAAATCATGCTTTCCGGTCTCTTGAACATCGTTAGAAGGATGTTCTGCCACGCCATGTAGGAAGAGGGGGTTTAAGCGGTCTTGCTTGCTGTGCCCCTCTTCGGTGTTTCGTTTTGGTTGCCGCGCGCACCAAGGGACATCAGCATAGATACGTATCCCACATGATCCGTGTTTTAGTGCGCTTGCTGAGAGCAAAATCTTTTGTATGTCGGTGGAGGATTCTACAGTTACTGTAATAAGGCTGGGTTCCCCATAGTGAGGCCAGTTCGGATGACGATTAATTAGTAACAAGTTTATCGGCTTGGCTTTGATACTCATCTGCATACACAACGAGTTCCATTGATCTTGGTCGGCTCATAACTTATCCCGCAATGTGATGGTGGTAGATTTATGGACATTTGAGCATACAACAGTCCGGGGCATTCAGGACCTCGCACACATATCGGATTGTTGGCAGGCGTAACCTTCCCGAATAACCACCTCGACGCTGGAATTCAACTTCGGCCACTAATAGTATTGTCGTATCCGAGCTTTTGTTCGCACAATCCCTGGCTGACCGTGCGCACGCGCTATCACCAGAGGACTGAGGGTTGCAGGGACCACAAACTGTTCGCCTCTAATAATGCAGTTGCTCACAGTAGAAAGCTCGTTCCGTGGGCTATAGTATGGAGGTATTGTTGTTGACAAATACTTGAGGAATTCAGACCAGCTTTGCGTTGTAGCTCTGCAGCTCTATGCGTAGGACCTCAAGTACCTTGAAATGTTCCCTGCGTATATCCTTTTTGTCAGCAGACATCGTTTTATCTACTAACTTTTACCTTGCTTAATCCTAAGCACATTGAATACGCTCCCTTTACCTCGTATCTGTCAATCGCTTGCTACTGCTCCTCCACGTATCTCTTTGGCTCCGGCTTTTCTGTTTTCCTATGCACCAACTACCACTGATGCCCAATGACTTGCCTTCTACAGTGTAGCTTTCACCTTTGTGCGGTGGACCTCAAGTAATTAGGTATGTTGCGCAAAACTCTGCTACCCCGCATGCAGGCCTTTGATATCATTAATATTTGTTCCTATATTTGACCATAACCACACGGCAGTCTCTCTTCGTCTTGCTTCGTATCTTTTGCTTTGTCCTACTTCTTCACTTATCACTTCGGTTCTGATGTCACGCTCCTGGTATTCAGCACCCGACTCGGAAGCTCTATTTACTCACCTATGACATTGTAGCGCCGTACCTTTTTACGTAGGGTCTCAAGGCTTTGGCTGGGTTGCTTGAGTATATGCTCACCCTAAAGCAGACAATGTCTTCTCTAATTATTGTTCCCTTGGTGTACCATAAGAAAATTGCATATCCTCCCTTCACATTGCTTCGTATTTTTTGTTCTGTCCTACCCATTCTTTTAAGCTTTCGGCTCTGACTTTTATCTCTATTGACGCACCATCTACTTACGCTGCACTACACACCAACCTGTGCTCCTTTAGCTAAGCATTTCTGACATATACAAGTTGCAATATGACGCACATATATCCATCCTCCCTTGCACCCATCGTTGGGCATTTCTAGTGATTGTTCTTTTAACCAAAACAACGAACGATAGCGTGCCTCCACCCTGCGTTCCCTTAAGCGTTTAATTACGAGTGAATTTGCTGCAGAGCTAATGTGGCTTGAACACTCCTAGCCATCTGCTTACAACAAACTTACTTGTGACACCGCATCTCTACCGTCGGATGGTTTACTTGAAGCGCCATTTTATCACAAATGTATGTCCAGAGGATTGCTTGCTCCGCAACCATATCTGGTTGCAACTACGCCATTTCATCCTATCACTACAGCCCGTCTTCTTAACCGCATGCTAGACAGTCTTTATCTCTTAGTTACGCAACCACGCGAGTCCTCTGCTACGAACCTAAACCGGCTCTTACCCTCACTGCCCAATGCGACCAATTGACCTACGAGTGATAATAGAACAACAACATCAGGTGGTTCACTTAATCCATCGAAACGCCATTGGGCAACTTCATTCCACAACTACTGTTTACCAACGTTGCTTATTTTGCAACCCTATCTGTGCTACAGCTGCAACATTATCCCTATCAAGTAATAGCCATCTCTGAGACTGGTGCTCTATTATCAACCCATCCCCCGAGTGCTACGTCTTACACTTGCTGAGCGGTTTCACAAATTCAGATGCCTTGTTTCTTTATACGGGTAGTACGTTCGCAAGGCACACATACACACGAAGCAGTGGCTTGTATATAAACAGCTCTAGGTAAAGAACGTGACAACCCTCCAGATCTCCAGCTCTGCTCACTTCCCCCTTTCCGTTCAAAATTGTTCCTCTCTCGGACATTTTCTTCTTGGCCCCTGGCTTGGAATCATAACCCCGATTCACAAAGGTAGAAGCAGAACTGATCCCTCCAACTACCGCCCAGTAACCCTTCTTCCTATAATCTCCAAGGTCATGGAATCCATAGTTGCCGATGCATTGGTGTGATATCTGGAAAACTGCAACATCATCACTCCTGAACAGCACGGTTTCCGTCGACAGCGGTCATGTACAACTAATTTCCTACTCGCACGCAGTAGTTGGACCGAGGCAGCAGACTCTGGAGAAGGTGTTGATGTGCTCAACCTGGATTTTCCCAAGGCTTTCAATCGTCTAGACCATCGGATACTACTATCCAAGCTGCGGCATAACGGGAGCGAAGACGCTCTTTTAAGCTGGATCGCCAACTTTCTACTTCAACGGCAATTAGTGGTCAGAGTTCGGAATGGAGAAATTCGCAAGGTCATGTACATAATTTAGCTGAGCGCAATGCGCTGCGCAGTGCAAACAAGGCTAAGTCACTTGTACGACTTATGAAGCATCGCAGTGGCCGCAACGACTTGCCCATTAACTCACTCGTGCTTCCTGATAATAGGGTTATTACTGACGCAGCAGAGTTGTGCGACTTCATTAACGCACACTTCTGTGATGCCTTCACTAGCACTAATGTGTTACTACCAAATACGATTTCAAAGTTTACAGACGATCGCATTTACACCATTGATTTCAACCTGAACACTATCAGTCGAGCTCTACGCTCACTGAAGCTGACACACAACCCCGGCCCTGACGGAGTCCCATCCTCCTTACTATTACTCGGAGGCCCGGATATTCCAATCCTTCTTCTCAACGTTTTCACCCTCTCCATGACGAGCGGAAGCTACCCAACCATATGGAAACACTCCATAGTCATTCCACGTCACAAACGAGGTTGTCGCCAAAATATCGACAACTATCGACCTATAAGCCACACACCCTTTGCGTCCAGAGTTATGGAAAGGATAGTCAAGGAGGGAATGCTTCATTTCCTGCTGCAGCGCAATCTCATAAATAGGTCCCAACACGGGTTTTTGCCGGCTAAATCTTGCCAAACATGCCAGTTTGAATTCTTGAACTACGTGACACACTCCATTGACTCGGGGCAAGCGCTAGTCATTATCTTCTTGGACATGAAAAAAGCGTTTGACCGGGTTCCACACGATGGACTGCTGATTAAACTAGCTGCGTTCGGTGTCTCTGGCCATCTTCTTTCTTGGTTTTCTTCCTACCTCTCTAGCCGAACGCAGTCAGTAAAACTAGGCGACACATCTTCTAAAAAAGCACCCGTAACTAGCGGAGTATTTCAAGGTAGTGTACTTGGCCCTCTGCTGTTTCTGCTATACATTAATGACGTCTTCCGCGTCTTTCGATACGGCACTCCATACGTTTTTGCCGATGATATCAAAGTTGTATTTTCGTTCGAGCCCAGCTGCATACAAAATAGCCTCTCAAACATTCAGAAAGATCTTCGTGCTCTTGAAAATTGGTGCGATATTTGGAGACTTGAATTCTCACCAATGAAATGCAATGTTCTCTCCTACCGTTGCACTATACCACACAACACTCTAACGCTTAACGGCACACCCTTAGGTAACAGCTTCACCGTGCGAGACCTCGGTGTGCATTACTCTAGCTCGCTAAGCTTTTCCGAGCAAGCAAGCTATAGCTCTGCCAAAGCCAGATCTATTATCGGGTATATACTGAAGTCAGTAAGCCTAACTGAGTCTCGGCTCACGCTCTACAAAGTATGTGCTCGACCGATTTTAGAGTACTGCTCGATAGTTCTCTCCAATTCACGGAAGATTGATAGATTGAGGATCGAGAAAGTCCAGCGGTTTTTCACTAAGCGCCTTCTTGGTCCATCTACGCTCAACTATCAAGGACGCTGCAAACTACTTGGACTGGAGCCTCTCTGGCTGCGCAGGCTTAAAGCCAACCTCGTATTCCTCTACAAACTTCTCAAAACCTCTGACTCATGCATAGGCGAATTTTTTCAACCGATGGGGATACACGTTACCCCATACGCCAAAAACCCCACTCATTCTCTCTCCCTAAGACACGTCGCAACATTCGTTCAAACTTCTTCCTCTATAGATATGCGCACGTATGGAACAAGCTACCAGGAACAGTCAGGGCATCAGAAAATGCAGTGCAATTCTCCTCGACCATAAAACGACTACTCAACGTCCCAAAAGTGGCAGAACTTCTGGACAGCTGCGTTGCTGAAGACGAGTTCTGGGAACAAGGACCTGCTCACATATAGGACATGTAATCACACAGCCACCGCATCCTCAAATGGACGAATAACTCTCGTGGCCTGGCTGTACTCTAGCCTCGTATGGCCCGTCTACTGCTTTCTGACTGCTTCCAGACATCAGCGACGCTAACGACTGGCTCTAATGTAGCCCCGTCTGAACAACCCCTGCTTCCTGATCACTTCCAGACACCAAGACGTTAAGGATCTGGGCTCTGTGGTCCCAACACTGTTCTTCTCAACCTGCTAAATTTCGCTCCGCAGGCTAACTACCTTTTCAAATAGTACTTTCGTCCCCAGCTGCTTCTTTTCTGATGAAACTCATTACTTTTATACCCATTCTTATTTGGCGGCCTAACTTCATCTTGCCGGCTTATCCGGACTCGTCTGGACGGTCTACAACTTTCTGACCCTCCTCGGACCTCTGAGATCTAAGTGAATTAGGCTCTTCCGAAGTAACATCATGTAACCCTCAACTGAAATGAATTGTTGGCCAAGGTTCATCCTTACTACTATGCCCCCTTTCTTCTTGTACATGCCTATTGTGCCGATGCTCTCCTTAAGTACTTAGACCTAATTCTACGGATTTCACTCTTTGAGCTGATATACTAATCTCGTCTCAGTGGTCTCTTTGCTTCCGACTACGTGACCCTAATGATCAGGGCTGGGCAGAATTACGGTCTGCTCACATCTCCCTGAAAACATCTTTGGTTTTCCCATTTCCCCTCAATAGAGCGTTTTCCTGTTCTCACTCTGCATTACTTTTTCAATTGGACGGATATCCCTTCGGACCTGGCTCTTATATACCTTCGGCTGACCAGCCCCCTGTTTCTGACTGCTCCCCGACATCCGAAATGTTATTACTCTAGGCTCTACATTCCAAACACTCTGTTCCCCTCGTCCCGAGACCTTTCCTTGGTCTTGAACCTCGCGTCTGGAACAGGCTACCATTACAAGTCAGGGCAGCCGAGAATACTGCACATTTCCGATCATCCCTACATAGACACCTTGCTACCCTGCTACCTTGCCCACCATATACTGCTGGCTCCTTTCTTACCTTTACTACATGTCCTTATCCAAACGCGCCGACTAATCAAGTCCTACCCGATCGGCCTCCTGCTCTCCGGATTTATTCAGACTTCTGAGACGTCATCTCTCTTAGTTCGGCTGACTCAACTACCCGATTACATTACCTGGAGAGCATCGTGGGCTTTTCCCATCTTTCGTCAATAAACCTTTCCCATCCTGACCCTAACTCTTATTATCGCGCTCTGCTTTCATTTCTTCTTCAATTGGAGTGCACGATCTTACTGCTCTGAGGTGATCTAGTCCCACTGACTAGCCTCTTTCTCTCTGAATGCTCCAATGCTACTCTGACTTAAGTGGTATGCGCTATGCAGACTCAACGCTCTTGTCCCCCTACCCGGAGATTCTGCTTGACTCGCTCACCCTCTATTGTTGCGGACCTTTTCCTGCCTTTAATTTTACGTGCTATTCCTACGCGCCGACTAATCTAGTCTCGCTAGATCAGCCACTTGTTTTCCAGTTTTACTCAGAGTTATTCCACGTTACAAACCTTGGTTCGGCTGACTCAACGTCTTGCTTACATCACCTGGAAAGCCTCGTGGGCTCCCCCACTCCTTATCAGTAAACCATTCTCATACCGACCCTAACCTTTTCTTATCTTGCTTTCGATTTTTATTCCCCTTTTTTGACCGGACGGCCAGCTTTACTGCCCTGCCGTGATCCTGTCTCACTGGATTAGTGTGTTTCTCTCTGACGGCTCCCATGCTACCAAGCCTTAAACGGTCTAGGCTTTGCAGAGTTAACTCTATTACCCCTACGCTTAGGGATTGCTAGACTTGTACCCTCATTACTGTTTTAGCCTCTTTCTTATCTGCATTGTACGACCTAGTCCCAAATCGCCGATAAATTCAATACTGCTTAGTCGGCCTCGTATTCACTGAATTCTTTTGGACTTCTGAGACATCACTTCTCTTGGTTCGGCTGACCTAATGATTCTGTTTACATTACTTGGAGAGCGTCGTTGGCTTTTCCACTCTTTACCAATAAACTCTTCTCACCCCGACCCTAACCTTTACTTCTCTCGCTTTCTGTTTTCAATCCTTTTTTAATCGGACGTCCGGCTTTACTGCGTCGGCGTGATCTTGGCTTACCTGCCTAGTCTGTTTCCCTCAGTCTGCTACTATGCTACTGGGACTTACGCGGTATACGCCTCGAACTACTCCTCGCACTGCCGTCAGGTTTCGGCCCGCCTTCGCAGACTAGCCCCGGACAAGCTCAAAGCTGCTAAGGCGGAATTGGAGCAAATGCTCGAACTGGGAATTATCCGCCCGTCCAAAAGTCCATGGGAATCAACATTACACATGGTGCCTAAGAAATCCGGTGACTGGCGCCCCTGTGGGGACTACAGGGCACCTACCAAAGTTGCCATCCCGGATAAATACCCCATTCCGCACATGCACGATTTGACCTCAGCTCTAGCTGGCAAGTCTATCTTCAGCAAGGTCGACTTAGTTCGTGTCTATCATCAGATACCTGTGGCGTCAGACGACATCGCTAAAACAGCAGTCATTACGCCATTTGGCCTATTCGGGTACCACAGAATGCCTCTCGGCCTCAGCAACGCTGCCCAAACTTTTCAGCTTTTCATTCATGAGGTAATGCGAGGACTCGAAGGCGTTTATCCCTCTCTCGATGACATTCTTATCGCCAGTTCTTCTGACGAGGAGCATCTTCATCACCACGACGCCTCATCCAACGCTTAACACAGCATGGGGTTACCGTCAACCCCGATTAATGCGAGCTTGGCCAAAGTTCCATCGACTTTCTTGGCCACCGCATATCTGCCTCGGGTTTCGAAGCCCTGCCAGGCAAAATCCAGGCACTGAAGGACTATCCTGCGCCCAGTTCCTTCAAACAGTTACACCGATTCCTTGGCCTGGTTAACTATTATCGACGCTTTATTCATAACTGCATGAGCAAGGTTCAAACAATACCTGACGTGCTCCGCGGTAAACAACGCTCTTTTCATATAGCAGACAACGCTATACTGTCTTTTGAGAAGCTCAAAGACGCTATCTCCAACATAGCGCTTCTCGTCCACCCAGGTACATCTTCACCACTCTCCCTGACAACTGACGCATCCGACACTGCCGTCGGTGCAGTTCTTCAACAACTCATCGACCATCGATGGATACCTCTAGGTTTCTTCTTAAAACGCTTACAACCTGCCGAATCGCGTTACAGCACCTTCGGTAGGGAACTGTTAGCCATCTACCTAGGTATCAGAGATTTTCGTCACTACCTCGAAGGTCGGCCCTTTACAGTCTTCACTGACCACAAGCCATTGATCTACGCAATCAATGGCGCAACAGACAAGTATTCGCCGCGGGAAACTAGACACCTAGACTACGTTTCTCACTTTACGGCAGACGTACGACATGTCTCAGGTGCTCTCAATCCCGTCGCGGATGCGCTTTCACGCATTCAGCACATCAGCTTCTCGCCTGGCACCAACATTGATCTAGCCGCTATGGCTGCTGCCCAACAAGCTGCTCTCGGCATATGCAAGCTACGACACAGCCCCACTGAGACGATCACCATTGATCGACTCAAGCCAGCATTCCTCGACAAGTCTGACTCTTCGGTGCAACAAGCGCCTTCACAGCCTGTGCCATCACAGCTCGCACCGCAACCTCAGACGAGTCAGCCCGCTCCAGCAGAACCTACAACCGCAACCGACAGCACTCCTGCTCGCCCTACTATCGATCGACGCGGTAGGACACTCAAACCTCCAGTTCGATTTTCGGACTTTGTTAGCACTCACTATTTTACGTACAACGTGCCTTAGAAATTTTCTGCTCTTACCAAACATTTTTGAAAATCCACAAAAAAGATCAAAACGTTTTGAAATTACCAAAAAATAGCAAAAGCTTTTGAAAACCCAACAACAGCTTTGCACGTTTTTCGCTTTACACTCTTTTGTGTATGGCTATGCATTTATGCTGCTTTTTCCTTTTGATTTCCATATACACCCCGTCGGTTGATTCCCCTCGGTTTCACTTTCGCTGGATCTCCGCACGTCAACTGCAAGTAGGACGAACTTCCTGTTCAACAGCCTACGTGAACTTTACTAACTGCCCCCCCACAAACAGTTTTTTACCGTTTCGACACCGTAGGGAGGACACGGGTGGGAGGCCGCTAGGGTCCGATTGCATGGTTCTCCCCCAGCAGCTGCATCGGGTTTCACAACCTGGTCTCGCAGAAGGCTGGCCCGCGACGGACAGTCCTCACGTAGATCGAAGGACTGCTTACACAGTCCCTTCTGGGAGAGGGCTATGTAGCAGTCTGGAGATTCCCCGGTTTGCCTGTGTAAAATTCTAACCAAAATTCTATAATTGCACACCTAGGCAACCGGTGTGGTTCGTTGAACTGCTTGCTGAGTTCGAATGCTTTACTTGCTCATCGCCATTTTTGCTTGGCGCTCGTTTCGGTTGCAACGCGCGACTGCCCTGTGTGCTGTACTTGATCCGTTCCCCTAGCTAGAGCGTCCACGGTGTCGTTCTTTTATAGCTAGGTAGCAGGGAATCTTTTACTGTACCAATAAAAGTTGCCCTGCAACTCGATCCGTCTTCTCGAATCGCTCTCTGGGCTCGCGGTACAGGCAACCCTCTAAATACTGGAAGCGTCTGCATGAAGCTGTCTAAATACTGTCTAGTTATACGAGACTCTTCAACGTTTAAATTCTCAGTGCAGCAAGACTGTGGAATAGCACGTGCCAAAAGATGTATGGTTAACCTACGCCATAAAAGCAATACATAACCTGCAAAATCAAACGTTTCAAAAACGTCACACTTCACATCTTTGAAACTTGCAGTAGTATGTATGGAAACATGCATATGAGTGGGGGAGTTGCTCTATAAAACTTCCAAAGACCACTCACTACAAGTTTTTTTCGGCAAATAGTCCACGTTTTGCCTTTAGGAGCGATGCTAGCAGCCTTGCGGCGAGCCTATTTGGCTGAGACAACTGAAACGTAAGTTGCTGCCCTGGCACAATCTCGTAAACCAAAGAACCCCACCAACCGTGCAAATTAGGGCTGCAACATACTTTTACCTGCAGGCAGTTCAGCAGGACCTGTAAACTAATTGTGCCCAGAAGTAAAACAGCTATTCGATCCAAATACTTCACCAGATATTCTATCGTCCAGAATAGCCTACCAGTCATTATCTGGTTCAGTACAGTGGCAAGCACATTCCGCAATAAAATTTTGAATTTTTCGAACCAGAACTCGATAAGTTTTTACCAGGTAAATCAATAAAGACTTATTCTAAGATGGATCAAAGAATTACTAGCCAGTAAGAAAAGACGTTACACAAAATTCAGTACAAAAAAGCAATGTATAGCAGAATATTTTGATGATACAGTCCATCCAAAAATAGGTATTACTCGTGCAAAACCATAGTTCTTACTCTGCTAACGATCAAGCCCTAATACAGGGACAGCCACCAGCACGGTCGGCCAAAAAAGGCAATAGTAGCTGCAATTAAATTACTTAGCTGGAAGAACTAATCAAGACTCCAACGTAGAAGTTAGCTTACAGTTTTGGTGCAGCCAACAACATGTATCCATGCTCACAGTGGTCATCATTCCTACAGCTGCAACTACCCGATTTACGTAAGTACTTACTGAGGTTTTATTTTTTAATACTTCACACCATGTTGGAACTAAACAGGGGAATCCGAGGATCACTACGACAACTTATGGTAAAAGACCACCTACTTCCACAGGTGGCCAAACACTACACGAAGTGCTCGTGACAGCGTGCTGTAATATGTGACCAGTTAATCAACCGTGGCCGAACAGCGTTACGGAAAGCACAATGACCAAGCAAACGAAGATCATACTGCACCCAAGGAATACAACCCTGCTCCATAAGTAGGTTCCGATGTGGTTCCATAATACCTAGCATATGCCATTCATCCCACTAATCCCGTTGTGTGACGAAGGCAATGGACTTCATGTCAGGATTGTTTAAGAGCATTTTCGTTTATATCTTGAGGAAAGAGCTAAAGAAAGCATGGCGTTGCAGGATACCAATACTGAGGCCCAAAACTGTCTGTCACGAGGAAAGAGCAAGAAGCAACTGAGCAAATTGCCTCCTCCGTAGCAAGGTTCAAGCACAGGTACAGGTGCGTACGTTGCCAGCTTTCGTTATTAAAATCCTTAAATTGCTTGCCTAGAAACAATTATGATTAGCCAGGTAGACTGAGCATCAAACCGGAAAGGCACCAGTTAGTCGTTTTGCCCTATTAAAGCACGTCACCTGCGCGCGACCTACTGCTCCATCAGAAAGCGGATCCATGCTCGCTAGCAGCTTGCTCCGCCAGCCAGCAGCGTACACCGCTGAGCCATGGGGTCGTTGGTAAACTCTCATAACTTGCAAATTACCTGGGATATAGCGCGACCCACCCTGAGCTGCTTGAATGGACCAAAAATTTCAGCAGTTTCTCATGCTCATTACTAGGATTCTTTAATTTCTACGCAAACCCTGCTGCTGTGAGGGGGAGTCGTGGCCTCTGGAAGGCAGCCACTGTCCTCTGAAAAGGCTGTAACCTGCACTGCAGTGGAAGAAGGGTCAAGCAAAGACTGCTTTCCTATGACTGAAAAGATTTAAAAACAAGCTCCTTCTTTTTAACATTATTAATAAGCGTGTTCCCAGAGTATTGTCGTCAAGCTATGGAAAACTGTCATCTGTCCTAACCGTAATGGCCATTATTGCTGTGCTCACAGCTTGCTAATCATGAACTGCAGTCGACTTTATTTTTAGTGAAATACGCCAATAGGTAAAACGAACTACCGATACAGTTACGCTTGAGTGCTAACCATGCCAAAATGCAAAATTCCCTAGACTTTCCTCACTAACACGAAGGTGGTACAGATAACCGGCTCGCAACAATGGCCAGAAACCTTGACGGAATCCGGTGCAAACAACCTATGAGCAGTCAGCAGACTGCAGTCAATTTATCCCCACTTTATTAATACCCATGGAATTGAACAGATGCATTTACAATCTTTTCTCCCCTACACTACTTTTGACTGCTGCCGAGTTTCGCTACTTAGAAAATTGCAAAAGAGGGGTACAAATATTTGTGCTTTTCAATTTCCATTATTTACGTAGGAAAAACCTTATGCACCTCATTCGCACTTTGAGTGATCAGGTGGACAAGCCGAGGGAAAATGCATGATCCACAAATCTGTTTCGCGTCGTTTATTATAATTATTCTGTTTTAGTCCGGACAGACCGTGACACTACTTCTGCGTATAAATGATGGCTCCTGCTTGGGAGAGTATATCTCTTGTATGTAAATGTACGAATTTATTCATTTAGTTAGGTATTTAACTTCCGCTTAACTTCCAAGTTATCGCTGTCTATCACTGTGCCCCATGGCTCAACGGTATAAGCTACTAGCAAGTGACACACGCTGTTAACTGTCGTGCATTTGGTTCTCGGTGAACTTGGAGGATGCGTCCCACTGATGAGGCCCAATGGCGCGAAACGGCCGTTTGCTTTTTACACATTGGTGGCCGCATTATCTAGCTTGGCTGCTGCTGGGACGATGCAGTAGCATTTCACCAAAACCCTTTTACTTATTAGTAAAGAGTCAATAAGCTCTACTTAGAACTGCTCCAAGAGTGCTTACTGTGAAGCTAGTTACAAGTATGCTGTGTCTTCATTTCGTATATCTGTACCTCAAAGCAAAGTTACCTGTCCAGTGAAACTTGATGCTAGTGAATAGACTTCAGCCACATTGGATACCATTGATCAACTGAAATCAAACCATTGCATACAACGCTACCAGAACGTGCCACCTGGTTAACAGCGTTTCCTTTGAAGGTAATGTCCACGGAAACTATGTGATTGCAACCATTCACACATGTGGCAAGGAAAACATTTTTATCCAGTGTGCAGGCATTTGTAAAGCCGTGACCAATGTGGATATTGAGTATCTTATATGCGCTCCTTACACACTCGGCTTCAGTCATGGTTAACACACTGAATGTAGTGGCAGCAATAAAGACAACGCTGGAGGTTACGGTACTTCACTCATTTAATAAAAGGGCACAATCAGCTGGTTGGGCTACGCGGATCTGATATTCTATAGCTTTTCTTTCTGAACATCACTGCGTCTTCATTTACGCTTTTACCTGACAGTTCTCATTCGTATAACTTGTTTTCCGTAACCCAGATGAAGCAACTTAGCACCGGTGTTAAACCACAAGGAAGGATACGCGGTTGTTCATCATTCCGAGGATTAGGAGGAACCGGAAAAACTATGAGGGGAAAGGTGGTCAGCCATGCGATACCGCTTGTTCATTCTCTGTGCGTTATGTTGGACTGAACCATCTTCTAGCACGTATCATCGTAATGGGCGTGAAGTGCCCAAGGGTCCAATGATACGATAGAATGTTAGACAAGTTGAACTCTGACCACCGTTCTGGGTGACCCACACATTTGCTGTGAAGCCGAGTATTTAGTATCATCGATGGATTTGGAGCTACTGAAAGATGCCTAGCTATCGCAAGCGGACATGACTGCTGTGTAGTTTAGCACCTCGGTGGAACTGAAAGCGCAGCCACATAGGATTTTGTATTTGATCATGTGATGACACAGAAGATGTGTTTGAACACGATGGATGCATGTTGACTATCAGCTACAAACATTAGGTAGTAACTGCCTAGGCTTTCTTCACTGGACATTGTCTGACACAAAATCAGTCTCAACAGTCACAAATAGAGGTAGCCTACAATGGTGATTCGGAACTACCCACATAAGTATTCGTAATAATGCCACCAAATAATTGTTTTGCAAAAAAGTTAATCCTGTAGATCAATACTTCCTTTAGACCTGCTGAGCTTAAGCCCATACCCCTAACGAATTCCTATCGCATATATTAACGTGGTGCCCTAGCCCAGGTATTCCCAACCTTTTTTCAGCCGTCGCCTCCCATTGAACCTTTCCATTTCTCATGGCCCCTCGCCATTGATCACTACAATTTCAGCAATCAGTAACACCTAATGGACATAAATTTCCAGTGGGCATATTGGTATCCTTTTTATGATGGTCAAACTTTTAATTTTTTATTATTATTCATTTTGTTATTATTCATTGTGCGGCAGCATCAGGTCACTCGGCAGTATTTACCCAAAAGTCATCATAATCATTTAAAATAGTATTTAGTTATTTTTGGCATTTAACAAAGGCATGTCTTGTATGTGGTGGTGTAGTAACTTTCTAGCAATATGTTTATCGCGATGATAATAATACGAGCTTTGGGCTTGATATCCTTGAACAATTTTCATCAAGTCCGGCTCCAAACTTGACAGTCTGTGGCGGATATCTTCTTTTCCGTGGTGTCCAGTTTGCTTCCAATTTTTGGTAAGCAAACCTCTCTACTGAATCCACATTCAACCAAGTATGCGGATAGGAAATCAAGCAATGATGTTTTAGCTATTCCCCACAGTCTGGAATATCTGTTAGGAGCATCAGCCATTTATCCAAAAATCCAGTTTATATTGCATGACTTCGGATCTTGTTGGGGTGACACTGTGAAGCGCTATGAGACTTTTCTGGATTTTAACCCTAATATCGCAGGGCTGTACCTCATATAATCTAACATCTAAATCGGGACTTCTATGTCAAGCATGTCATTAAACTTGACTTTCATTCCTTTCTAGGTTCATTGTAAATGACTGAAAAGCAACCAAGCCTCCATCTTTTAGGTTCACTGTAACTATAGCAAGTAGTAGAAACCTCAAATTCCCAACTTCCAATGTTTTGAGCACACACATCTAGCTATTTAAGGAAAGCTATAGTACTTTCTTTGCTGAGACGATATATGGCCCAACTTGTCTTGAAGAATTTTATTTAATAAGTTGAGTTTTTCAAAAACATCAACCAGATGGTACATGTCTGGCTTAGCTGTTAAAAACGTTTTTCCTACTCAGTTCCAGAAGAAAATATGACAGTGCTGTCTCAGCGTGATGGCCGTTGGAGAGCCAGCTAACTTCTGCATGCAACAGGAGCAGCTTGAACTCTACACATTTCACATACAACTGCTGGGAAAGACGATGTTGATGTGGTGACGATTTAATATTTTTGACTACTATTTCGGATCCTGTACCGATGAAATTGGCTGTACCCACGGACGCCGCTGCTTTTTGATTTATTGTGCTGGATTCTGCTTTGGTTTGGGAATACTGCGTTATACGTGCTTTCTCTGTGTGAATTGTGCACCAGGACGTTGTTTTTGGTGTATTTTTCATCTGTGCGAATTCAGTGGATATTCTCCTGCTACTGTCGAGGACCTCACTAATTAGCCCAACGGCTGTCTGTGCTTGCCATCTTGGATTTGTTCTACAGCAACCTAAGCGGTGTCTACCAGGCCACCAGCTAAACCGAAAGTATTTGGATTTAGCATACAAGTATAGACTTGGCCACGAAAGACTTCTGCAGAGCTGACCATCGCAATGGCACACACTGCTTGTCCACGGAAAGCTAAACCCAAAGCTTCCGAAGTGAACTTTAGTTGTGGCGTAGACAGATATGTAACATTTGAGCGACTTGGAATTGAATGCAGAAACTGCCAAAAATACTTTCATTCTCGGGGTGCGCGCCTTAGACTTAGCCAGATAAATAAACTTCATAGTGCGGCCGATCCTCTCTAGTTCCGCACCGGGTGTAGGTCTTTTCCGATCATCAGAGCTATAAATGTGTTGGCGCAGTAGGGTGAAAGGCTGACACCGATTCTAGAGCAGGCCGCAACAGTGAAAGCTGTTCCACATGAATCAGACAAATACGTGCCCCGAACTCGATGCTCAACGTCAAGCTCCACATCAGAACAACTCCAGATTTAGTAACCCCGAGAATAGCGGCTGCTCCTAAAGATGCGTTCGTCCTGCATTATTCAACAGAATCACACGCTACACTGAACAGCGTTAAAGGACCGACAACGTACGCCTCCGTTGTTGCTACACATATGACAGAGGCTCCTCCAATCCTAACCCCGCGCGCAGCCAAACGTGGTAATACTACCAACACCACCATGGGACTCAAGGCCCTAACCTTTGTCCAACCGAAGAAAGTAGCGGCTGGTCCCTCCAAAAAGGAGAACATGAAACACTACTACAACTCTCTTATGGTTATATGCTCTAATGTGACTGAATTCGGGGTGAAGACCATAAAAGGAAGGTAACTAGACGACAAAGACCAGTGGCACTCCCTGTGTCAACTAAAGGGGTTCAAGCTAAAGCAGTCATTATGGTGCATCGCGTTCGTCACCCAAACTCCGTAACCAACGGTGAACTGCACTTACTCCAGGTAACCCTTCAGTCAGGTAATGATGCAGAGACAGATTTCTGTGGGTCACTCTACACCGTACCATCACATGCACTGTGTGAATTCTTCCAGATATTTCTTGGTGCAAACGCCAGCTACGTAAACAAAATACGGATGACTTCCGTAAACAACAAGACGCAAAATATATCCTTGTTCACGGTGTCCTCGAGCTCCCGAAATTAGGCGAGTTAGAGACCAGGGCGCATGGCTGAGATAAATGGTCTTTTATTCATAAGAGGTTCTCACTCGAATAGTTTATCGCTGCTTCGATATCAAGGTGGTTGAGAGGAAGTGTTTTATACCATGAAGGATCTGCGTGCGCACGTAGCGTTGCATACAAATGGCGGTAAACACACTCCACCATGCCATTAGCGGCCGGATGATTTGCCCTCGTTTGAACGTGGCGACAGCCTAAATCCTTAAGCAACGTGGCAAAAGTCGACAAGAAATGTGACCCTCAATCGGTGGTCGCGATGGCGGGACAGCCGTATTGAGCTACCCAGCACACCAGAAAAGCTTTCGCTGCCGTTTTCGAAAAGCAGTTAGGTATGGGAATAGCTTCCATCCACCTAGTGAATCGATCGACACAGATCAGTAGATATACAGAGCCTTTCAAAGACGGCAGAGAACCTAAGAAGTCAACCTGCACGTAGTGCGAACGTACATCTGGCGTAGAAAGGGTTCCTACTGGGCGTTTCGCGTTGACACGGAAAGGAAGCAGCTGCACAAGTACGAACGTCACGATTGACATTGCGCCAGCCGAACCGTGCGGTTACCAGTTTAACCAATGCACGAACGTCTGGATGAGACAAGCCGTGTAGCGTGTCGAACCCGGTCTGCCGAAACTTGCGTGGGCCGACAGCGCGACGTGCCTAGAGATAAAGCGCAAAGTATAGTCCCGTCGGATGATGTCAGCGGAACGAGTCGTATGTCCAGTGTGGGAAACCAGCGTTGAATTTCGCTGCGGCTATGACTGTCGAGTTGATAGCCGTGCAGGCGTCAGCAGAGATATTTTGGATTTGCGAAAGTGCGTCGGCGAGTTTTGTGCACATCTGAGACGTGTCGTATATCAGTCTTAAAATGAGCGGTGTAGCCTAGAGGATGCGACTCTAGGAGCGTATCGGTCGGTAGTCGAAATAAATACGTAAGTCAGGGTTTCTGGTCGGTGAAGACGGCAACGAAGCGGTCTTCAAAGACATGCCGGAAACGACGTATGGATAAATAAACGGCTAATAGTTCTCTACCCAAAGTATTCGGAGGTTGCAAACGTGTGGAGAAAAATGATCCCAGCTGCCAAGTGTCACCTACGTTTTCTTCCAAGACCGCCCCAACTGGCATCTCAGAAATGTCGGTACTGAGCGACAGTGTGACTACTGGGTCGTGCTGCGCTCTAGAAGCTACGTTGGGGGTAGCCCCTTTCAAACCGTGGAAGGCGGCGCATGTTGCAGCAGGAAAGTCGTACTTCTTAAGTTTTCCCCGGAGTAGGTTCGTGAGGAGTTGCGGAAAAGAAGTGCAACTAAGAATGAAACCGCAATAACAGTTGACGAGACCGTCAAAGAGTCTTAGCTGTGTGAAAGAGTGAGGCCCGGGGTAGTCGAAGACGGCCGTAATATTTACCTGTAGTGGCACGACGCCTGCAGTGGAGATATGATGGCCGAAAAAGCTGACCGAATCGACACTAAACGAACATTTTTCCGCGTTGATCATTACCCCGTGTTAAGATAAAGATTCAAATTGCGTTCGCACGTGGCGTAAGGGCTCCACGCGTGAGAAGCTCGGGATAACTATATCGCCAATGTAGGCATAATCGATCCTTGACGTAAAACACGCGATTTGCTTGGTTGTTGACGGGTACGTTGGTCGTGACAGTACGCGGGATATTACCTTCCACTAAAGCGGCTGTGTGGTCCAATGCAGGGAGCCCGATGACGGCTAGCCGTTCCACCAGATTTGCGACGATACCAGCACAATTCTTTTTGGCGGATTTGGTGTGTTATAGACTGATAAAGTGTAGAGAAAAGGCTGCAAATTCTTGTCGAACGTGGCTTACTCAGTACAGGCACAGAGGAGCCGCAATGAAGGGTATCCTAAAGGTGGTCAGAATCTCACAGTGGCACACACTGCTTCGAAGCCTTCATTGTTGCTATCCTGCTGCAAAGTAGCGCAATTTCTTCGTCTTTAGTAGCAGATCCGCCTGACGGCTTGAGCAAATATGTACCTCTGCTTTACTCGGCGAGAATAGGTCATCGGAGTTACTGGACATCCGCTGCCGAAGGCGTTCGAATCTAGCGTCTGCATTTGTAGCCCGTTCTACCAGTGACGTATCCAGAAACATAGACAGTATAAACGGCAACGGCTCCGGGACACGCACAAACAGCACTTCTAATGTTCCTACTTTGTACAAAGATAAGGGACCGGCGATGCACTGAATTTCACGGAGCAACATCGATAGCTTGTAATCTGCCAGCTTGAGAACATGGAAATGTTTAACTCAAACTGCTGCGCTGAGCTGTAACTCTTTTAGAAGCGCTTGCGTCATTGTTCCATACATTGCCTCATTCGTTGAAGAGAGTAAAATGTCATCCACCAGTGTCACAACCAACGGAGGAAGGCGTAGGATGCGCTGACGTTTCCTCGGACAGTTAGGCTGAATGCCCTTATTTTTCAGTTCCATCTCAAATATCGCAAACCAAACCTCTAGATTGCGTTCCATCAAACTTGGAACAGTCAAAGTAAACACGTTTACTATGCAAAACTACTCAAGTGCTGCTTCCGAAATGTGAATGAACAAAAACAAGGTTCAACTACTAAACTTACGCAATGAACAAAAGAATGCACGTAAACAATCGAGAAAAAGAAAACAACTCATGAAAAAGCAAACGATGAAAATGTCTAAATTTGCGCGTGCGAATTGAGTCACCTATTTGTAGGACTAGTAAATACTAGTCCGTGACGGTGCGCGAAATTAAGTGTGCATATCGGAAGGCAACTGGAGTCGGACACAGCGTACTGTATTCGATGGGCTACAAGAAGACGCGGACGTATGAAGCAAGGCAGGAGGAACACGGTAGCGCGGGAAGTTACAAGACGGACATGTGTTAAGTCGGAAGTAAGTCAATCTGGACGTACTGTAAGAGTGATTAAAACAAGAAGGAAAAGTGTACAACTGGTCAAAGATGAATTTGTATACGAGCTAAAAGTTATCTTTTGGGGCGCTACAGCTTGACTAGCAGCGCAATGCTAATTGTCACAACCCTTAGAGAGCCGATGCATGGCTGGACAAAATTTCAATCCATCCATGATCTCATTCGTAGTTGACGCACGCACGGAGTTTCCGAGCGCATTGTGCTGTTGATACGGATCAAAGTTAGGGTAGCAAATTGTTATGTTTCCACTTTGGTGGATAAGAGTGAATCAAAACGTTATTTGCGCTTGGCCACTTGCAGTATGCATACGCTGTAAATTTTAATATTTGGAAGACAATGAACAACGACTGTTTATCGTTTGACCACGTTTACTGTGCATTTGAAGAGAAATTACCCTGGGATATCCGTGTCAAGTGAATAATCCCAAACCTTAACCGACTAACGATCAGCACGAGGTTTTGGAGCTCCAAAAGATAACTTTTAGCTTGTGTACAAATTCACCGTTGACCAATTGTACACTTTTCCTTCTTGTTTTAATCACTCTTACAGTACGTCCAGATTGACTTACTTCCGACTCAACACATGTCCGTCTTGTAACTTCCCGCGCTACCGTGTTCCTCCTGCCTTGCTTCATACGTCCGCGTCTTCTTGTAGCCCATCGAATACAGTACGCTGTGTCCGACTCCAGTTGCCTTCCGATATGCACACTCAATTTCGCGCACCGTCACGGACTAGTATTTACTAGTCCTACAAATAGGTGACTCAATTCGCACGCGCAAATTTAGACATTTTCATCGTTTGCTTTTTCATGAGTTCTTTGCTTTTTCTCGATTGTTTACGTGCATTCCTTTGTTCATTGCGTAATTTTAGTAGTTGAACCTTGTTTTTGTTCATTCACATTTCGGAAGCAGCACTTGAGTAGTTTCGCATAGTAAACGTGTTTACTTTGTCTGTTCCAAGTTTAAAACAGTTAGTCCCCTTCAGTAGTTTGAACAACGAAATGAGTTTGATGGAACGCAATCTAGAGGTTTGGTTTGCGATATTTGAGATGGAACTGAAAAATAAGGGCATTCAGCCTAACTGTCCGAGGGAACGTCAGCGCATCCTACGCCTTCCTCCGTTGGTTGTGACACTGGTGGATGACATTTTACTCTCTTCAACGAATGAGGCAATGTATGGAACGATGACGCAAGCGCTTCTAAAAGAGTTACAGCACAGCATACGAGCCCAATTGAAACAGTCCTATGGTCTCAAGCTGGAAGACAGCAAGCCGTCGAATTTGCTGCGCAAAATTAAGCGCAACGCTGGTCAAATATTTTTGTTTGGGAAAGGGATACAATGACTGGTTTGCACGTCTTAACGAGCCATTGCCGGTAATGCGGTTTATGTTTCTGGATACGGATACAACCAAGTTAACATTAAAATCGTTTGGAAGATGTACATAAGGACAAAAGCGGAAAGTCGATGGAATTTTTTAGATAGCTGCCAGATAGTTTCGGAAAGAGATCAACTTTAAATACAATGCCTGCTGACAGGGCAAAAGAATGGCGAATGGATGTATGGCCTCTTATAAAATAAGCAAGTTGACTGTCAAAAATAACAGTCCACATACTGTTAGTGAAAATATTATCTTGCTTTCTGCATCAATAATGCTGTCTCATCTGATGCGTATGTATCCAAAAGAAGCAATTCAAGCTATTCCGCTCAGCAATTATTCTGTATCTAGGCGGATAGATGAGATGGCTCAGGACATAGAAATACCTTATTGCTTACTAGTGCCGAGACAATTTTCGTTACAATTAGATGAACTTTCTTTACCTGAAAACGACGCCGTTCTCGTGACATATGTCCGATTCTTCAATGATAAAAAGCTAATGGAAGGGATGCTGTTTGTCAGAGGAATTAAGACTCATACAGTGGGCCAGTTTATATCTGAGGTAGTCAATAGTTATCTGACTGGAAACTCCACCAATACAGAACATAGTTGCATGTGCAAGAATTGGTGCCACCGATATGGCCGGTAGATATAAGGGCTTTATTGCCCAACTAAAATATTTTCTCCTTACGGTTTATACAATTCTCTGTGTGACTTATCGAGAGCACCTATTACCCGAAAACTTGAAAGTACGCTTAAGCGATTAGCTGTCAAGAGCTATATGAACAATGATGAACAATGAACAATGCATTATCGCAGGTAAAAAAAGCATATGCTTGACAAGTCTTGTAGGATGGTTGGTGTAAAACTTAAAATTTAAAGGATCCTCGAACAACTAAATCCTTAATGTAAGCGTCTGCTGATTTAATTGCACTACTGCATAACGATAGTTTGAAGTGGGTATGGGATGTGCGCACACAAAATAGTATATAGTGCCATTATAGTTCAGTAACTGCGTGAGAAAGAGAAAAGTAAACGACAATGCCCACTCGTGCTTTGCTTCATTCGACAGATGTGGTATGCTAATTCAGTTTAGATACATCCAGGCTAAACATATGAGCCCTTCTGCATGTATTCACATCGCCACGTTGCGGAGAGGGCCGTCAAGCACATTTTTAGGTTTGCGTTATTTCCTTCTCCAAGCAGAACGGACTATATTAGATAACGTAAGTTTGAAAGGGCTTCATCAATGCATTTTTTGAATAGCGCTGATGTAGGGGTAAGAACGTGAGTCGGAAGGGCATTCCAAGCGCGGGACACACGGAGGGAGAAAACCTTTCGTCCACAATCAAATTGACTGTAGTGCGTAGTCAGTTTGAGTAGATAGCTTCTTAATTTGGTCCTTTGGTTCAACTGCAATAGCTTGCGACATATGTGCGTTGGATTCGTCAGTATTAAGTAAACCATGCTTTGGTCTCTTCGCTGAGATCGATATTCTCCACTGTACAATCTCAGTAGTAGGTGTGACAAAAGCATCCACTAAAGAGTTTGGTCGCTCTACGTTGTAGAGCTTCAAGTGCATCTACGTCACGCTTGCGCCAGGGAAGCCAGGCCTGAATCGCATATTCCACGTGAGGCCGCACATAGGCGTTCAGCATTTGCGGAAAGTTCGATGGCATAACATTCCCCAAAGCCCTCCGTAAGAGTCCAAGATATTGACTGGCTCTTTTTGATGCCTATTCAGCCTGTCTCGAGCAATCAATTTCGTAATGCACGATCGTCCTGAGGTCGTTTGCCTTGGAAGCACGTAACTGCTGGTCCCCAAGTCGATGTTCATAGGTAAGCTGGTCGGGCTTTCTTACAAATTTGCACTCGGCCTCGTTGAACTGGAGCTTGTCCTCGGACGACCACGTAAAAGCCCTGTCAAGAGCGCTTTGCAATATCATGTGATCAACGGATGTCCAGATACCATACTAAATGTTGAGGTCATCTGCATATTGTAAGAAATTCGGCTACACTACGCCGGCAAGGTCGTTAATGCATGTTAGGAATAAACGTTCTTCCACGACCGATCCATAGGGCATACCACACCGGACGTCAATTTGTTCGGTAATGGAGCTGCTGCCTCTCAAATTCAGCCGACATTGACTGAGGAACTTGTCTATCCAACCAGTACAGGATCACCGATTCCATAGCTTCGTGGCTTGTGAAGGAGAATGCGGCTGTCCAAACGATCGAACGCTGTTGATGAGTTCAGGCAGACGTGGACTCCCACACTGGTATCGGCTGACTCTGTACAGCTTGTTTGGGCTAGCAGCAGTTTTGTAGTGCATAATTAATTTTAAGGAAATCCGTGTTGCTGTGACACTAGGATGTGGTTGCTCCCAAGATATCTTATTAGAACCTCTGTAGATGAACAATTCCATCTTGATTACGCACCAGCTCTGTTCTAACGTGGCTTGCGCTTTTTCAGGAGCCCAGCTCAATTGTAGTGCTCCATCCAGTAATTGATTTGGGTTGACGCGACCGAGGTTTCACACCAGTCGAGACCTTGCCAGTAATATTTTCATATTCAGTGAAAGTTTGAGAATGCGGTGGTCACTCTTATCAGTAGGAGCCACTGCATGAAATTCGGACAAGTGACTATGATTTGTTACTAGGACATCAAGGTTTAAAGGCGAACAGGCAATACATCTACGCGTTGGGAAGGTTATATGCTGGATGAAGGCCATCACGTAAACCCATTCCAACAGTTCTCCTTTCAAGTTGCCTACAGTGCTAGTAGCATGTTCATGGTCTGCATGAGGAAAATTCAAGTCACTGATAATCACGAAATATAAGCAGCTACCGCTGCTTGTTTCAGCATGCTACCAAGCGCAATTTTTTCGACTGGTGTAGTGGGTGGCTTCGGTATACATAGGTAATTTCAACTAGCCGACCCTTGAATTTTAGGAAGTAAGAGATAACTTGTATGTTCAATGTCTTCATGGAGAAGGGAAGCTAACGATGCCCTTAGTGGCTCTTGATAAGCAAGAGCACGCCTCCACCAACCTGATTTCCGGGTCTAACTAATCCATATGCGAAGATACAAGTCAGTATGTCACTGACAGGATCACTTTCAGCTAGCTGGGTCTCAGTGACCGCGACTACGTCAGCAAGCTTACAGCCGGCTAGCTGAACAACCTCGTGGTACGAGCTGGGTGGTTACGGTTTACTGCTTCCCATAAATAGTTCGGTGGAAGTGTTCCAGGTCGTGGTGGGTTTTCGCCTGGCAATCGTTCTCCCTAAAAAGCCACAAATGTCTGCTTAACAGCCCCGTGACGCGTCGGTTATGAATCGCCACCAACTAACGTCACCGCTTGCTTATCCAGACAATCGTTTCAAGTCCACAAACATCAAGCATCTTATTAGAACAAGCGACACGATCAAAAACGAAAGAAAGCAATTACAATTCCCATTAGCATGGCTATAGACGCCCACCTGCCCACCAACATACATACATCTATTAACATAAGTGACAGCGTGATTGTTTCATTGTAAATTAACTGAGCACGTTTTTGTACTCTACAATGATCATCCTAGTGCAAGCTTGCCTGGCGTAGTCAAGGATAAACCTTTTATTTATTTGTAACCATAATCTTTTCGTACCAGCACCTCACAAGCTACATAACCTATCCTAGTCCGAAAAAGCACCAGACGAGTTTCGCCCTATTGGAGCTCGTCAAGGTTACACATTCTCTCGGTCCCCTACACAAGTTGCAAGCTTAAAAATCCTCCTACTCATATCTAATTAAAATGTGGCCTATCCCAGTTTCAAATACTATGTACGTGGCGTCTAATGAGATGGTCCTGATCTTCGGACGTTAGCCACTCTCATCTGCTAAGGTAATAAGTTGCGTTGTAGTGGAAGATAGGTCGTGCTATATCCCAGTTAGCTTGTAAACTGTGTAGTCCAAGCAACATCTCCCACGGCTCAGTGGCTTACGCTGCTGGCTCTTTGGTATCTGCCTCTAACGGTCATGTGTTCTATCCCCAGCAGGAGACTGAGGGAATGCACACCACTGACGATCCCCAATAGGGCGAAAAGCATCCGGTACTTTTCCCTGACTAGGCTGTGCTATGCCGTTTGTGAGCAGCTGGGACGACAACTAAAAATCCTCCGACTTATTAGTGATTTTATGTATTTATTTCACTTTCCCATGCATTCCTTCTGCTCCAACAGTTGGTATACCGCACTCTCAACCCCACTGTTTGTTCCTGCCTTTCCGGTAGATATGTATTACTTTTCCCTTCGTGCATACAACCTAATTGGATAACCACTTTTTAAAACACTGTTTAGATCATCCTGCATTCCGACGACCAGCGGCTGAGAGGCAAAAATGTTTTCTTGTGAGTCCCCGCGGGACACTTCGATTTCTCGATCTTGATCCACCTTTTCCTGCCAGTTCCGTCAACCACAGTACCCATTTGGCCAAGCCTAGCTACAAAATACGTTTCGCTGCTAGTTTGTTGACTCCACGCTTTTATTTGCTCATGATTGGTGATATTCAATACACACTTACATAAAGCCTCCGCAGTGCTCTCCACCACCAAGGATAACGATGTTATCGCCATTGACGAAGCAACTTCAGTCAAGTTTGATCGCCTATAGTTTACGACTGAATGCAAGGTGGCTGCTTCACTCCTATTTTGTACCGTCGACAGGGAATTCACTTTCCCCGATAGCGCCACACCTTCAGTACTCGCCTAGGGGACTTGATACCCACCCTCTAAAGCCGGAGGGGATTACAATACAACTTATGGGCGGCACATTGGTTGTCTTTTAGAGGTTTGACCATGCATGGTACTTAAGTAAGCGGAACACAACCTTGCGATGCTTTTGGTTCCTTGTCGCAGCCCTTCAGACTAAAAAGCTCGCTAATTTGTCTAGCAGTCTCGACGATAACGTTAGCTTTCTGACTTATAGGGACGGATTTTATCCCTAAAGGTGGTTCATCCGGCGTCAGTTGTTATCGACCTTTAGTGTAAGTTGACGGTACCCCTGCCCGGTTAAGCAGTAGCCGACAGTAAATTGGGTTTGGAAGTCAACCAAAATGGACCTTTCAAATCCCTACTAAAGCAACACTACCATTTTTCTCCAGCGGCCGGCCCTGTGAACCTAGTTTATCCCACATGCCACGGTATCCTAACAAGGCAAAGGATACCCTCTACACCTTTTATCCAAAGCACGCCTAACCTTATATACAACTATAATGGGCTCCTCATGTTTGAACCTAACAGTTGCACTTTCGAAAAAACACCATTTATGAACTGCGAGATAATGAATGCATATCCTATTTACCTAAATTCAAGAGCAGCCTAAGGAGAATATTTCTAGCTTCTTAGGTATGGCTACATTTGGAATAAGCTTCCAAAAGAGATTAGATGTATTGAACATTTCTGCATGTTCAAGAAAATGATAAAGGCTTATCTGTCAACGGATAGAGCGAAATGGATCTTAAAACTTCAACTTGATGATGAAAAGCTGTATGAAGGAGGGCCGGATCATGTATGACACCGGAGAACATCGACTCGAATGCACCAGAGAAAACATGATCAGCTAGGATGAGCTGCTACAAACCGCTTCTTATGCTATTCCTTAACGCCACATCCTATGCGGTTTTACTCCTTTCAAATTTAATTCATACCAACTGTCTTCTGTTTAAAACCGAGAGCAAAATTATTTACTGGTGTGGGGCCGGGAACTTTTTTCCTACTTTTTCCCACAAATTGATTAATTCGTAATATTATTCTGCGATCCCTTTCGCTATATTTGTTCTCCAGTGCTAATCATTTCCCCTTCTTTTCTGAAGTTAACAGTCCAGAAACATATACTTGAATTCAGTGATGGCAATGACTGATTCCCTATGCAACTTTTGCCTATGGACAACTCGTACAGTCATCTGTCTCCGGCTGTCACGCCACACAATTTATCGTATGATCGGCTCGATCCATTTCTACGCCGATGTAAAAAACATACCTGCCTATTTTTTACACTAACGATTTAGTTTTCACATAATTTTTCTTTTCTATATTCTTCCTTATTTCATTGTTGGCCACGACTGGGCTGATCTCCTGTGGTGACGGATTATAGCTTCCAGATTATAAAAGACCTTACCTATGCAAGGCAAATTACCGCCAACTGACTGGCGTATAAAAAAGTGCCATAATAGAATGATCCGCATGACGGACTGGGCTGAGGCTTCATGGCCCATAATACATGTACAAAAGCAGCGCTAAAAAGAACAGAACATATGATAAACAGGTGATGGCTCATATGCTACTATGCCACACCGGCACACGGCCAGTTATTGCATGGAAGTGCGGGCGAAACCTTTCGAGGGAATAACTTGCATGGAAGCAGGTCCCCTGGGGATGGTTCCACGAGTGGCCGTATTACTTTAACTGGACATCTGTTTAAATCTGCATAGTTATTGTTCCTGGTTTTTAATTTCTTTAATGCATTAATCCTGCCAATTAGTTTAGTACCTGTTTTGGATCCATTGTAAAAAGCGTGAACAAATTGATTATCTTTTGCGATCCTGTTGTACACATTGATCAGACCACATAGTTGGACTGCACCTCGAATCACCGAGGAATATACCATTTATTTATTTATTTATATAAGCACTTTTCTATGGCGGCCGTTCGAGATTTTCGCACTAGGAATATGGCTGATTAAGACGGTTGCATTTCCTCAATGTGTACTTCTGGTGTATCAAGCAGTGATCTTTGCCGTGGAATTAACTGCTCTGTCGCGTTTTATATTTGCACAAGTCACAAATGCCGTCATCATCAACATGTGGAACGATCTGACCTTGACCAAGCGAAGATCGAAACCTTGCGTATTCGTCTTGTTTGTTACTATACTTGTTACTAAACAGTAGAACACTTGGACGGTCCTAGTTGTATTATAGTAACGAACCGTCACTAGGTTAACTACAAATTTTTCTTACCATTCCTTAATGGCCAAAAGGAACGGAGTGCGAGGTAAGACCGACCGTGCGAAGATCCGGGCTAAACGTAGGACTGCTACACCGAATTATTCTGCTTCTAACAACGACTGTTCGGTGCCCCTAGCAGGCGCTTCAACGGTTACGTCATTGAAGAATACGGCACAGTCTCTTATCCATCTAAACGATAGAACCACTGCAGCTATCGTCGTAGGCTCCTTCTATCATTGCGCATATTCGGAGCTTGCCAGGAGCCACTCCTTATCTCCCCAACCTTTATTCTCTCAGAATTTATCACTTAGCTTCGCTTTTTCGTTAACCTTCTCTGTGACACTGTAGGTATCCACTAGTGGCTACAGCTGGCTACTGATAATCTGTTTACTAAGCCCAGTATCTTTTGTTTGTCTTACCTTCAACACATCTCTTTAGGTACAGCGATGCGGCGTAGTCTCCCCGCATCTAGGCGCATATCCGGAGCATGCTAGTATCCACTCCTTATATCTCTAACTGTATGCTCATAGACAGTCAGCATCACATACATTTGCGGAGTAGCTGACTTAATGTGTGACACTGTGGGTATCTGCTAGTAACTAGAAGGCTTAACCATAATGGCATTTCTGGTCACTAAAATCCCGACTACCAACGCCATTCCTCGTCCATCCTACCTTCGACAAATGATCACTTGTTCAGAACCACTTCACCCTCCCCGGCTTCCATTAGGCTCAGCTTAATATCACCATGTACACACGTACTTGTTGGTTATTTGGTGCCATTCACAAATCTCCAGCCCCTAACGTATATCTAAATCATACCAAATCGTCACTCTATCATCTGGTATCTGACTGAAACCAAACGCGATTACATAGCTACCATCTTGTCTGCTTTTGATATTCTGCAATTTTAGTTAATTTCCACGTCGTGTTAGAACTAAGCTCAAAACAATATTTCTGTTAGAAAACAGTTTCTTTTATCAATACTATTATTGTGACCATCAGTTACACAGCGCAAGGTCACTAATAATGCATTTACACCATGTTGGGCAGATTTCCTGGCAGAATCGCTCGACTTTCTTTTTTCGCTTCTCAATCATCTAACAGAATAAACGACTAACAGCCAAGCTTCTCTATGTAGGACCTGCCTGCAATCCACCTGTCCCGTAGGTCAACCTCCTGGACGCGGGCAAGCGAACATACGAAAACACCAATCCTTCGAAATCCTTCCCAAGCTGCAGAATACTCCCACTCTATTCCCATACAGTATTGCTGAGCTCAACCATCTACGGTGGATCCTGACTAAGCCACTCTCTCAGCCAACGAAGGATATTGGATACAGCGTGACTGCGAGCAGCTGCTAGATAAAGTGGTCAGCAAACAGCCTTGCCACGGAGATTTGGCTCAACTTTCGATTGTTGGCAGTGTTCCAAGAGGTGGGGGGTTTTCGCCTAGCAAGCGTTTTTCCAATAGAAAGCCATAAATATCTGCTTAACAACACTGCTACGCGGCGGATGTTACTCGCCACCAAATAAACTCACTGCCCTTTGCATTACACTGGCAAGTCCCTATACTTCACACACCGCTAATACACATCCATACACTCACACCTGTTTATGTACCCTCGTAATCATAGTCGATCTTTCATTAAGAACACAGCGCTAACTATGTCGCTTCTCATAACATGACTTTATCATCTCACATTCCTGCCTTTAGTCTATTCTAAACATAGCGAAACGCCATTGGTCCTCTAATTCTGATCATGCCCGGTGTTGCGTGCCTAGAAACATACGATAATAAAACTTTAGTTATTTAGTTATTTACTGCAATGCTGAAATTGCAGTGTTGGGTTGCCAGATCCACTGATATAAGTACTCGCTCAATGCGCCTGCCTTCTGCACCCTCACGAAACTTGTAACCCAACTACACCTAAGGCTGCCAGCAATATCTTTTTTCTATCGCATTGGAAGTTAGTGAACCTGCCAAGCGGTCGAATACGTAATAACCGTAAATGTCTCAGACATACTTCCGTTGAAAATACTCAAACGCCTGATACTTAATAGATGCAGCCTGGTATATGACACTTACTCATGTAAGTGTCTGTAGAAGTGAAGCAGCAAACAAGGCTGCCTAATTATCCACCTTTCGCAGCCAAGCTCGGTTTGGCGTGCCTCGAAACATATAAGAATAAAATTTTTATTTATTTAGTTATTTATTTGGGAGATTGCTGAGAGTTTTCCTACGATAACCAGCGATATCGGACTCCGTCTCAATCTCGGACCGATTCTAATGAAGCCAGATGAAAGTCCTTTACAAAGAGAATCCGCGTTACCAAAAAATGCCAAGTCAAGTCAGGCCAAACCCGAGAAGGGGATCTGCATTAGCTGCGACTGCATGCGCTGCTATTCAATCCGCGACACTACATGGTGTAGACCTTGAATTGTCTCCTCCACAGCACTCACCGAAAGGCCAAACAGTAAAAAACGGCACCCAACGAGCATCCATAGTCAACCGTAGAAAGTAACTGGGCCTGCGCTTAGGGGTTCATACAAACCCACGATTTCCACCAAGGGCATATACATTCATTTGACTACCTCTGTATAGCATGAAAATGGTCACATGAATTTACGCGCGTCTTTACCTTGTAAGTTTGACATTCTGTACCTACCAGCAACCATACCGACTTCCATTGGTAAGTGGCTCTCATCCAACTAACAACGCTACGCAGCTCGTTCTGTCCCGAAACGTACCGCGCACACACGGCAAATCCAGTTCTCCATCTGCTTTAGGATTGCTGACCCAGTACAATAGATTAACTTCCCTTCATTTCATAATGGGGCAACACCATTCAGTACGTCTCGCAAGTAACTGTTATTCGAAGTTGCTTGCTGAACTGCCGATGAACATTTCAAGACCCGATGTCCGCATCTACTCGAGTCGCTTGACGTGCACAAATGCTATGCAGCATACACAGGTGTTTACTACAAACAAACTGCGATCAGGTTACAGACAATGACACCCAGTTCATGCTGTTATCCAACTCAAGACGTCAAGCTACCTTTCAACAATCCCTACTAATACCACTACTACTACTACTACTACTACTACTACTACTACTAAAGGAACCGGCTTAAGGTGTTAAAGCCTACGCACTGAACTAGCGCAAAACACTCACTAAAGGTGAGACAATATCCATTTCAACGCACACCATCACCCTCCCTCCATGCCTCCATACACAAAACGATCTCAGGCACAGCTATCGCTGAGGCAAGGCACTGCCACTTGCAAGTTTGCAGTCACCGACCTCAAAGCCCATGGAAGTCAATGGTAATGAACAAACGTTTTCGATAATTCTTCATCAGGGTAATACAACTATATATATTGTTGTATCAAGAAAGCCGCAGGAGAGGTAAAAAAATGTATCTCGTAAATTAACCAAGTACAACTGAGTCAATCCCTTGTTAAACGGAGAGTCAAGCGACAGACACACGACTAATAGTAAGATAGGAATGAGTCAGCAAGTCAAGCAATGAGATCGAGCCAATCGATGTTGCTCACATGGTTACCACATTATCGTTCCCCCTCCGTTCGTAGCGATCAATAGGTTTCACCGTTCTCGCGGACCGACGCAGCTGACGGCGTGGTAATGGTAACTCAGCCGGGTCTTCATGCACAGATCGGTCGGGCTGATTAGCTGGTCCGTGAGCTGTGTGGAGTCGACGCGCGTTGACAATTAGGCCGTTCTCCAATCGATAGGTGCCCGGGCCAAGCGTACGGTCGATGCGCACTGGAGCGAAAAGCGAAGGTGTGCCTTTCTTTGTCGCCCTGCATTTGACGTGAACGTATGTCGATGCTTTAGCGTAGGAATTTTGGTAAGATGCTATGCGATTTGAAACTTTGGCATCTCTCGATGATAAAAGGTTATGTGCAACATTTAACTTTGTGCGTAAGGGCCTTCCTAGCATCAGCTCCGCTGGCGTTCCTCCGGTGGCTCTGTGGTCACATGTTCTGTAGGAAAATATCGCAGTTAAAACTACATCCTCCCAGTCCGAACCTCTTATGTGTATGGCTTGTATAGCTTCTTTTAGAGACCGGTTTAAACGCTCGACCATGCCGTTGGCTGCAGGATTGTAGGGCGCAGTTCTGGAGTGCTTAATGTTATGGCAATGTAGAAAATCCGCGAATTCGCGGCCACAAACTTGTGGCCCGTTATCCGTTACTAGTTCATGAGGTAAACCGAAACGGCTGAACAAGCGTTTAAGCCAACGTAACACAACCGAAGTAGTAACTTGGTCGCACATGTGTACTTCAGGCCATCTACCGTAAAAACATGTAGCAACAAGTAGATTTCGCTTATTCGTAGGAGCAGTAGCGAAAGGGCCCATAATATCAATGGCGATTTTGGTCCATGGTTTTATCGGGTAAGCAATTAGCAGTGTCGAGGATTTAACGGGCAAAGATCTTTTGTCCGCGAATCGGCAAGCATTGCAATTGGCCACAAATGTCTCAATGCTAGACGCCATTCGTGGCCACCAGAAATAGAGTCTCACACTATTTTTGGTCCGAACTATACCTGGATGTTCCTCATGTACGCAAGCTATTATCTTGGATATCAACTGGGGCGGAGCTACAAATACCGAACCACGCATCAGGCAACCATATACCACTGATAGTTCATGTCGAATTGCATAATACGGTATGAACTCACAAGGGATTTTGTTATTCTTGGGCCAGCCCTGTTGCACATATTCAATGGTCTCATGCAGTAAAGGGTCGTTAGAATTTTCCCTTCGTAGTTCCTCGATCGTCAAGGCAGATAGGTTAGCTCCGAGACAGGAAACTAGTACCGCCTCTCTGAGTCTCTCTTTTTCATCTTCCAACCGCACGGGTAAGCAATCTGATTTTGCAAACCTGACCGGTACACAATTTCAAAATCGTAGTTAAGGAGCCTGGCATACCAGCGATCGATTCGCATTGGGCGAGATCCTTTAGATCCATTGCTGAGAAGAGCTGTTAGGGCTGAATGATCAGTACGCAGAATAAAACGACGACCGAACAGAAATAAATGCCACTTATCACAGGCCCACACACATGCAAGGGCTTCTTTTTCCCCAACTGAATAATGACGTTCGGGATCTGACAGCTTTTGTGATGCGTAGGCAATAACTTTCTCCTCTCCGTTTTGAATTTGTGAGAGGACAGCTCCGAGACCAACATCAGACGCATCAGTGGAAACAAAGGTGCGGCAAAATTCGTCAAAAATGGCAACTAATGGAGCAGACGCAACTCTCCTTTTCAGTTCATCAAAGGCATTTTGATGATTGCTGCCCCAAACGAACGACGATCCTTTCTTTGTTAGCTGTCGTAATGGATCTGCCACAGTTGCAAAATCCGGCAGATAGCGCAGGTTATAAGAGCACATTCCTAAAAAGGACTTTAGTTCTGTCAAGTTTTTGGGTGTTGGCGCTTCAGAGGTGGTCCTGATGTTTTCATCACTTGGTCGAATGCCACTGCGTGAAATGACGTGTCCAAAAAACTGAATTTCTGATGCATTGAAGAGACATTTTTCTGCGTTCAGACGCAAATTGAGATCACTGAGGCGCTGGAGGACTTTGTGTAGCCTTTCATCATGTTCTTCCTGTGAGCGGCCGAAAACACAAATATCATCCATGTAGGCAACCTGCCCATCGATACCTGCCAGGGCGTGAGTCATGAACTTTTGCCAGGCGGCGGGCGCGGAACTCAAACCCATAGGTAAGACTTTGTACTGAAATAGGCCATCAGGAGCAAGGAAGGCAGTTAGGTGTTTGGAATCATCGGCCAATGGCATATGGAAAAAATGCACTTTTCAAATCTAGCTGCTCGCGACGCCACAGTGTTGGATCAAGGAAGCCGCAGGAGAGGTAAAAAAAAATGTATCTCGTAAATTAACCAAGTACAACTGAGTCAATCCCATGTTAAACGGAGAGTCAAGCGACAGACACACGACCAATAGTAAGATAGGAATGAGTCAGCAAGTCAACCAACGAGATCGAGCCAATCGATGTTGCTCACATGGTTACCACATATGTTACCTCGATTAAACAGGCAACTGGACCGTTAAAACGGGGTAAATTCAGCTTACCAATCGTCAGCTATCATCAGTAATCAGGTCAATATCGGATCCTTTACGCTATTCAAATAAGTAAAATGCACTACTCCATCGGGCCAAAGCAGTTATAAGGTCTGAACAAATTGCTTCTGAGTGCACAAATTAAATTCGTACAACCGGATTTCTATAGGTTTAGCAGCTGCTAAACTCCCTTTGCGCATATCCGGGGCCTTGGAGATAATTTGGAATGCTTCGGCTGGCCTAGGGTTGTGGCTTTTGTAGGCAAGGTGGGCAGTTGTTCTTTCTGATAGACACCTAGTCGTACAACTAATATATCCTGATGCACCGGAATGGGTAATGGATAGGTGCACATAGACTTGTTGTGAGCACTTCTACTATCGTTGCGACTGAGCTACACCTTCTGTGTGCTGCTAAAGTAGGTATGTAATTTTGCTACCGGGAAAGTCCGTCTGAGCTCCTGTGATAGACGGCGATGAAAAACTTCGGCAACGATTTCCGCTTTGTAAGGAAGTTGTGAGAAAATTGCTTTTTGGTTAGCCATTAAAATACCCGGTAGGTTCATCCTCTTCTCAATGTCGACTTTTATGAAGAGCTCTGGCTAACCATTTTTTCGCAGCAACAAGCATCGCTGTAGTGCACCTGCAAGTGTAGCGTGCGAGCAGATTCGTTCTGCCCTACTGACCGGATTATGAATTGAATTAAGTTTCAGCCCCAGTGGCCCGAAGCGGTAGAATTTGGTGTACTGGCCGATCCACGGGCTTGTGCTGTATACGTGGCGTTGTTATATCCTGCTTTATAGTATTTTTAGGCTCATGTCCAGAAAGTGAAAACAGCCATTTTCTCTACCTGAGCGGTAAAATGCAGCACATTATGGGCCCGTTTATGTCTTGGTGATATCTTCAATATTCTGGGAGGACTGAAACTTCACAAACATGTCATCAACATAACGGCGGTAGTGGTTAAAAGCTGCGATTGCTGATTTTAGATTGCCTTGTTCGGAAGTCGCGGCCACTGAGAAACCAAACGCAGACAGAGAGTTCAATGAAAGTGGTGAGTAATGTGCCAGCGTCATTGCCGACAACACAAACCAACCACTCGAATTGCAGTTGCAACTCAGTAATGGTACACAATTATGTTGGGTCCAAGTAAATCTAGCTCCTTTTTCTGCGACAATGTGGGATTTAGCCTACCTCCTCAGTATCAGCATATGCATCAACTTGCACAGACTCAACTACCACATCTCATAAACACTGCTGGACACGGCCTCATCAGTTCCTCCTACCGATACCAAGTTGGTAACATGCAAACTCATTTCCAACATGCGTCTTCCAGAATTTTATAACCTATCCCTGCTCCAGATAGAACGCCAAAAATCACAAACTCACCCTCTTAACATCCGTCAATGAGCGGTCACCTCCAGCCTCTCAGGTAGCTCCCGCCGGCTCAGGAACTGCAGCCACCTTGTCGGAGTCGGATCCCTCACGGTGCGTCATCCACCTGGGCACATCATTAACCAATATGACCTTTCTGCGCCTTCCTGTCCTGATGCGCTTCACACGCTTCCCAATCTTCTTCCACCTTTTGAACCTAGCGTGGTTACTGGCATGTCATCCGACAGCACCAATCTGATAGACTCCAGTACATCCGACTACGTCAGCAAACATATCGATCACTGTAATGCTGCATGTCCACATGTGACGCCGACCGAGCTACCAACATTAAACAAATAAATAAATAAAGATACATTTCTAGATTAGATAGAAGCTGAGATCCAGGGGGTCAGCGTATAACATACAATAACCACATGCTCTTGCATGAGTAATAATGGAGTTAAGTTTATGTACTCCTTTATCACGAGTACCGCACCAGGACGGTTGAAATTGCGTTTGTGTCAAGTAATAATTCAACAGACGATTTCCTCGGCTGCCTGCAAAATGTGAACAGCCTTCAATGCGTTCCTTTGTATAATACATAGATTCCACAGTCAATCATCATGCTTCCGAATAGTATCGGCTGCGTTCCATTTCACAAGGGACCATTTGTGCACCTTTGATCACCGCAAGCTAAAGCTGTAGGAACCGTCTCTCAACGATATGCATCAAAGCTCCACTGGTCACCTTCTGTTGATTAGGGTTCCGATAAATGGCGGGCTCTTAAAAAGCGAAAAAACGATGAGATCAAAAACGTCGAAAGCATGAAATTTTGTAATCATATCCATTACAAATGAGTTCGAAAGTTAAAAATAAATATCTAAAGACGGACGGTAATTCAGCGTATGTATCTGGAATTCAAAAGCGTCAAACATTACAAATATATCTGAGTAACGGATTACCGCAAGCGCCAAACCCAAACGGCTTTTATCACCCCCGAAAGTAAAAATGTTATTAAACAAAAGTATCGCTAAAATGAAAACTAGCTAAAATGGTCGAAACATCGGTTAATAAAGTAGAGTAAAAATACCGCATTGCTTACAGTATTAAATGAGTTCTGGAGCAACTGTCGATACCGTAGCCAATAATCAGGCTACAAATGCCGCAGTTTTTCAGGAAAATACGGGGAAAATAAGAACAATTAACAATGTGGCTCATTGCTATAGAACCTTAATAGAGCTGCATATCTAGGAATGTACAATATAGCTCCAAATTAGCATTACGTATGACGTAATACGCAGTGGCCGCAAAACCCACTTTCCAAGCTTACGCAATAAAACATAGACGAATGGTAAAAAGTATACACGGAAACGCTTGAAAGCCACAATAAAATGTTTTGCCTACATGAAGGTACATGACGCTTTGCAATTAGACTATGGTCAAGTGACCTCAGAGTGTCGTTTTCAGAAACCAGTTGGTCGAAGAAACCACGGTATAAGTAAAATCCCCGAAATTGTTTAACTTTAAGCGGTTGTAAATGTTGTCCCAAGGCTATATGGGTCTGGTCTACATGGCTAAGCTGGGCCAACTCAGTGTCCATTTGGCACGAATGCGCCTGTTAATCCCACCAATTTATTAGACAAATTCCGCAGGTTTTTATCAACTTTAGCTCATTTTATGCATCCCTATGCATGGATCCACACTGCCAATAAGCTATATGCGTCTATCTTCAAGAATAAAGAAGTGAGCATACGATAAAATAATAAAATGCTTCTAAAGAAGTAATTCGCTAGAGTAAGGGATTTTCAGACGTGAAGCATTATTGTGCCCCATGTGTTGGGAAGCTGCACTGTGCAACTGTTTGCTGTTTATGGGCTGCGCCTCTCCAATTTTGGAAGTGCAATTTAGGTGACAACGCTGTAAAATGAGGCTTGAATCTCATATACTATCACGTTGGTGAATGTTCTGGTAAGAGCTATTCTAGTTCGCCAGACCACATAAATGAATAATAGTATAAGTCAAGAACAGCAAACTACGCAGCAAATAAATCAATAAATGAATAAATACTTTATTCTCGAATACTTCAAGGCACATCTAAGCTGGCATGATCAAGATTTTGCAAGCGATTTTTCGCAACCAGCATGCTACTTTGTATGACATGCGCTGTTCACAGGGTATTCAGGATTTACCGAAATGGAGGAGGTATTGGTCAGCAACGGAATCTTTAATGGCGTGTCACAAGTCTGGGTTCAAAGACATGTAAAAGCTTGACATATAGAGTGGAGACGGAAGGTAGAAACAGGGGTTCAATGGTGGATGATGGGATAAAAAGCATAACTTTACAAGACCCACAGGATGGATTTGCAAAAGAAAATTAAAATCAAAATGTTCCAACGTGGAACGTAAAGTATCAGTGGTTAAATCATCGCACTTTAACCAAGTGTTGTGTATCGTTTAGCACTAAGATGAAAATCTAAGAGTCTTTCGAATGTCGTCATGTATGGTGCGTTCACCACATAGTTTGGTAATGCATTCCAGTGAGAACAGATTCTAGTGAGAAAAAATACTTTCTACAATCCAAACGAGAGTGTTGCTTCATTAGTTGCAGGTGGTTGCCTCGGTTTTGTTTGTATGGGGCTACAGCCAACAGTAATGTACATGGATGCTCGCTTTCTGTTAGTATCCGGTATGTGAGAGTAAGATTTCCGCGAAGCCGTCGGTATCCTAATGAGAACACATCGATTACACGAAGACGCATAGCGTAACTTATACCGGATAGTCCACACGTTGCCTTTGTGGCTCTTCTTTGGGGCTGTTCCAAGAGGCGGATGTCTCGTTTTAACCATGGACACCAGGCCTGAATTGCATATTCAACATGAGGACGAATGTAGGAATTAATCAACAATGGTACTAGCCGTCGCTCAAAAGTGCCGAGAGCTCGCCTCAAAAGTCGCAAGTTCATGTTCGCCACACTTGCTGCTTTCGAACATTGGAGCGAATTTCCAAGACTCTCTTGCACTATTATACCTAGGTCGCGTTCACTAGTCACGTGTTGCATGACGTGTTGCCCCAAAAGGTATGTGTGGACGAATCTGCTGTGTACCGTCAGCAGGTGGCACATTGCAGGGTTCAGTGGGAGCTGGTTCTTTTCTGCCCAATCGTTAATCCGGGTCAGATCTTCCTGGAGGTAGACACGGTCGGATGCTGAGCGAATTGCTCTCCATATTTTAGCATCGTCTGCAAATATTTGCATTGGAGATAGAATATCTGCTGGAAGGTCATCAATATAGACTAAAAATAGTAACGGGCCGAGGACGGATCCTTGTGTACACCACTGGAGACGTAAAGGCTTTCAGAATAGGTGTCGGCTACTCTTACCTTGATTGCTCTGTCGTGTAAGTAGTCTTCCAACCAGGTGAGCAGGGAACCGTTGATACCGTAGGCAGCAAGCTTTTGGAGGAGAAAGAAGTGATTGACTCTGTCGAACGCTTTAGAAAAATCCAGGTATATCACATCTATGGGCACTCCTTCATCAGCCGCCCTGGTCCATAAGTCCAGAGTAATCAGCAAATTGGTGAGACAAGATCATCTGCGTCGGAAACCATGTTGGGCATTAGAAACTATCTGTTGACTTTTAAAGTATCTCGTCAGTTCATCTGCGATTAAAGATTCCATAACTTTTGATAAAACAGGAAGGAGAGTAATAGGTCGGTAGTTAGCAGGATCCGAGCGCTTACCTCCTTTATATATTAGAGTGATAATTCCATTTTTCCACTCAGATGGTAGGGTATGGGAGTTACGAAGACACTGGAAAAAGGTTGCAAGTGGTGTTGCTATGGTGGGAGCAAGGGTTTTTAGTACTTTTGGGCAGATCATGCCGATTCCAGGGGCACTGTACTCCCGGAGAGACTGTAGTTTGCTTGCAACAGCTGCTGGAGTAAAGGTGACGCTGGATAAGCCAACGACCTTTGTTGGGAGTTGATAGGTCGAAGGTTCCATGACATTTGTGGCTACCGAGAAAAATTGCAAGACTTATTTTAGTGTACATAACAAAAACCATTGAAATGATGTGAAAGGCCGCTCTGTTTAACTTGTCAGTGTGAGTTTGTGGACAGTGACTTTATCCAGTGGAGAGTCACAGTGTTGATAAACGGACATTTGTGGCTTTTTATAGGGAGAACACTTGCAAGGCGATAACCCACCATGCCCTAAAGCACGGCCGTCGATCCGTTTGAATGGTAATGTATAATTGGCAATGTATCTTACAGGCCGGTTATACACTCGGTTATTCGAAGTTATATTAGCTGCACATTACGTTGACAAACCGAATTGCGCAGTCAACGTCTGCTGGTTATCCATCCTAGCTTACACATGACGCAGCGTGGGCAGTGGAGCCAGTTAATCGATAAAGTTTGAACAGTTGACTAAGATAAGGCAAGAAGTGCTCCGAAATAGCTAGATTTTCAGCTAGCCTGTGTGACAAGGAACTCCGGCACATGGCTGACTTCCGTGCCATTGTCAGAGATTATGAAATAATAAATGTTAGTGGCATGAATAGCAACCAAACCTTGACCTGGTACATCATGCCGCCTGTCTACTGGTGTTTTCAATAGTGATTGGCGAATATTCAACTCAAACTCAAGCTAAGAGATTTAGGGCCAAAAGTTGGTAAATTTGAGTGCTATATGTCTGGCTTAGGAGACCGGGACTCCACTAAATGTGCACATAGTATTCCGTGTTACCCAGAAATTCCCTATCAATTTAATGTTGTTCAAACTTTGTAGTGACTTAGATTGGAACATTGTATGCACCCAGTAACAGCTGCATCGCGATGCTAACGTCCACTACGAGGATAAGGGTTTGTGGGTTCCCCTGGTAGCCAGACCTTGGACGCTTTTACTAGCTACCATATTCGCAGAGCCGCGGGTTTAATAACTGGGCAGTAGTAAAAGATATATGGGTGAATAACTGGGGGAGTTCAATAAGTGGTTGAGGCCGTTTTGATAAACAGCACTTATATAGACCAATAAGTGTGGCAAAGATATCGCCATTCTTATTTTGAAAATCTATATTTTATCAATGCAGAAAGGTCCCTACCCGACCGCTTGGATACATTCCATCATTATGCCACGGCGTAAGGGTGGAAGCCTACAGGAAGCTGATAATTATCGCCCTATTAACCCTACATGTATTATCTCTCGAGTGATGGAGAAGTTGATTAAAAGAGCCCTCACGAGTTACCTTTAGGCAGGCAAGCACATAAATGAATCACAGCACGGATTTCTAAGTGCTCGGCCTTGTGCAATCTCTCAGATGGAACTCATCAAATTAGTCACTGAGACCATTGACTCTAGTCTTTCAGTTTTCATTCTTTACTTTGATATGCAAAAGGCATTTGACTGGGTACCACACATGCGCCTAATGCAAAAAGTAAGGGCTTACATAGTAGACGGTCCTCTATTAGACTAGCTGAGATCCTATCTAGTAGGACGCAAGCAGTCTCTTAAGATTAGTCAAACTGTATCCACCACGACCTCAGTCCCCAGTGGTGTGGTGCAGGGGTGCTTCCTTTGTCCTGTCCTATTTTTGCTTTATATCAATGACTTCTGCAGTGGTTTCCATCAAGGTCGCTACCTCATCTTCGATGATGAGGTAAAACTTGTATATGTTCTTTTCCCTGGTAGTAAAATATCCACAATTAATAGTATCTGTCAGGATCTTAAAGCAGTTGAAAAGTGGTGCGAACACTGGCAAATGACGTCCATTGCTCACCAATTTTCGATACCTGCTGGGTCCCTAACAAGAAACGGCATCACTGTCAAACAGATTGCCATGACAACAGATCACGTCTTTCGCTACTCCACGAGTCTCAACTTTGCAGAGCAAGTTCATTATCAAGTGGCAAGAGTAGCGGGATTATCTTTCCACATACGCCGTTACGTAAAATCCGCAGATGCAAGGCTAGAGCTTTATAGGAGCCAAGTCCGTCCACATCTGGTATGCTACTCCTTTATATGCAGCAACCTACGGAAGTCGGAACGTGTTCTGCTTGAAAAAGCTCAGCAGCGCTTTACGAAGATGTTGACTCCAGCACAACAGCCGTTGAGTTACCGACAAAGGTGCGAACACCTTAAAACTCAGCGCATTTGGCAAAGGCGCATAATTCTTACACTGTGTTCTCACATAAGCTAGTTCAAAAAAGCTGCACAGTTATATCCCTTGTCTTAAAATAAGGAGCGCATCTGAATCTGAACGCAGAAACTAGGGCCATTCCGTTACCCGGCTTAGAGCAAAGAAGAGACTGTGATCACGTTTCTTATTAGTTGTATACATGAACATATGGGACAGATTGCCTTCCAGACTAAGAGAAATCCAAAACTTAAGACCATTTCCTCGAAACTGTCCCTGATGTAGCTTGAGGAGGCCCACGATATAGTGCATGACATCTGAGCACCTTGAGTTCACAACTCATCCACATTCATTGTCGTTACCGTCTCAACACCTAAGAGACTAGCGGTATCCGTCGCACTCATTTTCTAGGTTTTAAGAATAGAGATTCGAGTACAAGACGAATTTAGTCTTCAACCGTATCTCCTTGCTTCACTTCTCCTAGGACAATTCCGCCTTATAACTGCACTACGGGAAGAGTAGACACCACCACAAAAGCATCCTGTATGTGATAATCGGTAGCCTAACCCCCATCTATTGTCTCCATCAATGACCCATGATTTCCTCTTATACATCACCGCCATCTTAACACCCGGGAGGTCTCTGTTGATTCAGTTGCTTGCACATGACAGGTGCTAAGATTAGAATTCTGCATGCGGTAGGTAATTAGTCAGTTCTGATTAGAGCTTGACTTGCTTCGGTTCCCTCGCTGACACGTTGGTCCAAAGGCTGCATAGACCAACCGATATCTACAACCGTCCGACATCTCGTTTTCAATGGTCACTTTCTCAATGTTTAAAAATTTCTACAAACAGTGCAGCCCAGTCTACTGACGGGCAGTTTCGCGAAGCCGTAGGTATTCCTCATGTAGGATACTGCAGGACAATGACGAGGCCATCAGAGCAGGCAAACTTCAATCTTTACATCTTATCTACACCTTCATTTCTTGTCTTCAGCTTTAACTATTTTCACTTTCCAGCTTCTCAGACCACTAAGTCCGTGGAAAGTATATTAAGCTTATGACCTAGGAGGTACTTCCAGTAAAGTCATCCTACCAGATCTAAGCATTTCATAAGATGTAGAAATCTACTGTTGCTGTCCATACCCAAGGTTAAAAATAAAAAATGTCCAATACGCCGTCTGAATACCAGCTTCAGGTGTATCTTCATGTTTTGGTGTCTAGCCTGTATCGGAAACCCGGAGAACGATTCGAAAAGACAGATCCGGTTGCATGGATACTTTTATTGGTACAGTAAAAGATTCCCTCTTACCTAACTATAAAAAACGACACAGTTGACGATCTAGCTAGGGGAACGGAGGATGTCCAGCATACAGGGCAGTCGCGCGTTCCAACCGCAACGGGCGCCAAGCAAAAATTGGCGATGTGCAAGTCAAGCATTCGAAAGCAGTTATACAAACCATAGCGGTCGCCTAGGTGTACAATGAAATTATGTTAAAATTTTACACAGTTAAACCGGGGAATCTCCAGACTGCAACACAGCCCACCCTCAGAAGTGACTGTATAAGCAGATTTTCGATCTACGTGAGGACCGTCCGTCGCGGGCCAGCCTTCTGCGAGACCAAGTTGTGAAACCTGATGCAGCTGCTGGGGGAGAAGCACGCAATCGGACACTAGCGGGCTCCCAACCGTGTCTTCCCTCCGGTGTCGAAACGGTAAAATAGACTGTTTGTGGGGGACAGTGAGTCAAGTTAATGTAAGTGGTTGAGCAAGAAGTTCGTTCTACTTCCAGTTGACGTGCTGGGATCCAGCAAAAAGTGAATCCAAGGTGCAACTAACCGACGGTGTATATGGAAAGTAACATGAAAAGCGGCGTAACTGCATAGCAATACACAAAAGAGTGCTAAGCAAAAAAAGTTTAAGGAAGCTTTTGAGTTTTCAAAAGATTTTGCTCTTTTTTGGTAATTTCAAAACACTTTGGACTTTTATTGGTGGATTTTGGAAACTTTTGTAGGAACTAGAAGCCACGATTAAACTTTACACAATAATCTGCCTCGAAGGGAATCGAACCCCGGGGTTCGATTTCCCGTCGAGGCAGATTATTGCGCAAAGTTTAATCGTGGCTTCTAGTTCCTAAAATATTTACACTAATCACAAAAGCCACCAATAATCTAGATTTTGGAAACGTTTAGTAAGAGCAGAAAGTTTCAGAGGCACGTTCTATGTGAAATAGTAAGGGCCAACAAAGTCCGAAAAACGAACTGTAGGACTTAGCTTCCTACCGCGTGCCTCTATAAATTTGAGCATAAACTATTTATTTATTTATTTATTTATTTATTTATTTATTGGTAGTAGGGCAAGTAGGGTTGCTGTCGGTTGAGGTTGTCAGTTCTGCTGGAGTGAACTGACTCGTCTGAGGTTGTGGGGTGAGTTGTGATGGCGCATACTGTGAAGAGGTTTGTTGCACCGATGGGTCAGATTTGTCGAGGAATGTTGGCTTGAGTCGATCGACGTTGAACGTCTCAGTCTTACAATTGTAGTCAGTGGTAAATTTCTTGTAACTTCTGGGTACGACACGGTAAGGGCCAGTATAAGAAGATTGGAGTAGCCGGCTGGTTAAGCGTTCGTCCACGTTGGTACGCAAGCTCTGTGCTCTGGGTTGCACAGGCTGAAGCTGTCGCATGTGATGAGATAAGCGAGCTGCGTAGTCGCTATAGTCGAAGGTTGTTGGTGCTTTTGGTGAGATGAGTACACTAGGTAAGCGTTGTGTGCATCTAAAGATTAGCGACGATGGAGTGGCGTGCAAATCCGCTTTAATCATGTTTCTTATGCCTAAGAGAACGAGCGGAAGTGCTTCGTGCCAGGATGTGCTAGATTGGGCACAGAGTGATGTTTTGATTTGCCGGTGGAACCTTTCTACCATCCCATTAGCTGCCAGATGGTATGCTGTTGTTCGGTTAGGTTGGCAACCAAGAACGTTGAGAAATTTGCTGCATGATCAGCTTGGGTAACCGAATTGAGCTATCCAGCGTTCTAGGGAAGCTTGCGCAACTGTCTCAGATGAGCAGTTGACTAACGGAATCGCCTCTGGCCAACGGGTGAATCCGTCGACACAAGTGAGGAGGTAGACTTAGCCTTTGCACGGAGGAAAAGGTCCCACCAGGTCGACATGAACGTGTGCAAAACGAGAGTCAGGAGCGGGAAAGACGGCAAGTGGGTTTTTGGTGTTTCTGTATACCTTGGAGCGCTGACACTCTAAGCATGAACGTGCCCAAAGGCGGACATCGCGATTGACGTTGGGCCATACAAAGCGTTCGGTTACGCTTCTGCGAAGCACGTATGCCGGGATGAGACAGGTTGTGTAAAACGTTGAAAACTAGTCGACGCATCGAAGTAGGAACTACGGGTCGGGGAGAAGTTTGTGAGACGTCAAAAAGGATGGTCACCTCAAATGAATCCAGTGGGACTTTGTGTAGTTTCAACGAGATGTTGCGTCGTAGCTTGTCTCTGTCGGGATCAGCTTGTTGGGCAACAGCCATAGCGGCTACATCAATGTTGGTGCCAAGCGATAAGCTGATTTGCTGAATACGTGAAAGCGCATCCGAGACGGGATTGAGAACACCTGAAACATGTCGTACGTCTGTCGTAAACTGAGAAAAGTAGTCTAGGTGTCTAGTTTCCCGCGGAGAATAATTGTCCGTTGCGGCATTGGTTGCGTAGATCAATGGCTTGTGGTCAGTGAAGACTGTGAAATGTCGACCTTGAAGATAGTGACGGAAATGTCTGATACCTAGGTAAATAGCTAACAGTTCCCTACCGAAGGTGCTGTAACGCGATTCGGCAGGTTGTAAACGTTTCTAGAAGAAACCTAGTGGTATCTATCGATGGTGGATGAGTTGTTGAAGAACTGCACCGACGGCAGTGTCGGATGCGGCAGTTGTCAGGGAGAGTGGTTCAGATGTGTCTGGATGGGCGAGAAGCGCTATGTTGGAGATAGCGTCTTTGAGCTTCTCGAAAGACAGTCTAGCGTCGTCTGGAAAATGAAAAGACGGTTGTTTACCGCGGAGCAAGTCAGACATCGGTTGAACAATGCTCGCGCAGTTAGGTATAAAGCGTCTATAATAGTTGACCAGGCCAAGGAATCGGCGTAACTGTTTGCAGGAACTGGGCGCAGGATAGTCCTTCAGTGACTGGATTTTGTCTGGCAGAGTTTCGATACCAGAGGCGGATATGCGGTGGCCAAGAAAGTCAATGGAGCTTTGGCCAAGCTCGCATTTATCGGGGTTGACGGTAACCCCATGCTGTGTTAAGCGTTGAAAGATAACGTCAAGGTGATGAGGATGTTCCTCGTCAGGAGAGCCGACGATGAGAATGTCATCTAGATAAGGATAAATGCCTTCGAGTTCTCGCGTTACCTCACGAATGAAACTCTGAAAAGTTTGGGCAGCATTACTGAGGCCGAAAGGCATTCTGAGGTACTCGAATAGTCCGAATGGCGTTATGCGTGCTGTTTTAGCAATGTCGTCTAACGAGACAGGTGTCTGATGGTAGGCGCGAACTAGGTCGACTTTGCTAAAGATAGTTTTACCAGCTAGAGCTGAGATCAAGTCGTGCATGTGCCGAATGTGATATGTATCCGGGAAGGTAAGTTTGTTAAGTGCCCTGTAGTCACCACAGTGATGCCAGTCACCGCATTTATTCGGTACCAAGTGTAATGGTGATGCCCATGAACTTTTGGACGGGCGGATTATTCCGAGTTCGAGCATTTGCTCGAATTCCACCTTAGCAGCTTTGAACTTGTCCTGGGCTAGTCTGCGAGGGCGGGCCGAAACAGGTGGGCCCTTAATGCAAATGTGATGCATGACGTTTGACGTCACAGGAGGCAAGTCATTCAGGACACGAACGAGTTTAGAATGCTTGCTGAAAAGTCTTATAAAAGGCTGTGAAGCTTGAGGTAGGACACGAATGGGAGTGATAGCAGCCACTTTGGCGCTAGTCCTGATAACACTGAGCTGTGTCCTAGAGTCGATAAGCTTCTTCTTTTTAGCGTCAACGGTGAGGTCGAAGCGTTGAAGAAAGTCTATGCCTGTGATGGCGAAAGGCACGGCAGCTACTATGAAAGGTTAGGGAAAGTTTCGCCGGAGGCCTAAATTGAGCGTTAGCAGCCTTCCGCCGAAAGTTGCGATTGGTGTGCCATTGGCGGCAAGCAGCTTACTCGGCGGTGCTGAGACTACCTCTTCTGGGCCACGAGATATAGCGTTAACTTTGGCTCCTGTGTCTACTAGAAACTCGGGGTCGGAAGTTAAATCCCTAACGCGAATGAGGCGCCTTTGGTGTTGCCCGGTCGCGTCCGTCGCCGTTACGGACCGGCCGAGAAGTTTCCCTGCTTCTCTGCAAAGTTGCAAGGCTTGACAGATTTAGGAGCTGCGGTACCAAAGCGTTGATGGTACCAACAGCAAGCCCGCCTGTTGCTGGACTTGGAACGTTTGTAGGGCAATTTTGATCGGCTATGACGACGACATTTCAAAGTAAGCTGTTGAACCTGGCGCCTAAGTGTCACAACTTGTGTTTGCAAGGCTTCTATAGTTGACTGTAAGCCAGTGATAGAAGTGCACTGGGACGCGACGGCATTGATCTTGCTGGCGTCGGCTTGTGGCTGTGATCGTTCAATAACTCGATCCACTAAACCTGCTAGCCTTGTGAGCGAAACGGATCTCACGATAGCAAGAATCGCTTGTGTGTTTTCCGGTAGCCGCTGTAGCTATACTTCGTGTTTGAGGAACCAAGGAGTTGCTGCATCCCTCGTAGCAGGGTTGAGGTAAGTTTGTCACCCCGATGCAGACCACTGCAAAGCTGTTGCAGACGAATTTTCTCAGAAGGCATGACACGATTAATCGTGGCCTCCTTGAGAGCCTTATAGCAGTTTTCGGTCTGAGAAATGATAAAGTCTCGAACTTGCATTGCTAGCTGCTTTGGGAGATAGGAACTTACATTGCTACACTTCGCGTAGTCGGGTGATGCTGTGGATATAAAACTAAGCCTCAAGTTGAGCGAACCACAAAAGAGAATCTACATCCCAAAACGTTAGCACAGAGAAAGTTACAACGCTAATGAGATGCTCTATATTATGGTCTGTAGAATCCATGCTTCAATAAATGACGCAAAATAGGCTACCCTGTGCAAGAAAAACGGAAAATATGAAACTAGATGTAACCAGTTCACCGGAAAAAGTTCAAAATAACCGGCGCTAAGATTGTCCCAGCTTTAACAAAAGCGACACCGTTGACGATCTAGCTAGGAGAACGGAAGATGTACAGCACACAGGGCAGTCGCGCTTTGCAACCGAAACGAGCGCCAGTCAGAAATGGCGCCGATCAAGTCAAGCAATCAAACTTAGCCATCAGTTAAACAAACCACACCGGTCGCCTAGATGTACAAGCAAATAATTTTAGTTAGAATTTTACACAGGCAAACCGGGGAATCTCTAGACTGCTACGAGATCGGTGAAAAGGTATATGTCAGACAAACGATGTTGCTTTTACTTACTGACGTTATTTTTGTCTCCAAAATTTGTTACGCCACTTGTGCCAGCCTACCGTACTTCTAAGACAGTGCACTTATGGTTTTAGCTAGTGGGGCGGTATTACGCTCCACGCATAACCAAAATAAGTTTTTCCTGCTTCTGATCAGCCTAAACTCGCTTGTTTTGACAATCCTATATTTGGCATGGAAATAGGTCGAGAGGTTTGAACCTGAAACACCCATGTTGGCCACCTTATTCCCGCTCCACAGGCGCTTGTAGGCACTGTTGTTCGACTACCCGAGCCTGTAAAGTCACGTGAACTTGTTGACAATTAGTTCAACCCTGGTCCCTAGATTGATTGCTACCGCACCAAGGTCCGTCAGCCGAGACAGTTGGCTGTCTCACCGCCTCCTTCACCCGCAATCGAGTGCAGCATCATGTTCGTCTCGCGGGTGTACGCATACACACACAACACACACACACACACACACACGAAGCGACATTGGGTACTGATCAGCTAGCTTTACGAGACGATAAAACGGGGTGCTGACAAGCGTCCCTAAGTGTCGCGAACGCGATGTTTAATGGATGAGCGAAGGGAAATGTCCCAAAACTTTGTCATGCTACATCTTGCAGGGATGGTTGCAAGGACGTTAGAGAGTACTTTGCTTCCTCTTCCGCTTGAGGCCAAAGTGTTCCCCGATAACCTCAGGATTGATGTAGATTGTGGGGTGTTACTCAGGTGTTAATCACAAGGGGTGGCACGTAAGCGGCGTGTTGAGTACGGAAGTGGGAAGAAGGGTTGGAACGTCTGGACTCAACTTGTATTGACAGAACCTACGAAGGATGGAGGGCAGATAAGCCGAAGCAGACAGCGGTATTGCAGCCGGACCAATCAGAGGTGCATGTGCTCAGTATGTGCAAACAGTTAAACAAATAGACCATCGGCAGATATACCCAAGAATATAATCCAATTTCTCAAACTAATGAACGCGTGAAGGATTGACGTTCACTAAAGTGGTCTCCCTCTAGGAGGCTTAATGAAGGAAGCCTTGGATAGAGATGGCGGGGAGGGCAACAAATTAAGAACCGAAGGCTAGAGTAACAATTGTAGTGAGCGCAAGAGGACAGAGAGGGCGCTCGTGGGGTTCACTGGGTCCAGCTATTTTTGTTATTTGTCATTTATTATTTAGGTTTCGACTGGAGTACATCATCGGTGGGCCGTCGGAGCGGGCTGGGCGGACTGTAAAAATACTGGCTAGTCCAGAAGGAGTGCTGACAGGACATTTCTTTCGCTGCAACCCGACGGTGCGCTTGGAAAGTTTCATGCCGACCGCACTCGGAGTCTATGGCCTTAAAGCTTCTCTTCATACGAAGAACCCCATAGGTTGTCTTTGGAGAACCATTTCTCATAACTTACGGGCCAGACCACTCGTTTTCGCACCGGTAGTGTGGAGTCTTGGTCGCTTTTAGCCAGGATTATGGGGCTGGAGGATTTGGGCAGGCGTGCCAGGGAATTTCGGTGTTTATCAGGAGACTTAGGTTCTGGTGTGTATAACTCGGGGCGGATGGAAGGTGGTCGGGCTAAGCGGTGTGATGGATAACGAAGCAAGTATACGAAAAAGGATTTTAGGTTTCGTTGTCTTTTCACAAAACCTTTGTGAATAAAACACGCTTACTATGAGAGGTTGAAAATAGTCAAGTCAATGAATATTGTAAACGTTAACAAAATCTGAAAAGTGGACCGGACATTTAACTTTTTTGTCGCGTCGGTCAGTTGCCTGGGGTTGGGGTTGGGTTAGCAGAAGATCAAGGGTAACAGTGGGGTCTTGATTGTCTGGTGCAGAAGTTGCAGCTGTGGGCGAGTTTACCTTTGGGGCTGTACCAAGTAAAGTTAGGGCCGGTGTTTCGAAAAATGTCACGTTTAGTCAGTAGATTCACACCGCTTTTCGGTGACCATTCTGGTCTAAGGTAAAGTGCTTAGGAGTTCGTTTAAGAACCTGGATGAAGCCGCTGTTGGGGTGCTGAAGAGTGCGAAGTTATACGTCTGTGCAGACGAGCAGTTGAGTTCAGGTAAAGAGTTCAGTGTGGATTTACGCATCTTCGGTCTGCTCCCGAGAAGGGGTCGGACGCAGTGAACGCATGCGTTGGGAAAGGGAGGATGCGAACTTTGGCGGTGGCGTACACCATGGGGAGGGGGCGAACTGAACTCTCTTGGTGTTATGCAAGGGACCAACTCTGCTTGTGTGCACTGTATGTCAGCTTTGATGCTGCTTCGAATACCCAGAAGTACTAAAGCAATGGCTGAGTTTGAGGCCACTTTGAAGTAATTGTTGTATGGTTGGATTGCGACATGAAATCTCAAGGTTGACCACGATTCGTATTAAAAGTGAATGTTGGTCATGCGATCACAAGGACCGTAGCTGAAGCAGGCAGAAATTAGGTGTTGTACGTCTGAAAACGGTGCACACTATTGGGCTTTTCGATCTTGGTTGATTTCATCAGATGAAGATAGCAGGCATCGAACCTGGGAGCATTGGGATGTTAGTCGTGATTGTTATCCCGAAGGCGTAAAGCAAAGGAGTAGAAATGACTGCGGGTATGTCGATGTACGTTGGAGCCCTGACAGTGCATGCAAGCTCGAGCCCAGTTAGGAGCAACTTTTTTACGTTTAGCTGCGTGAAACGCTCGGTGACCAGTTATGCAGATTCTCGAATACCAGGATGAGACAGTGAGTGGTGTGTCGAAGATTGTGTGTCTGAAAGAAGCCGGCATGATGGCTCTTAGACAACCTGTGAAAGTGTCGCAAAGGATACTTCCATCCGTAGTTTGGAGCGGAACGGATGGTACTTGCAGTGAAGTGGACTGCAGGGTGCGTTGGTGGCCTTGGGCCTGAGCCGATGCCATGGCGGCGTGGTCAACAGTGGGCAAAAAGTGAAGTGTGTTTGACGCTAGAGAGAGTGTCGACCATGGGCTTGGCGACACCTGAGACATGACGTATGCCAGCAGTGAACAGCGTGACAAGGTCGCTTTCTCTGGTTTCTCGTGGTGAGTATTTGTCAGAAGATGAGCTGAAAGCGAAAAGAAGAGGATTGTGGTCAGTGTATACCTTGAAAGCCGGAACTTTTAGTGTGTATTGGAAGTGACGAATTGCTAGGTAGATGGCAAGCAATTCTGTACCAAACGTGCTGTAGTTGGATTCCGCTGGTTGCAGACATTTGCAGAAGAACCGAGTAGATGCCACTGCCCACCAATATGTTGCTGGAGAACAACACCTACCGTAACTTCTAATGCGTCAGTTGTAAGAGAAAGAGGAGCAGACGGTTCGGAGTGGACAAGAGTGCTATGTTGGAGATAGCATGCTTGAGCTAGGTGAAGGCCACCTGTGCTGCATTGAGGAAAGTGCACACGCTCGTTTCTGCGGAGAAGAGCAGTTAGGGATTGCATAGGTTGAGCGCAGCAAGGGATGAAGTGTTGATAGTTGTTGACTGGATCACCAAATCGACGGCGATGTCTACATGAAGTCGAAGCCGGAAAATATTCAATAATCTGGACCTTGTCCTCCAGAACCTTGATACCAGACAATGAGATGATGTGGCCTAGGAATTCTACCGTGGACTTTCCAAGTTCGCACTTAGTCGGGTTAACGGGGACGACATGTTTGGTCAACCGTTGACAGAGTAATTGGAGCTAAGCAAGGTGCTCTTCGTTGGACGAACTTGCCACTAGAATGTAGTCGAGGTAGAGGTAAGCGAAGTGTAGACCACCAATGACATCGTTGACGAAGCGTTGAAAAGTCGGTGTGGCATTTCACAGTTCAAAAGTCATTCGTAAAAAGTCGAACAAGCCGAAGGGTGTGATCACAACTGTTGTAGATATGTCAACCTCCTCGACAGGTAGCTTGTGATAGGCATAAACGGGTTCAATCTTACTAAAGACCGTCTTATCTGTAAGGCATGCAGTGAGATCCTGCATGTGTGGAATAGGGCGCCTATCAGGAACCTTTATTTTATTCAGTGCCGCAAGGACGCCAGTCGCCAGAGTGGTTTGGGACCATCTGAAGTGGGGTGCACCTGGGACTATCTGAAGGAGATATTATTTCATGTTCGCGCATGTGCTAAAACTCCACCCTAACCAGTTTGAGCTTCTCCGGTGGAAAACAACGCGGGCGGGATGAGACGGATGGGCCGTTAGTTCGGATGTGGTGCGTGACTTGAGGTGCCACGGGCAGAGTTGCTTTTATTGCTTGAACATGCTAAGGGTAGTGGAGGAAACATTCGGCATAATCGGGAGAAGTTGCGGGCGAACGTAGACTGGGGTGATGATTGAGACGCCGGCGTTGGTAGCAGTCACGCTGAGCGTCTTTGCGGGGTCGATCATTCTCATGTGATTCGCACCGATCAAGAGGTCGAAAGGTCTAAGGAAGGCTATGCAGTTGATTGCAAACGGAACGTTAGCTAAAATGAGCACCCAGAGAAACGTTCTACGGAGACCCAAGTTTAGGGTTAAAGAGCGTTGGTCGTAAGTAAGGATGATTGCGCCGTTGGCTGCAGGAACACTGAGCGTAGACGGCCGAGTCACCTTCCCAGCTGCGGAGGGAACGATGCATATTTCAGTCTCAGTATCAACCAGGAAGGTCGTTGCAGACTTGCAGTCCTGAACGTAGATGCTACCGCCGGAGATGTGGACGGTGCCACTATTGGTACGTGATTCGGGGCTTGCAATTTCCTCAATTGAGTCGAGAGGAAGTGCAACGCGTAGTATCGCTTCGCCTGAGGGCCAAAGCGGCAATGATATCAGCATAGTCTTCTTACATGTTAGGTTGCTGGGCATAGCCTACCTGCTCTTAGGTACTGGTGAGTTGTTGGATGTTGAAAGCGAATCGTGAGCGCTGCGTAATGTCTCTAGTTCGGTAAGTAGCATGGCAAGCTCAGAGTGAGGGGCTGCATAATACCCGCTTGAATCAGGTGAGTGCAGAAACGCATTAGGGCCATTCGGAGGATACGTATCGAGTGGTGTTGCGTAACCTACTTCCTAAGGAAGATGATCTATGTTCGCGTCAGCCGGTTGCGCGGCTAGATTGATGGAAGAGTCCTTGGTGGATAGGACGATAACTTGAGCCATCTATGGTAGGTGCTGAAGTTAATGCTCTAGGAGGATGGAGTCATCCAGTGAATAAGAGACAAGGAGTCACATCATCTCTCACTAGGGAGGATGGCCTTGCATCTGCTAGACGCAAGTCATAGAACAGCTGGTTTATTTGCGTACCCTCTTGTTGCTCCACTCGGGTCACGAACTCTTGCTTAACAGACGCAAAAGAAGGAGCAGTTTTGGGCTCGAAAGCGTGTTCCTAAACAGTAACACGAAGTTCCTAGGAAGGTTAACTAGCAAATGCCAACGAATCCAATTTCCGGCTCCATAGTGAAGCAACGAAAAAGAATCGAACCCAGTAATTTTGCGACAACTAGCGTTGGGCCATTACCACTGTGGTTAGCACAGGTTGTGCGACTGCTCTTCTTGTATATTGCTACTATAACCGATTCGCTCCATTTAGCCAATACATGTTCTTCCTTCCAGATACGTGCGAATATGGAGTTCAGTGCATTGAGAAGGACCTCACCTTCATCCTTAAATAGTGCAGGGTGAAGGGAATCCGGGCCAGTGGCCCGAAAACGTTTGAGGGCTGTGATCGCGTTCCGGACCGCAGCCTCCAACGGAAGCTCTAAACTAACCGTCCATGACTTATCCTGCATCACCAGAGTAGGAAGAGTTCCAGGAGCTGGGAGCCGACTGAACTGACCGTGAATGTATTCCTCCCAACGAGTTATACGGCACTTTTTATTGTGAAGCAGTGCACCCGCGCTGTCTCTGCTTGTCTCCATGACGCCTGTTTACTTGGGACCAGTGGTGCGGATCAGCTGGAAGAACTTGCGGTAATTGCCTAGTGATCCTGCTTCCCCCATGTCTTGAACCACACTAGACCACCAGGCTTCCTTGTCAACACGCAGGCTCCACTTTAGTTCGTGCCTAATAGTCTGCCTGGTAACAATTTGCTCAGAACCGACCGGGAGATTTCTTCTGAATTCCAACAGGTTCACCGACCTCTAAGATATCCAGTGACTTGTGTGTTGCCGATTGATATTGTCACAAGCAGACCCTCCTGCATCGTGCATGCCGGCCGAGATCCTATTCCATTGAACCTCGGTGTCATTAGGATAAGAGAGAGAAACTTCGGTACGCAATGCGTCTTGATAGGCTTGCCTGACCGAGGGCGGGGATAATTACACTTCTGTCAATTGGAGGCGACCCTTTGTGCGCTTTCCGGTAAACTTCATGGAGAAACGCCATTGTACCAAGGCATGATCAGAGTCGACGCAGATATTCCATTATCAGTGGCAATTCAGGATGGACCCAAGTCACCTGTAACTTATAGCAATGTGATCTATTTAGGGCAATCGCTAGCCAGGCACAGGAGGATGTCAAGTGGTACTTCGGCGCCCACTGTGTCTAATAGCAGTGCTACCAATAAACAATTGGTGCCCCGTAAACAGTTGCAAAAAACGCTCGCTGTTGTCCGTCCGTTTGAAGTTGGGACCATAATTAACACCTAGCTGAGCTTCTGAAGAGCTCAGAAACACTACATGTGCGTTCATATCCCATACAAGTACTATGATATCTGAACTAGTAACACTGCGTAATGGCCCATCCAGTTCGCAATAGAATGTGTATTTGGCAGCATCAGGATTGCAGTCGGTGGGTGCAATGTTGTATCAAGTAACAGCGGTTGCAGACTCAACATACAGAATAATCAACCTTAGACGTTGGAATTCCACACAACCGATAAGGAGAGTTACTGTGTTTCAGCCAGCCAAATAAACATGAGGAGTGACAAGGTGATGAATCGGTCACGATAGCCACTGCCTCTTTTGAAGAGCCGCGTCACGCGAGTATCGAACTACAGGCATCGAAGGTCTGGTGAACCTGAGAAGCTGACTTCGTGGTAGCAGCGATTCGACTTGGTGTTCACACATAGTTTATTGAGACTGGGTAGCTGGTTCATGGGCGTTAGGCAACCTAGGTGCATTGGAATTAGGCCATTTTCCAATCAATAGGTCCCTGGAGCTAGTGTCTTCGTGATTTGCAACCGTACGGATAGGTCTGGTAGGCCTTTCGGTCTAGCTCGTTTTTAACGCGTACCTATGTTCCCGGCTGCATAAGAATTGACAATATGTCGTAGGAATTTTGGTAAAGTGGTATGGAAGTAGAAAATACAGAACGTCCCACAGATGACAGGTTATGGGCAGCATTTAGTTTAGTGGGTAAGGGCCTCTCTAACATTAGCTCCGCCGGCGAGAGAAAAAAGACGTCTATTTGATTCTGCCGTTCGAGACCATGTGACAAATGATATCGGACACAAGCTCAGGTCCGCCCTAAATCGCACATACACGACTGCCAAGTTGTGCCTCATGCACACTACCCGAAACTGGTTCTTCAAGACCGTCAGAGCTACCCTTCGACTAGTTCGGCTTCTCATGTGGTTTACCAGTTCACCTGCAGTTGCGGTGATGTTTACATAGGCAAGTCTAACCGTCGGCTGGCTCAGAAGGTGGTTGAACACTTGCCAAAGTGGGTTGAACAAATGATGGCGCAACAGAACGGAACGCCCCGCAGAACGAGTCGGAGTCCGTCACCATCTATCGCCAAACACATCTTGACTACTGGTCACCATGGGAACTCGAATGATGCGTCCAAGGTGTTATTACGTAACAACAACCCGATAATGTTGGCAATAAGTGAAACGTTGCTAATTAGCGCTTATCAACCTGTGTTATATGCACAGGAACGGTTGAGGCAACCAATCAGACTGCTTTGGTCAGAGCAGTGAGAAGACATATGTTGCGATATGTTAACATTTCGATTGTTCTCATCAGTCACAAAACAGAATACAAGCGCGATTCATGGACAGTTATATACAGGGGGAAAAGGTTGATACACCAATCAAAATGATTTGCTTGGTGTGCCAATTTTTTCCATGTATATAATTGTGTCTGTGTTCGTGCTTGTATTGTGTTTGCGACTGGTGAGAACAATCCAAATGTTGACCTATCAAAATCTATGTCTTCTTTCTGCTTTGACAAACAAAAAGTTTTTTCACATGTCCTTAGACTAGCAAGTTTCCTTCTTCCCAACTGAATAACGGCATTCAGAATCGGAAAGTTTTCTGCAAGCGTAAGCAATAACATTTTCGCTCCGTTTTGTAGCTGTGAGAGAACATCACCGAGACCAACATCAGAAGCATCAGTCGACACAACATTGCGGCATGATTCAACAAAATATGAACTATTGGAGCAGGTAGAACCCTCCTTTTCAGTTCATGGAAGGTGTTTTGCTGATGGATTTCCCAAGTGAACCAGGCTCCTTTGTTTGTTATTTGTCGTTATGGATATGCAAGGGTTGCAAATGACACAGATTGTAGGAACACATTCCTAAAAAGACTTCAGTTCTTTCACGTTCTTGTGTGTTGGCACTTCGGTGTTGGCCTGGATATTTTTCTTGCTTGGCGAATGCTGTAACCCAACTTGACGTGTCCCAAAATCGAATCTCGGGGATATTGAAGAGACTTCTTTTTGCATTCAGATGTAAAACAAGATCACTGACAAAGAAGCACTTTGTGTAACCTTTCATCATGCTCTTTTTGTGAGCGGCCGAAAACATATCATCTATGTGTGCAGCTTGCACCTCGATACCTTCCAAAACGTGAGTCATGAAATTTTGCCAGACAGTTGGCGCAGAACTCAAACTCATTGGCAACAATTTGTACAAAAATAAGTCATTGGGTGTAAGGAAGGAAATAAAATGCTTCGAATCGTTGGCCAATATGTACGGAAGTATGCACTTTTAAATCTAGCCTTAGAAAAAGTTTACCCCAGCCAAACGTACAGTGAGCTCCTCGTTGGATGGCAACACCAATCGCGCTACGATGATTTGCTTATTTAGCCCTTTGTAAATCGTTGCAAATTCTGGCAGAGCCATCTTTATTCAGGACACTTATCATTGGATGCACCCACTCAGAGCAATTGATGAGATCTCACTGGAGACTTCAGTAGAGCTGACACAACTTACATTAACACAATGAGTATAGCCAAATTGGTGAAATTCCCCACCAGAATCGAGGCGCACTTAGATTTGGTTTTTACTAACAAACTAAAACTTTTGCTACAAACTAGCGTGCAGCACTTGGCAATTTCTATCATTTCATAGTAAAGCTATCCCCCAGCTATACAGCAAAGCTAACTACGTTTTGCTGACCGAAAGACCACCCAGGACTGTTAAAAGGCGGAAATGCTCAGCAGATGACATCAAAACACTCAAATCAAAGTTGTCTTTAACTGATTTTTCAATTTTCGGTGATGATGACTTGTCAGAGCAATGCGAGCACTTCACAAACTACATAAACTTCTGTTTTGATCTATGTTGTCCCAGTAGGAAAATTTAGTTGTTAAATGACGGCTTTTGTCTCCATTGCTCAAACAACTGAGGAAAAAAATTGTACAGACTTATAAACATAGGCTAACTGCCCATGTTAAAGGTCTGTCCATAAGTATAAAAGCAGAAATAATAGTTAAAAGATCATTACATTCAGATCGCTTTATGTAACCACAGTTGCCGCGACATGTGGAGTCTTTTAGGACAATTCTCCGGGAAGAATTCATTCAGAACACTCAACAAGGAAGATGTAGATGAACTCAACGTTAGGTTCAGCCCTCACAACCTAACACACCCCCTCTGACTTTTATTACCACTACTGAAAATCCTAGTTTCTTAGCTTCTGCAATATTTACAAAGAGCCCAAAAACCCGAAACCAAACAAGGCTAGTGGATGGGATGCTCTAGTAAAAGTCGTTCTGAAAGAATGCGCACACACCTGTGACAGAAGTTTTGAATCGGTGCTTAACGACTGAAAACCAGCCCAACTAGCAACAGTGTCTAAAAAGGTGTATCGGTAATATCGACCAATTGTGTGCACGTCCGTGCTGGAGCGACTACAGATCCCCGCAGTTTCACAGACAAGCACACTGATGATGCCCAACAGTTTACCTATAAACCAGGGCGCTCTACACTACATGACGTTTCTTAACTGATGCATTCCATTGCGTTAGCGTTTGATAATAAATTCAATAGCGTACGGTCCTTATTTTTGATCACACCAGCGCTTTTGATAGCCTTGATAGATCACTACTTCTCAACTATTTTTTCGAGAATGGCGTCCCTCCATATGTGTGTAGTGTGATGCGTGAGTACTTCACAAATCGCGCCCACTTCACGCACTTGTGCGACAAATGGTCTGTACTCCCAGCCAATGGTGATTTTTTTGAAGGGATCCATCCTGACCCCTTTTCTTTTCACCGCCTACGTTGAGAGCCTCTCTATTCCATCGAATTTCTAGACTGTAATTATGCCGAGGACCTCGTTCTTGGATGCATCTCTGTAATAATCGAGGACTCCTTGAAACTCCCACGGGGTTAGACGTACTAGCGAATTGGTCCAGCTCCTGGGCCCTCTCTCTCAACCCTTCCAAGTGTCGTGACGTAACGTTCTGTTTTCTACATCCCAACAGACGGCAGTCCCTTGTACATATCACTTCTCTAGTGATTGTGGATGACCAAAGCATACCTCGCACATCTACCGCAAAACATCTAGGGGTTTTTCTATCTCACAATTTCTCTTGGTCTAGATTTGTTCTAGAAATATTTTCAAAAAGTTAGAAGGATCTCTTTTTATGCCCTCTGATTTAAAATGCTTTCCGTTTCCCGTGCTTCATTTCTATGGTTTTTGACTGCATGTATTCTGCCTCACTTGTTATACTGTTCTCCGTTTATATCTTCAGAACTGCTTCAAGAGGATTATGTCCTTCATTTCCGTTCGAGTAATTTTATTTTCGTTGCTTTTGTTTAGAGAAATAAATGCTCATGGATCTTATTGTTGACAAACATTTCGATGCATGCATCAGCTTTTCATCCAAACTTTGAAATGACTCCTCACACACTTTACACAATATCCTAACCAGCACAATATCTACTTCGTCCACATAGACAAAATTTAATGTTTTATATTCTCGTACCTCGTCGTACCGAAATACTATCCCGCCTTTTCTATCAAGCTTCCTAATCGACCTAACAGAAGTGAAAAGCCACTTTCGTGACCGCATACTTGAATGAATATGCAAATATTCGTTTACTGCCATTATTTATTATTACTCAGTGATGCATTGTTGTATAATAATCTGCAGTCTTGGTGTAAAACTGCGGAAAATACACACATACGTATGGATATAGCTTACTTTGACTTGACTTGACAAGAAAATCATTTGCTAGCATCTCTTGCAAGGCAGCTGAGACAGTTTGACCTTTTGCTGGCGGAATAGGCCGAGGTTGATCAATAGCAACGGTTTTTGCATCCTGCTTCAGCTGAATGCAGTGCACACCACATGGAATACATCCGATGAACTTCTGAAAAAGCTTATTAGAACGTTCATACCAGTATGTCACGTTGACGGAAAAGACAAGCGTGCGGTCGAAAGACGGTACTACTTGCAAAGCCAGTGTGGCGTTTCTTCCAAGTCTGAAGAAATGTATACTACAACATTCGCAGCTACCGAATGCAGCTGTAAAGGCACGGTAATGAATCCCAATATGGTTAAGGAGTTTCCACGGTAACTCCAGAATGAATGCGAAGTGGGCTGTAAAGTATGCAGGGATGGGTGGCGTTCGAAAAATTGGAAAGGTTTAATGGTAACTGTAGAAGCAGAATACAGTGCCCTTTCAAGTGGAACAGTGTCTTCGATGGTAAGGAATGACACAGTACGAATATCAGCGGAGGGAAACTTTGGTTCAATAACGGATATTGTTACTTTTTGAAGTTTGAGCATTAGCGGTGATGGAATAAATGTTCTCCTGAGATGGATCTGCAACATGGCCTTCAGCTGAAGAATCATTGTTGATAAGTGTGATGGCTTATGACTAGCAACATCGGGCGTAGTACCCACTACGGCCACGGATTTTGTACTTGAGGCTGCGTGTGGGACAAGCGGGAAAGTTGGCTTTATGAGAAGCACTTCCACAACGATATCAAAAATGGTCGAAAAGAACTGTTCCGTTTGAAGTTAAATCTGAGTTTCCACTCTGGCTAACTCACAAGCTCGATCCCCCGTTAATGTGCACACCGTTTCCTGCAACAGCGCCTCATGTAGATGCTTGTCAGTGGTTCCAGAAATTAGTTGCTGAGGCAGCATACAGCCATCAATCTTTTTTGGGGATTAGACTAATAACCAGACGATCGTACTGTGCGACCTGACTGGGCAATGAAATCGTTCATGCACGCAGGAGAAAAGGTACCTTGCAGTAAAAACATTCATTCGATAACCCCATGTGTGATCGAGAGCGCTGAAAGCTTGTTTAACGGAGTTACATCCTTGAAGGCCGAAATCATCACGCTGTCCCTACCCCTCATCACCGAGTAAACCTCGAAGCAGCTTCAAGCTGTTTTCCTCGCTAAGAGCAGCATGGAAATCACTACGTAAATGCAAGCAGTTTTGGAAGGAATTTTTCCAACGGAGCCAAACATTTGATGTTAACCTGCCACTGCAATCATTTCAAAACAAAGATAAAGAATGGAAAGTTTTATCCCTGGGCTCGCGGCGCAACATGTTTTGTCAAGAATGAATCATAAAATAGCAGGATGTGTATCCGTACCCAAACCAGGGGTAACAGACTCAACACAGAATGGTCAATTGTAACTGCCCAGATATCACATAACCAATGAGAGGAGAGTCGCAATGTTTCAGCCAACCAATGAAACATGAGTAGTGACATGGTGATGGATCGGCCACAATAAGCATAATCGGAAATTACAAACAAGCAGCGTTTTGTACTACTTCGTTGCTTCAACAGTTGATGTCGTCAAACGGGCTGCACACAAACGGCTGTTCACCGGAATCCTATCAACCACCGAGGGCTCAGCCTTTGAGCTGAGAATGATACCTACCCCAGCTCGACCCGGATGCGTGCAAGCAATAGCGAGAGGACAAGCCGGGCTGAGTTAATTCAACAACCCATAACGGTACTTGATCCTATTTTCGGACACAAAACACACGTCACTACCAAATGTACGAGTGCAACCTGTTGACCTATCAGTTTTAGAGTGTGGACGTTGAACGCCAATGGAACAATGGTATAATACAGATAGAAAAGCTAAAGCTTGACAAGTCCCGTGAGATAGTTTGTGGGAACAACGTTAGTCCAAGGAAGTTACACAAAAGTGAAAAACACGTCTGTGGACTCACCATCTTATCCACCTTAACGCATAGGTATCTTCGTCTAACACGATTTCGTGGGGTTGGTGAGCACAGTGTTTGCCTGTATCTTTTCGTCACTCAATGAACAGAAATCAGATCAAGTAATGTAAATGATGTAAGGCATCGTCGAGTTGATTTTTTTAAACATGGGTAGCGGGAGCACTGTAATGACAAAAGTCGAAAGAGCGTTCCATTCTTGACAAACTCGAAGGGAAAAGTAATTCCAGTGACACTCCAGCCGACTGTATTTGGTGGCAAGATTCAATTTATGACCCCTCAATTCTGTGTTGCAGCTAAACTTCAGGAGGTCACGACAAGCGTGACCGGGCGTTTTCAAAATCTGAAACGCCAGGATGAGGTCACCTCCGAGACGGCGATATCTTCTGCAGTACACTCCCAGGGCTTTCAGTCGCCTATGGTATTGCAGATAGGACAAGCCCTTCACATTTTTCGTTGCGCATTGCTGTGCGGTCTCCAGTGCAACCACCTCGTGTTTTAACCAGGGTTGCCAAACCTGGATCGCGTACTCTACATGGGGCCTTACATAAGCATTGAGCATTTGGGGGAAGATGGGGAGATTGCACCTCTCTAACGCCATCCGTAACAGATCAACATGTTAGTTGGCAGTTTTGGACGCCTTCAAGGACGGCGCCGAACAGCAGAGGTCGTCTTTGATTACCACCCCAACGTGTACAGCATATCGTCTGCAAGCTTATATGCCTATGTGGGCTTGTGGCGGACATGCACGGTTTTGCACTTTTCTATGTTAAACGGAAGTAGGTTTAGCTTTAACCATTCAAAAGCGCAGTCTGTCTCGTTGCAACATATCGTGGTCTTCATGACAGTCGATTGCCTAGGGCAACACTAGGGGAACGCGACGGCGTGGCCTTATATGGAACGATTGACGATAGACGTCCCATGGGTGTTGCGGGAAGGTGGCTGTAAATGGTTCTACTCCATTGGTAATTCGGTTGCTGTAAATGAAGCTGGGAAGTATAGTAGGAAGTTTACTAATTGGGGTTGGAATGTGTAATAGAAAGCGATGGAAAGGAAAGAAGGGATGCGCCAATAGCAGCAGGTTTTCGCCTATCCACCCTGCCGTACGCAGCAGATAAGTCGACCGGTTGTTAATCTGTGCGACAGCCGGTGCAGAATGTAGTTGGATTTTGGGGGAAATTGTCATGATTGTATGTGCGCTGAGATACTGCCAAGGCGCCCAGACAAGGACAGGAGGACCATTAGTGTCATTAACCAAAGCCTTTGGCGCAAAAGCTTGTCCGCTAGGCAGTGGATATGGCAACGATTCGGTTTAACGGAAATGGACGCCATCCCATTTCAAACTCCCAAATTGGAGGACCAGGAGACTGAGTTTGTTTGACCTATTACCATTTACCAACCTGGCAGGAGTAGTTTTAAATTCGTCCGGAGGCCAGTATAGCTTAGTGGGTCAAGGATGTACGTATACCGTCGCACCACGTTAACATGCAGTCTCGTTAAGACGGAAGAAAGGAATTAGCAGTACGCCTGTACGCAGTACCAACGGTTCGCCGCCACGAAACCACCACGAGTCGCATGTGCGCTAAGGATACTGTTAGGGTCGCCATGCTCCTACGCAAGCTCGAACCCGTGCCGCTAGATTACAAGACAAACTAGTTACTTTTAGGCTATGGGTCGGCGACAGTCGAGTTGTGAGTTCGAGCCTTGGATAGGTCCGATGGAATGCGCACTGCTGACTATTCGCGAAAGAATGTGATGGCCATACAGTGCTTTTTCGGACGTGCATTTATTGTCATGAAAAAAGAGGTTTTAATATGAGAATGAAGAGGACATTTAAAAATGATTAGGGTATCGGGAAAATTGGGAGCTGATGGGTAAAAGGATGAGGATTAGGGTGTAAGTGAAAAGAGTGGACTAGGATAAGGGATTTATATGGAAGTGAAGGACTAAGGATATAAGAGACAGAATGTGATAAAGCAAAATGAAATAATGTGTAGTGGTTAGTAATGAATGAGGGGATGGGAAGATTAAGAAAGTCGGAAGAGTATTGATAAGGATGGATTGGAGGTTGATTGTAATAGAAAGATAGATGATGCTTATGAAGTAGTGATTGTTTAGAGAAATTTAGTGGTGGGGGGGTGTGGATTGGGGAAATTATGAGGGAAGGTAAAATTGTTTTGAATGTTGTTTGAATAGAGTATTTAATATTGAAATAGAGAGTTAGAATTGGTGGTGTGTTGTGAGTGTACAAAGGGGAGGTGGGGTGAGTGGAAGGGGTTTTGTTTAATAAGGTAAAGAGTGTTAAGGTCATCGTATTCTTTTGTAAAAGTATGCTTTTGTAAACAACTTATTTCATATGCTCACTAATTTAAGATTTATGTCACCGTTTGCTTGCGTGCTAAGTCTGTTTATTTCAGGTGGTGGGTTTTCAATTTTGTCCCACTGCTTTGCTTTCTCGTATAAATGTCTACCCGTTCTTTCTTGTATAAACTTGCACACGTCACTTAAGCCAACTCTAGTTCTTTTCGAAAACATTTTTGTGTTCGTGGCATTTCCGTAAAGTTTGCCTTCTGACCTCGTGAACTTATCTCGCATTCTTCTGTAAACAACTTACTTCAGATGCTCATTACTTTAAGATATATGTCACCCTTTCCTCATGCATTACTCGGGTTATTCTCTTTGTTATCTTTCTCTCAAGTGATTGGCTGTTGTTTGATACCCCGGTGAGGCTGCGCTTGAAGTGCATGTTGACAAGGTGCCTACCTGTCTATTACCCACTACCTCGTCCATACTGGCTTTGGGAGACAGTTGGCCGTTGCTGGAGGGGACGGGGTGCACGGTCCTTGTGGCCGTGTTCGGCTCAAAAAATGATTCCATGCACTCAGTGTGGAGCGGACTACGGTCCAGCCACCGCCTTGTGTGCGCTTGATTCCCCAAATACAGCGTGCTTGTGTTTGTCTGTGAAGGAGTGTGGGCCGGCTCCGTTGATGAAACGTGGTTCCCATCCACATGCCTCCCGGTCTTATTCCTTCGGGTTTACACTGGATATGGGGTGTGTGGTTGGAGCTGTGGATGATGCAGCGCAAGCCACCCATGGTCCCTCTGTAGGCGCAGGCGTCCTGTGGCTTGCCACAGTGACAGGCAAATCCGAAACCGGATGCCGCCAACCATTTGTTGTCTGACTGAATCTGAATGTGCTGAATTGCTACCTCACTATAATATGTGTTCCTTAATAATGCAAGAAGAGGTTCCTTAAAATTGACAAGTGGAAATGTGTTGCAATCATTTCATTGTGTCTCGTAGTCACTTCAGACTGGTGAAGTTCGGGGTTTGTGTTCCCATTTGTCACTTTTTGATTAACTATTAATGGCTTTTACTAGCTTAAAAACTCAGGAGCTTAGGTGGTGCAGGCCACTTTTCCCCAGAAGATATCTGGTATATTAAAATCACCCCGATTATTCTGTAAACGAAATTTAGATCAGAGTATTCAAAAGCGTAACAGAGTTGACGTAAAAAGGGACTTCACATTGCAGAGGTATATAACCACAGCCTACCAGAATGTGGGTATTGTTCAAATCTACAGAAACCCAAACGGGTTCATTTCCATTGTTTAGCTGTGGGACTGATATTATGTGGGTGAGTAGCTGTTCCGGAACCTAAATAGCGCACCCATCACCATTACCCGTATGATGGCTACTCACGAAGAAGGTTTAGTCCTCAAGGTGATAATAAGTATGAGGTACATAGAGGGAGAACCGTGTTTCAGTCGCTAGTATTAAGTGGCGAAGTGAAGGTGCAATAAGATGACAAAAGCTGCGCATCTTATTATTCAGAGTGCAAGCTTTACTAAGAAGGATTATAGTATTGCCCCGCTCAGGTCAGTTTAATACTTCGTGGAAAATACGGGGTCTGACTGCGATAGTATTTGTCCAGTTGGCCATGGTGGTGGTAGATGAGAAACATTGAGGCCATTGTACATGCGTGGTTGGGCCAGGTTGAGAAACGTGCTGATAAGACGATAGCTCTCTGGAAGAAAGGAAGTTGCTGCGAAGAGATCTGTCTTCGCACTTGCAAGCTTAGCGTTAAACTGCAATAATTTGGTAAGGTTCGAGAACGCCGTGGGCTGCTTGCGTTTCTGGGTTTGTCAGACTGGGAGGTAAGGGTGGTGGGGCACAATTCCAACGTTGGCCTAAAAGTTCGACGGTAAAACTGTTGGGCAGTTTTCCAGAAGTTGTGGGCTAGATGTACAGCTTCTTTTAGGTAATCTAAAAGCCATTGAACTGAATGGGGTGAGCTATCTCAGTTTCCTGCACTGAGGATACAGAAGCTTAACAGATGCACCTGATAGATTAAGGAGCACAGGATCGGAGCAACCCATCGAAGACGGTTTAAGCCTCATCCAAGAGACCATTCGCCCTTTCAAGGACAACTGAATCTTTAGTGTAGCAATGATATTCTCCATTTTGGAGGATGGTGCTATACTTAGACCAACGACTCTTCTATTTCGAGGAAGTATTTCTAGTTCCTGAGTCGGTTCAACACAATTTGTCGATGGAATAAGACCGTTTATTCTTTTGTATGAGAGTTTATGCCAATCGGCGTTGTGGTTAAGTCGGTTGTCTTTGGGATATGTCTAAGTGTATTTTCGTTTACAGTTACATCCACACATGGGACAATAAAGTTAGAGGCAAGCTCTGATGTGCGATCTCTTGTAAATTCGACGGAAGCGTCAAGATCAACATCAGAGGTACAGATGTCGCTTGAAATATGTGTTGTCAAAGGTGGTTCCTTAGACTTCGAGGCTAAATTGACTAGTGACGCACTGCTTGTAGGTCGAATTTCCCCTTCTAGTGGGATGCGATCCGCTCTAAACGGAGCACTTTTAAACGCAGTTATCGTTATCATCATTGACCGCTTGTCAATAAATGGTCTTGCAGTATTCACCTTGTTGGATTTTAGGAGTAAAGGGCACGTGTTTTTGCAACTTTTACGAAGGCGCATAGCAATACATTCTCCATCGCTAATAAAAGCATGCTCTAGAGTTTCTCAATTGTGTATCTGTCAGGTATGTTATATATCATCCATTCCTAGAACGATTAATCCTTTCGTGTACCTCAGTTGCTATGGTGGCTATAAAGATTCCGACACTTTCAAGGTGTGAACACCTAGGGATTTTGATGGTTCCAGAATGTAACATAATGGTGTCAATAGCTTTAAGCTAGGGTCGACTATACTCATCTGACTTTTAAAATCTTTCAACTCTGCCTCCATGAATTGTATGTTGTTATACATTTCAGTTCCACTATCCGTCAATTGTGTTCCAGAGGCTTTCGGCGCTTTTGTTATTGTTGGTTTAGAAGTAGCCTTAACGTCAGCTCTCGTGTTCAGCTGGGTTCGCCTTGTAGAGACAGGAGCCTTGGGAGCCATTTTAGACACCTCAATCAACGAAAAAGTGAGTGGACCGTTTGTCAGATACACGGTATGAACAGTGAGACGAAAAATATGTTCCGCAATGTACTACTCAGACGCAAGGTCTATGTAAGACACTATTTGAAGTATCACTCAAAGCGTTTTTCGAAATAAAAGAATTCGTAGTCTAAAGACACCGAGTGCAATGCGGGTTGGTGGATAAGTAAACTATTGAAAACACTTTAATGACGCGAAAAGGTCAGCTGTTTCCGGTTTCAACTTGTTTCAACGCCTAGGCTTTTCGCAACCCCCTTCGTCGTGTGGCCATCGGCACTGGTTTAAGGTCAGCATTTTTTCGTCCGTCGCCCCGTGGTGCGCCGCGTGGTGGTGAGTCACACGATCCTGTGATTGACGGCGAGCGGACCGACAAGTGGATGGGCTATCGCAGCAAGCCAGAGTGAAGACAGAACGAATTGACATACGGCGTACTGTACCATGGCAACAGTAGCTGTCGAGAAGGCGGACCAAAGTGTTAACTATCGCGTCGGACAGCGACTAGTAGGAATTATGGTAAGATTTTTGGGTGGCGCTCGAAATGGTCTTCCGAAAAAAGCACAACAGTTCTTCTAGGACAAGAAGAAAATGTAATGCTCCGCGTTGCCTCATGCACGGATTGCCAAAACACGGTTTGGTGGTGATCCGCGGATGAGACCCAAAATATGCAGATTATTGGGAAGGTCTCGCGAAGCCGAATCGAATGACTGTACGTAGGTCCTGAGGAGAATAAATCCAAAGATTTAGATAAGAATAACGCAGCAGGACAGATTTAATTCAGCTGCTCATGAGGTGTGAATATGAGCGACCCACATCATGGGTGTCGGTCCTTACTGCAACGCGGCAGTAAAATAAACTTAAGGGACCATTTATTGAAAGTGACAGACTGTTCTGGATTACCGTTTGAATTTCTTTTCCATACGTGTAGGTCACTTTTGAAATGTTCCCCCCAAATCAGCCATTTCTGCACCGACACTAGCCAAATTTAAAAGTCGGTTGGATGATACACTCAGCCACTTACATTTTGTTACTTAGCACCCTCGCTCATTCTACATTTCAGATATACATTAGTCTGATTGGCTGCAACCTGTATGTGCTGTAAAGTTATGCAGCGTGCAGGACTCAGCATTACAAGATAAATCCCTCTTTTGCGGTTTAGAGGGCTAACAAGTTTTTATGAAGTTCTCTAGATAACCCCACCAGACCACCGTGAAACTTTCTGGTTTGAACGTGCTAGACAGACGGAACTCTTTAGTCACTCTAGTAATAGCAGAAAAGTTTTCCAACTTATTATAATCACTGAAGGTTTTTGATTTGGTGTAAGCGAAACAATCTACGAAAAGGATGGCACACTAATCGCTAACCTTCAAGGACCGCTGGAACGATGGGCCGAACACTTTGGTTCACAGTTCTGTTGATCGCCAATTCCATCTACTTCCCCTGGAGCGCTCACTGGCGCTGAGTGGTCTGTCCCTACAGATCCTCCCTGTCATCAAGAAATCTAGCATGAACTCCGCCGTTTTCAGCGTCATAGAGTACCCGGCCCTGGTGGCATACCTTTGGCCCAATTTAAAGATGGTAGCTATTCGATGGTGCGAGAACTCACTGCTTTGTTCGTGTAAGTCTGGAAGAAATAGGAAGTTCCATAAGCTTGAGGTAATTCGATGGTCGTCCCCAGTTTCAAAAAGGGCCTGCGCACAACGTGCTTTAATTACAGGGATGTCAGCTTGGTTCCTGTCTTTTGCAAGGTTCTTGGGTCCATCATCCTTCGCAGGCTATTCATAACCCGCGAATCCCTACATCGGGAAGAACAGGCTGGGTTCCGCTCTGGCCGCGGCCGCATCGATCAAAGTTTCACACTACGCCAGATTTTCGAACCCCACCATGTGTACCAAAAGCCAACTATCTTTTTTCCTGGAGTTCTGCGCTGCCTTCGATTCTGCCGATAGAACTTCATTTGGCACTGTTTGTTGATTAATGGCGTCCCGAGAAAGTGCGTTTCCGTACTCCGTGTTATGTACAGTTTGGGCTTTTGGCAATCTTTCGCTATTCTGTTGTCACCAGTGAAGTTCGACAAGGATGCCGTATCTCCCCACTCCACTTCAATTCTTTTCCATTAAGGATGTTCTTAAAAATGCTATAGAAGACTTGTTAAACGCTGGCGTTGCGCTGTTCTCAGGCAGCCGAGCTAATGACTTGGACTACGCTGATGATATCGTCTTGTTGGGTGACGGTCCGCAGGCCGTCTAACTTGCACTTAACCGCTTGGCGATTGAATTGTAGAAATATGGCATGATATTTCATTATCCAAGTGCAAAACGCGTTTTGAAACCTATCAGATGTCTGTAACAGCATTTTTGGTTGGGAGACACTGAAGGTTGCGGAGGGTTTTGTCTACCTGGGAAGTTGTATCACTACTAGTGAAACCGTTGGAGACGAGATTTCGATGCGTATCATGAGAACCCGTCTCGCTTTCTTTGAGCTGAGGCACTAGTGGTGCCGCTATGACATCCGTCTATGTTATAAAAGGGCGGGTTTAGTGTGCTGCTGTCAGCGCGGTACTGTTGTACGGTTGCGAGACTTGGCCTGTTCGTACCGTTGACGTGTGCGGGCTCTCTGTCTTCTAGCACTGTTGCACTGTTCTAGCACTGTCTATTGTCCGTGTTTGATGGCTGCACCACGTAACCAATGTGGGTTAGACAGCGTGTTTTGGGTGTAAGCAGCCAGTTACTCAAGGAGCTCTTCCCGCTGCGTCAGCTGCGGTGACTTGGACATGTACTACGCATACCAGCTCATCGTCTTCCGTTGTTCGCGGTTGTTGGACAAGGCTGAAGGAGAAGACACGGTAGACAATCTGCAACATGGAGAACCCACCTGAAAACGTTAACGAAACGGTTGGCCTCGATCGGTTATTCTCGAGTCCCTGGTTGGGATTTCAGTGTTGCGGAGTGTCGTTGGTTAGAAATCCTGGAAGTCATGGCTCAAGACAGACGTCAATAGCGGATATGTATCTCTGTGTGGTGCGGGGATTCTCCTTCCCTTTCCCAATAAAACAAACAATTAAACAACACAAAAACTTTGAAGTAAAAAAGCTAGACCAAAAAGATGCATGTTCCTTTTTTGTGTTCCTGTTTTCTCATTCCGCTATGATTCTACTGGCATAATATCTGTACCACAAACTGTGAGCGATATATATGAATACATAAACCAGTGCCTCTTGAATCGTGTACATTTACTGTTGAATTGCCGAAACTCATGCGTGCAACCATATCACTCCTGAGCTGTTCGCACTAATTTTGGTATCATTCGATAGAATAAACCAAAGAATGTCAAGTGGTACTGCAATCATCTCTGCATACTGCAGCACAAAACAGCTACGAGACCGTTTGTGTCAGTTCTTATTAAACATGGCTGTGAAGCCATCATTTTCAGCGATCTGATTGGTTCTGTCGCGCAAACTAAACCGAGCAATGCACGCCGCGCTCTCGTGTTGGTGTTGCTGTACACACCACAGACAACTGATCGTTGAACCCGGCAATCCTCGCGCCGCCGTAGAGAGACCGCCAACTGTCCACACAAACTGACGTTTGCGCCTAAACAAAGAACCTGACTACAGACAAGACTTCAGGAGTGAAGTAACTCATACCACCAAGTTCACCTGACCTCATGAGCACGAGTGGCCTATCAGCTGTCGCCAAAGGCGCCTGTGTGATATGTTATGAGACTGCTAAAATGGGGCTTTCTTACTGTACTACTCCAAACGTTTCCATCCCAAAGGAGGAAGTCGATCTGAGCCTGCCAATTGCTGACTGGTGACTATCCTGTCTGCACTCGCTAAAGTCATGGAAGTGCTCATCGCGGACGCATTGATGGACTATCTGGAAAGGTACAGCATCATTGCGCAGAAGCAATAATGGGTTTGGTTAACATCGATCAAGTAACACGAACCTGCTAATAGCACGCAACATCTGGACCCAAACAGTAGACGAGAGGACTTGAACCGATGTCATCTACTTGGATTTTTCGGAAGTGTTTGATCGCTCACAGCATGCAGGTTAGCGCAAACGGCACAAGACGCGGCCAACGTACTAGGACAACAAGTTGGCATTACTTTCCGAAGTGTGCAACCATCTTACATCATGCCTACGCGGATCATGTCGTCATCAGGACATAATCACGAATCGTTTACCTCTACAGCTGTCCTGATAAGGCTGACGTCCTTATGCGAGTTTAGCTCCTTGAGTGCGGACGGCATTCGCTCGAAGACATTGAAAGTTGCCGCCGTGAGTTTAGCGGAAACTCTAGCAACTATCTTTCAGTGATTTTTTAACAAGATGCATGTCCCCACGATTTGAAAGTAAATGATCATCACTCCGATCTACAAAAGTGGTAGCCGTGCTGAACAAGCAAATTAGCGGTTGATAACATAACTTCCAGTGATCTCCAAGGCTATAGTGTCCAGGGTAACTAAGGCTTTAACGGGGTGCTTGTTCAAGAGGAACTCAGTTATTTAAAGCAGACGAGAAAGGGTTCTAAAAAGACAAACCAACACTTAGGACTTCTTCGTAGAGCATTAAGGAATTTTGACGACTCGGTCTTTCCGAAAATGCTTGGTGCGTACGTGAGGCCGCACGCGGAATACGGTGTTCAAGCGTGGTAACCCTGGCTGAAGCACCAACTCACCGCACTCGATACTGTACAACAAAGGGCGACAGAAAACGTCAGAAGATTGTCCCACCTTCCCTACCCACTCAGACTGGAAACCATCAAAATATACAGCGGACATTATCAGTGTCCAGGGGGCGATCTCATAATGTTGTACCAGATCCTGAGAAACCCTAAGCACACATGCCATTCTCCTTTGAATCTCAGTCGAAACACATCTCTAAGGGGTCATCAGTTTAAGCTAGTCGCTCAGTACAGCCGACTAGAATAGCGACGAAATTTTTCTCCCACTGAGTACCAGAGCCCTGGAACACCCTCCCGTCACATGTAATTAATGTCCCCACCTTATCCTTTTTGCAAAAAACGCCCTGACGAAACTCTGATACATTTACACTGTGATATAGCAAACGACCATCAGGTGCTGGCATTAATGCAGAACAAACAGTGGACGGTGCCACAACCCTACTCGAGCATGAGTTACTCCAAACCCCTTGGTGGCTCCTGTATTTCACGCATTTCTTTGCTGGTACTGATTACGTTATTTTGTAATTATCACCCAAACGGGACACGTCAAGCATTCGCTTCTATACCCGTCATATACCATTGCTTCATAAACATATGGTTCTATATTGCACGAGCATCTGGACATTATATTGTTGTCCTAGAGAACTTCTAAAAGAATGAACATACTTTACAGCTGACCCATTATCATTCTGATACAGCCCGCCACCCTGGATGCGTGATGGTTGCTGGCTCCCACGATATCATGGGACAACTACATACTGAAACATAATTTGTCACTAAATGCCTGCTCCATTGTTCAAGCCTGCGGTTCACTGCGTCTTCAGTCTACCTGTGCTCACGCTTGTGTCATCGATATTCGTTGGCTACTCGAATGCATCTGCAGAAACAAGTTAATCACCACAGGTCACCATAAAACAAATCCCTAACTATTGTTTTTGAATTACTTTCAACATTTGTTTGTAGGACTGGTTTTTTTACAGGTTTGATGCCGAGTATCAGTTCGATTGCAAACGTAATTCATAATTGTGCTATGGCTAGTTGATGCTATCGTAGGTGTAAGGATAAAAAATATGTACAAAATCGTAACCCGTTTCTGTTGAATGCATCAAACCAGCGCTATGAATAGGTGGGGAAACCATTTTTACTTGACCAGAATTGAGACCAGATTGGGTAGGTATTGTCTTATCGAGTTGATTACAATAGGTATACGATTGTGCAAAATAGACTTGCAGACAGAAGATGGCAAGGCATTGGTAGGTGGTCATGTGTAAAACAGCCGTAGTAATCGTCTGCTGCGGATTGTCGACTAGAGTGATTAGCGAAAAATGCAATATCTATAAGACGACATTGGTCGAGTTTGGTGATCGAACTAAGTTTCCCGCTTTACAACTAACAAGTGTCTAGCTTGTGTCAAGTTTATCGTGTCCCTGTTGACTAATCCGGAGGATCCACTGCAGCATACGGACAAGCAAATGAAGTAATAGCACAAGGTGAGCTCAGTTCTATCCCGGTGACTGGATGATTATAGTTCATTGGCCGGCATCACTTTCTTCGTAATTTCATGAATCGTGTTAACTTCAACATTCTACTATGTCAGTTACATCGTCTACTGCACCCATAAATAGTGTTATAGCTGATATCTCATCCAGCAAATTCAGAAAACCCCTTACCTCAGTTTATTTGTTACCCAAGAGAGGGCCACTTCTGGATAATAAAAGTAACACAGGTTAATAAATGGCAAGCATCTTTTGTCAAATGAATATCATTGATTTGCTTTGAATCTTGTATGGAGGACTGCGAAAGTCATAAAAACGGCATACAATGTGCCCGCCGCAAGTACGTGCCAATTGGCAAGGTAAGATTGGTACTTGACTACCCGTCACGAACTAAGCATGTCACTATACGAACAGCTTCAGACCTGCAATGCACAAGCCAATGAAATCTTAGGGGCAATTGCCGTATCTACTCCATGCGCATCTGGCCGGCTACACTCCCGTAACTGTGGGATGTATCCAGTTTTGTGGTAGTTGTACGATTCCTACTGGGTAAAAGTGATAGAAGCCACCTATCTGCTTTAAAAGTGAAGTCCATATTAGTGCGCGTTCCAATCTGTGGCGCCGTTAGTACTTATTGTAATGGTTTCATACTTCAGGTTTTAGCCTACCCTTACCAACTCCATACGAAGAGAAGCAGCATTTCAACAATTCTCCTTTAGATAGAAGAGCAATCTGCCTATCCCAATAATTTGCGCTGTTGCCCATTTCGATCAGTAGGTTAGAAAAACGCAATGAACTGCTCAGTTGTGGAGCACTTGTTAAAATACAGGCGTTTGTTTTGAAAAGCTTGTTAGTTTACGTTGTCTTAGATAGGATAGACACACCACATTACTATGGTTAATTCTACACTAGCGGCTGCCAAACCCCAGCACGGTCTATGATGGGCGTGTCTTGGTTCACACCCTATCCGCCAAATGATGCAAAGGAATTCACCACCGGAAGTTACGTAACGAAGACTGTGCTAAACTATGCATATCTACCTTTAGTGTCGTTCGAGCAGTTTTTATGCATACTTTCAGACACTGTCGGCAGCTTTCGATTTCGGATGCGTAATCGAACGCCGAACTATACCAATCGTGTGGTCGTTGTGACCGGAGCCGCAGGCTATTGGTTCGACCCCGCTGACTTTGCTAGATATTCCTCTACATTTCTGCCTTTGTCGTATCTCATCACGGCTGCACCACAGGACGATTACCGCCGAGCTACTACCTTACTGTGAATCTCGAAAACGGACATCTTTTGCCCAGCATCGAGGTCCGAGTGAGATCACCTTTTGCTTTGCACGCCATGATAAACTTTGGCAACGATACGCTGACAAGAGGGCTTACGAACTGACAATCACTGAATAAGTACATCAAACCCCACTTAAAGAGAAAAAGCTGTTAGATTTGATACCCTACCTAATGGATCACATCGGGATAATTTGTTACTCGTTTCTGGGTGCGTACCTTATTTTTAAGTAAAGATGGGTGGGGTACAGACCACATCCATATAGACAAGCATTGCAGGTCGTATGTATGTGAGGATGGTTGAGGAATACATAGGTATATTAACGTGAGCTTTCGTACACGTCATCGATTTATGCTTGGCTGAGCTTTATCTGAACAGTGACACGTTAAAATTCTGCCCAAGGTTATGCATTTGGCTGTTGGGTTCACGTGAACGCTAATCGTTTCTGTAATAGTCAGTGCACAGTTTGTTCTACATAGTAAAAGTCAGTGATAAGCACTATCATAAAACAAGATGGAACTAAACAATCTAACTGTTTATGTCTGTTATTTCCGGTCCTCATTCAAGTGAGGATCACCGATGCAGAAAGTCACAACGGTGCATATACCCCAGTAATGTATGGTGCAGGTAGAAAGTTCCAGAATTCGCATTATCATGAGGCGGCATCTAGATTTGCCCACATATAGGCACCCGGCAGGTTGACGGCGTGTTGGCCGGTTCTGAACTTGCACTTGCGCGTTTGAAACTACTACTTTGTCGATCTACACTGGATATTGGTTATACGCTTGGGTGAAGCGCAAGTGCTCTATTATGATGATGGCTGCTAGACCAAAGATGGGACTGATGCAAAAGCAGTGACTAACCAGCCAATCAGTAAACAACCATATAATAAGGTAAAGGAGCCAGCGTTTACCGAGTCAAATAGGGTGTTCGGAATAAGAATGGTAACATAAAGGCTATACGTGTTAACAAAATAAGATGTATACCATTGAAACGGTGAAACCATATCACTGCTTTCGTTACCGCCGCACTCAGAAAACGATTGATGGCCGATCTTTCGCCAGTCGGCGAAACATCACACGCGGGACACTCGTACCCTGACTTGCTACCGAAATCAGTTACCATTCATGCATAAGCATGACATATTCTGTAAAATATGATCTATACACTAAATACGGTCACACTTTTTATTCGATAAGAAATACACCCATTATTATTAATATTATTATGGAAGTCTTCTTGTATGGAAATTAGTACGCCACATCTCCTGAAAAATTTTGCTGAACTGCGGCTAGGTCAAACAGCAAATTCCTTGGACCTCATCTTTATTACTGAAATTTGGCTGGCCTCAGTAATTACCGACGCCGAATTAGCAACATATAACATGTCCAAGGTACAAAACCATTGCCCCAGGGTTGGAAATGGGGTGCCTTTGCACTACTGCAGTGACATGCTATGCGAACCGGCGGATGCTCCGAAAACGCTGATCATTAATTTGCTCTGGTACTGTATGCGACTGAGACGCTACGACACTTGTCCTTTGGGGGTTGTTTATCGTCCCCCAATACACAACCCAGAAGTGGATTCTTGTCTGACGACGGCGGTACAGCTTTGTTCTCATTGCACGCAAATTCAATGTTTCTAAACTGGAAGATTCTGCACCTCCAGACAGCGATTAAGAGCCCATCCGCAGGAGCTAATTGCAAGTATTCTGCTATTCAGCCATGTAAGTTCATCCACCCGACTCAGAGTCAGAAATAAATCATCCGTTCTTGAGTTATTGCTCAAGTAAGTAAACTTAGTATCAATAAGCTAACGATGGTGAGTCCCATGGGATTGGGTGATTACGTGGGTCTTGCGGGGTATCCACAGCAACCCACAGACTTATGTCGCATAGACAAACATTATGTGATACTAACAGAACTCAGTGAACGATTAACAATGAATTTATACGGGTTAAGAAGGGTTGCTTTGCAAGTCCCGTGGGATAGTTGGTGGGGATATCGACAAAGCAATAATGATAAAAATGCTAGTAAAACAGTGAGCACTTTACATATGAAAATAAGGACTCATCGTTTGCTCCGCCGTAGTCCTGCAATCCGCTTATATTCACAGCATCCTCAGTTAGCACCAAATAATTCCATGGTAAACTCCAGGTGTATGATGGAGACGTAGTGCCAAGTGACAATGTGTAAGTGGATGAGTGCATCATCCAAGCGTCTTTAAATACTACTAGTTTCGGTGCAGAGACGACCGATTATGTGAGAGCATTCCACGGGTGACAGACACGAATGGAAAATAAATTTTGCGGCACTCCAGACAGCTATACTGTACAGCGAGTTTCAATGAGTAGCCCCTCAGTTTTGTATTGTTGCTGAGCTGCAGTGAAGGGCGGCACACATGATGTAGGTCGTGCAGAATCAAGTATGCCATAATCAGGTAGCCTCGTAGTCTGCGATAGCTTCCACTGAATATCCCTACTCGTTGCAGCCTCTTCTGTTATGACGGATCGCGAATTCCAATTACATTCTTAGATGCCTGACGTTGTGGCTGCTCCAGTGCATTAAAGTCGTGGTTCAGCCATGGATGACAGGCTTGAATTGCGTATTTGACCTGGGGGTGAACATACACACGGAGCATTTGTCGAAATATGGAGCTGTTTATTTGTCCGAACGCCCGTCGCAACAGCCCGACGTGTTGGTTCCCAGACTTCGAGGCCTTTACGGATTGCCTGGAGCAACTCAAGTCATTTTGAACAAGGACACCCAAGTCACGTTCGAGAGTGGATCGTTGTAGTATATACATTCCGAGCCGGTATGAGTAGCTGCTCTGATGTCGGAGGGAAAGCACTTTGCATTTACTGACGTTTAACTGTAGTAAGTTTTGGGTCGACCATTGATATCTAGGTCACTCTGAAGCACATGTTGATCGGCGTTCGCTTGGATCCTGCGCCCGATCTTGATATCGTCGACAAACATGAAGAAGTTTGGAGCGATTCCTTGTGCAAGGTCATTAATGAACACCAAAAACAAAACTGGACCTAGCACTGAACTTTGGGGCACACCACACTCGACTTGTATGGGGTCCGATAAAGAGTTTCGAACTCTGACCACTAATCCCCGTTAAAGTAGAAAGTTGGCAGTCCAGCTTAAAAGAGGGTCGCCGATCCCGTAATGCTGGAGCTTGGAGAGTAGTATCCGATGGTCTAGACGATCGAAAACCTTGGAAAAATCCAGGTAGATCACATCAACGCTTACTCCAGCGTCAGCTACCTCGATCCAACTACTGCGCGCAATTAGTGAATTCGTTATACATGACCGATGTCGATGGCAACCGTGCTGTCCAGGCGTAATAATGTAATAGCTTTCCAGATAGCACACCAGTGTATCGGCAACTATGGATTTCATGACCTTGGAGAGTATAGGAAGAACGGATACTGGGCGCTAGTTGGAGTGATCAGTTCTGCTTCCACCTTTGTGAATCAGAGTTAAAATTCTAAGCTTTCACATAGCGGGAAATTGATCATGGTCTAAGCAGCGCTGGAAAAACTGAGTTAAACGTCCTGCCAGTTGGCCTGCTGCTATTTCCAGTGCCTCTGGACGAATAGTGCCAACACCCGGAGGGCTGTGTTTGCGTAGAGACGTCAGCTTTTGCAACACAGCCTCTGTGGTAAAAGTGATGTGGGTTAGTCCTGGCACGGGGACGAGAAAAGTTGGTAACTCACTTGGTGGCAAGACCCTTTGAAACGTAAGGGCATATTGCATTCGCAGCGTGTTTGCTGCTTCCACAGGCGTTCTTGTTGGGCAATCAGCCGTCCTGGATCTTGAGCTCAGTAACGAAGAACTCATGGTTAGCGAGATAGTTACAAGCACACCACTGGCTCGTAGTGATCATGTTACTCTACTCTTTGACTATATTTGCTATGCGGAGTACCATGAAAAGGAGGAGGATAAAGTGCATACTGTCACACACTACAATGTGTTGTCTAAGCTTGTTAAGGATACATCTTGGACTTTCTTAACCGAATGCCCCCCAGATGTTGCCTGGGAAACATTTACAAGGACGTTTAGTACACTGGTAACGCACGCATCAGAGCGGAAGTCCTTCCAACCTAATCATCATCATCATCATCATCATCATCATACACGTTAGCTAGAGGTGGGAAACACCTCAGCTACTGTGCCGCAATACAAAGAAAAAAGGAGAGAAAAAATAACAACTGGTGAAAGCTGGCTGAGCTACCGGTAACGGATGAGAATCGTTCCGGTAAACTACCAGCCGGCTGCTGTGCACCCAAAAAATAATTATTATGCAAAATTATATAAGGCTAAGTAATGAGATCGTGGTTGGAGGGGGAGGCTAAGGGGGATGGGGTGGGACAAAGAAACTCACAGCACGAACGCCACTGAGGTCGGCTCCTAGCCATATCAGCAAGTGTGTCCAACCAAACGTGTTCATCGTCTTTCGGACCCCAACCAGGGAGCCGAGACGCTCCAACCGAGGCCAGCTCAGAAGTGAGGGTCTTCATTCCTCTGGACCAAGTCATCGCTTGGCCACCCCTCCTCTTCTTCCATCCACATCCCCGGCGCGCAAACAACACACGTCGCGGAAGTCGGTGGGCTGGCATGCGTAACACGTGGCCCAGCCATCGGAGCCTGGTGCGTGAAATAACGGTGCTGAGCGGTTCATTTCCTTTTCCTGTGCCATAAACAAGGCGTCGAACACGCTCGTTACTCACGCGGTGTTCCCACCAAATGTGAGCTAAATTACGAAGGCACCGGTGGTCGAACGTAATTAGCCTCTTCAGGTCCGCTGCTTTAAGCGGCCAGGTTTCACAACCGTACAGGCGTAATTCATTTCTGAGGAGCAGGACACGTAAATGTATGTCCCGGAGGGATTTGGCATGGCGAGATCACCAGGACTGCCCGAATGCTGAAACCTGGACTGCATACGTGACCCATCGCAACTTCTGTGTGAAACTGATCCGCGAAGACAAGGTCACTCATCAGCAGAAGTTAATGAAGCGATTCTGCACGAATCGCAAACTCATGTACAGGCACGTTAACGGCCTTCGAAAGGCAAAGCGAGGGGTTCCAGCACTAGTCAAGGCTGATGGGTGCATGCGATCAGTAATGGAAGCAGCTGATCTCCTACGGCTTCATTACTCCCGAACTTTCCAGGAGGTAACGAGCACAAACATTCTCCTCATTTCTACTACTCCACCATCTGGTTTAGGCAACATCACCTTCACTGCGGAAGCTGTGTTGAAGAAGTTGTTATGCTTGCGTATCCACAGTTTTCCCGGAGCTGACAACATCCGACAAAAAGGCTCTACAGGCAGTAGCTAGTGATCTAGCAGCACCACTGGCTATTTTCTATCAGCGATGTCTAGAGGAGAACCGTATTCCTCCAGTATGGAAGCGAGGGGTCATCACTCCTATTCATAAAGGAGGTAGCCGCACTGATTCTGCCAACTACCGTCCAATAACACTACTTCCAGTACTATCCAAAGTGATGGAATAAATCATCGCAGATGCGCTGATGGAATACCTGGAAAGCCACAATTTAGTAGCCCCAGAGCGACATGGCTTTCGTCAAAAGCATTCGTGTAATGGTTGGCGGCATCCGGTTTCGGATTTGCCTGTCACTGTGGCAAGCCACAGGACGCCTGCGCCTACAGAGGGACCATGGGTGGCTTGCGCTGCACCATCCACAGCTCCAACCACACACCCCATATCCAGTGTAAACCCGAAGGAATAAGACCGGGAGGCATGCGGATGGGAACCACGTTTCATCAACGGAGCCGGCCCACACTCCTTCACAGACAAACACAAGCACACTGCATTTGGGGAAATCGAGCACACACAAGGCGGTGTCCGCTCCACATTGACTGCATGGAACCACTCTTCGAGCCTAGCACGGCCAAAAGGACCGTGCACCCCCGTCCCCTCCAGCAACGACCAACTGTCTCCTGGAGCCAGTATGGACGAGGTAGTGGGTAATAGACAGGTAGGCACCTTGTCAACATGCACGTCAAGCGCAGCCACACCGGGGATATCAAACAACAGCCAATCACTTGAGAGGGGAAGGGAGAGAGAAAGAGAGAAAAAAGAAGAGAAAACTTCGATTAATGCATAAGGAAACGGTGATATCAACCTTAATTAAATGGCATATGTAATAAGTTGTTTACAAACAAATCCTAGCTAAGTGCACGAGGTTAGAAAGTATAGTTCACGGAATGCACGAACACAAATATGTTATGGAAATCGAATACAACTGGCTTAGGCGAGGTGTGCAAGCTAATGGAATAGAGTACAGGGAGATATTTATATGAGAAAGAAAAGCATTGGGACAAAATTAAAACCCACCACCTGAAATAAAGAGACTTAGCATGCAAGCACGCGGTTAGTAAATCGAATTCAGCGTGCCTACAAACGCTGCGCCGGCTCGCCGTAATACTCTGCAGGACCCGTCGTCGCTTCTGTAGTGGCCCCAAAGGGCCTAGCTCATGGCGGGAGAGCCTATGGTGCGCTGAGGCTGGTGGTGACTAGATCCTGACAGATGGTCTACCCACTGCTGCTACTGTTGCGCCATAGTCTCATGTCCTGGACGCCTCCACGTGGCGACCGCTGGGTTGGAGTTGGGTTTCGCCCTTCTCCCTGCTAAGATCCAGGACACCAATCCGCATGAGTCAGCTAACTGACCATGTGCTAGACCCGCTGCCTTTCGGGTGTTCATTTAATCGAAGGCTTTGGCTGAGGACCCGAGTCGTTCTCCTGTCAGGATTGGGCGCCCTGGCAGTATCCTAGTCCATCCTCTCCGGAGGTTAGGAAGTGGTCGATGGCCCTCATCCCGTAAAACCTAGCCATGGGAGACAACAGGTCTACAGGTTATAAGCTTACAGCTCGATTGGCGTAGAGCACGAGCGCCACGCATTGTCTCTGACGGTGGGAGGACACCTCTAGGTATTCAATGGTTTGCTACTGTCCACCTCAAGCCAGGCAGCCCCTGGTCAAATTGGTGCAAACCCGCCAAAAACCCACCTGCGTCTGGCCGTCGTCGCAGGTGCGTATCCAATTACGGTCGCAAAACATATAATAATTGTTCCAGTACCTCAAAGGCTGCGTGTGACGGCCGTCAAGCAGATCCCAATCTGTCTCTGCAATCCCATTCCCGAGCTGGATCTGCTCTCCACTGCCTTGTGGGTCAGGTATTGAGCCAAAGGCTCCGAGTGGAGTCCCTCAAGCAAACCTCCAAACCACCCACTGCCTTATGGGTCAGGCTATTGAGCCAAAGGCTCCGGGTGGAGTCCCTCAAGCAAACCTCCAAACCACCCACTGCCTTGTGAGTCAGGCTATTGAGCCAAAGGCTCCGGGTGGAGTCCCACAAGCAAACCTCCGAAGCACAACGACCACCTCGCGTGCGATTGCCCACCAATGCAATCGTATGCCTGCGCGCAAAGCACTCAGCATCGGGTGCTGGAACGTGCGCACACTACTGGACCGGAACTCGAGCGAGCGCCCGGAGCGACGCACTGCACTGGTCGCGATGGAGCTGGCGCGCTACCACATCGATATTGCGGCGCTCAGTGAAACACGGCTCGCTGAGCAAGGTAAGTTGCATGAAGCAGGTGCTGGCTACACATTCTACTGGGTGGGCAACGCCGCCTCAGCACCACGTGAACATTGGGTCGGATTTGCAATATCCGATCGCCTCCATGGCCAGCTGGTGGGTGAACCAACGTGCGTCAGCGCGCAACTGATGACTGTTCGCCTACGATTCGGAAGAGGTAAGTTTGCTACTTTTATAAGCACATACAGTCCGACCATGTGTTATCCTGATGACACGCGTGATCAGTTCTATACTGAGCTATCCTCCGTGATACGGTCTGTGCCGAGGAGCGACCGACTATTTCTGCTGGGTGATTTCAACGCGCGCTTTGGGCGTGATGCATCAGCGTGGACAGATGTTATCGGTTCGCATGGCATTGGTTCAGCGAATGCGAATGGTGACAGGCTGCTCTCACTGTGTGCCACTCACGGCCTGACGATCACGAACACTCGGTTTGCACTGAGTGCGAGTGATATAGCAACTTGGACGCACCCACGGAGTGGTCATGCTCACCTGCTCGACTGTGTCATCGTACGTCAGCGTGATATGCGTGAAGTGCGCATGACACGTGTACTGCGTGGAGCTGAGTGTGGCACTGATCACAAATTGGTGCGGACCAAACTGTACATATATTTTCGTAAATCGATGTATTGCACTCCCGCCGTGAATCGGCGTAAATTAAACATTTTCTCCCTCGGTACTGTGACGAAACGTACTGAGCTGGAGAACGCAATGGTTGCACGCCTGTGTGGTGATGTGGACTGCATAGCCAGAGTGGGCGACCTGTGGCACCACATTCGCGATCAGGTGACAGCTGCTGCCGAGGAGACCATCGGGCGCACAAACTGTAAGCGGCCTGATTGGTTTGATGACAACAATGCGACGATCGGCGCATTGGTGTCAGAGAAGAATGCAGCATTTGCTGCACATGTTGCAGACCCCAGTGACTTGGGGAAGAGTAGTCAGTTTCGCAAACTTTGACGGCGACTGACCCGAGAGCTCCGTCGCATTAAAAATGCATGGTGGACGGAGAAGGCGAAGCAGATGGAATGCTACGCCGAACGCCGTCAACACAAGGAATTCTTTGACTCCTTGAAGGCGGTGTATGGACCGAGATTGGAGCCGCTGAGGACACTGATCGATGGTAGTTCAGGCGCTACCTGCACCCAGACTGCAGACATAATGCAGGTCTGGCGAAAACACTTTGACTGTCTCTTGAACAACCGTTCAGAGATCGACTGGCCTACATTGAACGGCCTGAAGCAGCACGATGTGAAGGCGGATCTGGCGGATACGCCGACACTGGATGAGACGCAGAGAGCACTTGCTCAGCTGCGAAACGGCAAATGTGCCGGAGGTGACGGGATCCCACCTGAAGTATTGAAACACGGTGGACCCGCGTTGTTGACTGCGCTGCACCACGTGGTGCAACGCGTATGTATTGAGGAGGAGGTGCCTGCTGAGCTGAAGGATGCCCTTGTGCTACTACTGTACAAGGGCAAAGGGAGCAAGCAATGTTACACGAATTATCGTGGCATCAACTTGCTGAGTTGTGTGGGCAAGGTGATTGCCCGAATCCTGCTCAACCGCCTCGTGAGTCAGGTTGTGGAACCTAACGTGGCGGAAGAGCAGTGTGGATTCCGTTCGCGTCGTAGCACTATAGGTATGGTGTTTGCAGCTCGTCAGTTGCAAGAGAAGTGCAGAGAACGACACCAGCCATTGTACTCGCTTTTTGTTGACTTCACCAAGGCATTTGATACGGTGAACCGCGAGGCATTGTGGCTGGTGTTGGGTAAGTTTGGTTGCCCGCGTAAGTTTGTAAGTTTAATTGAATGTCTGCACAGTGGTATGCGAGCGAGGGTGCAGCTGAGTGGAGAGACCTCGGATGACTTTGCAGTTGTCTCTGGTGTGAAGCAAGGCTGTCTTAGCTCCTGCCCTGTTTAATATATATCTTCATGCAATGTTGTCTTGTGCTTTTGATGCGGCTTGTGCTTACGGTGTTCGTGTGGAGCACCGTATTGATGGTGGGTTGCTGAACATCCGTCGTTTCGGTGCGAGAACTCTAGTCTCTGAGACAACTATCCGTACGTTGCTGTTCGCTGACGACTGTGCGTTGTTTTCACACAGCGTGGATGAGTTGCAGCACATGACTAGCGCTCTGGCTTCGACAGCGGCCAAATTCGGGCTCACCATCGACATAAACAAAACCGTCTGTCTCTTTCAGCCTTCACCGGAGGTGCAATCTTCAATATTGCCGCGAATCAGCATTGGTGTTGATGTGTTGGAAACCACCTCCCGCTTCAGCTACCTTGGGAGTGTGATGTCAACTGATCAGCAGCTGCACGTTGAGTTGCGTATTCGCGTGTCGAAGGCGGCAGCAGCATTCGGGAAGCTTGAGTACCGAGTGTGGAACAACCATCAGTTTACCATTGGCGCGAAGCTGATGGTGTACAAATCCATTGTACTATCCGTTTTTCTATACGGCAGTGAAACGTGGACGATGTACGATGTGCGATATCTCGAGCGGTTCCATCAGCATTGTCTGCGACGAATTTTGCGGATCGGTTGGGGCGCCAGAGTTGCAGACACGGAAGTGTTGCGCCGAAGTGGGATGTATGCAGTGGATGGCATACTTTTACTGCGCCACCTGAGATGGCTCGGTCATGTGAGCCGTATGGATTCGACGCGGATACCGAAACAACTTTTATACGGTCAACTGAGTATAGGGAACCGGCACGTGGGGAAACCAAAGTTACGTTACCAGGACATGATCAAAGTGAGCCTCACACATTCTAATCTTGATTGCAGATCGTGGGTATCGAAGGCGGCTGATGGTGGTGTATGGCGCGATCTAAGCACGAAGGCAGTTGCTGAAGTGCGGTAGAAAGCCCTCATGCATGCAGAGAAGAAGCGGCAACTGCGGAAGCGGCAAGCACCGATGAATTGTACTCCATCGACATCGAGCGCATGGTGCTGTAGAACATGCGGTCGCGAGTGCCTTAGTCAGGCAGGCCTAGTGAGCCATGAGAGAGGTCACTCGGGACCACTGCCGAAGCGACGACGGGTCCCGCAGTGAACGTAGGCAGCACCGGCGCAGCGTTTGTAGGCACGCTGAATTCGATTTACTAACCGCGTGCTTGCATGCTAAGTCTTTTTATTTCAGGTGGTGGGTTTTCGGTTCTGTCCTAATGCCTTTCTCATATAAATGTCTAGTGGGTCACTCGTGTAATACTAACCTATTACTTGCTCGTAATAGCTGGACTGAAGCTGTTGATGATGGAGTAGGGGTCGATGTCATCTACCTGGACTTTTCAAAAGCATTTGATCGCTTAAACCATCGCATTCTCCTTCACAAGCTTCGGACTTACGGCATTGGCGACCCAATCCTGAGTTGGATTGACAATTTTCTACAAGAACGACGGCTAGTGGTGAGAGTCCGAGAACCATTGTCTGATGCAATCGATGTGACGTGCGGAGTACCACAAGGCTCGGTTCTTGGACCTCGTCTATTCTTGGTGTTCATTAACGATTTGGCGAGATCAATTACTTTCGATTTCCTATTTTTCGCTGATGATATCAAGATATGGCGAAGGATCAGGGGACCGGAAGACCATGAACGGCTCCAGTGCAATCTTTACGCAATGTCGAGCTGGTCACTTCAAAACGCCCTACCATTCAATGTAGACAAATGTCGCGTCGTACAATTACGCCATAGTCATAACTACACCTATTCACTTGGGACCAACGGACTGCGGAATAGCTCCCAGGAACGTGACCTGGGTGTGATCGTACAGAGCGACCTCAACTGTTCAAAACAGGCTAAGGTAGCTGCGAAAAGAGGCAACCAGCATGTCGGCATGCTGCGAAGAGCATTCGGGAGATTTGACCCATCAGTCTTCCCAATGATGCATAATTCCTACGTGCGCCCGCATGTTGAATAAGCTATCCAAGCTTGGCAACCTTGGTTAAAGCGTGACACAGAAGCGATAGAGACACCACAACGGAGAGCAACAAAGAATGTGTAGGGTCTGCGCTATCACTCTTACCACCGAAGGCTGAAGTTGCTGGGAATTTTCAGCGGGCGCTATCGAAGACTGCGCGGTGATCTCATATTAGCGTATCAAATATTGAGTGACCCAAACCACGTATGCCGCCATTTGCTGAAACTTAGCCACAACACGCTGCTCAGGGGTAACTGCTTAAAGTTGAAGGAACAATACAGCCGTCTAGAGTGTCGACGGAATTACTTTCCCCTTCGGGTTTGCAAACCTTGGAGCGCACTCCCAGACTCAGTTGTATCCTCTCCTACCTTGGATGTTTTCAAAAAACGATTAGATGTTGCTCTTAGCTCCCAACATTTTGTTACCTAAACTCCCCTACTATGGATTACGCCAAGGATGCATTTCAACAGGATTTATGCATCAAATGGACCTAAGTGAGCGACCATATCTTACTTTTCTCACTCCTTACCTCAATGATCAATGCACCCCAGTGTCTTTCTGAACGTTTACGCTCAATTATTTATTTTAATTTTATACTGATGTTACTTATTAAACTATTCCTCTCAGCAGGCGTTCGATAGATGACCCAGACATAATTTGATTTCATCATATTCACCTCAACCATCCTACGGGACTTGTCAAGCACTTGCTTTTATCCCGTGATAAATCATTGTTCATTGTTCAAATCCTTGCCTCACCTTTATTAGACTATTGACGTGTTTGTACATCAGTTTGTTAGAGAAGATAATTAGGACTTTTCGGATGACTGTTCCGCTGTTACTACCTAGTTTTAGTTTGCTGGATAGTTCAGTGATCTGATCACATCCGCATAAAAAACAGACCTCTTGGTTCTGCAAGAGCACCTACATAAATTAAGAGCAGAACCCGAAAACGCATGAAGAGACGCAGCGTGGCATGTGTGCAGGACGAACGCAAGCTCTGACAACTGGAGCGACTATATTATGAATCGTAATCACTGTATCACACTGTAGGAAGATTTTGTGCTAACAACAAGCTACTGTACAAAAATGTGAACAGCATCCGGATACTGAAGTATGGCATTCCCCAACTCGTCTCAGCAAACACGTGCTCAAACCGCCGAGGACACAACCAAGGCTCTAAGGCTAAAACCTACTACACAATTTCGCAGCGCCAGCAGCAAGTGTCACAAACTGGTCCAAGCCTTCAAAACACCGATATTTGCACATACCACTTATAGTTCAGCGAATGTCTTGAGGAACATGCTATCGCCGAGCACTCCTAATTCCCCAGGATTTGGCAACATTTCCTCAAAATCACTGCAGGTGGCAGCTGCGAGGATAGCTAAGCCAATAACCGATTGTGTCAAAGAGGTCTGCATAAACAAAAGGTTCGCAATGTGTGGAAACAGGATAAGATTATTCCAATTTTTATGGGTGCTAGCTGTTCTTGTCCCTCCAATTGATTCACACATACGTGAAGAAGTCGATCAAAGCTGATGCAATAATAAGCTATTTAGAATGATCTGACGTCACAGTTTCGAGAACGACGCGGGAGTTGGACAGACCGTGTATTGCCACAACAACCTGCAACTGAAAACTCACTAACCCGTACAGACATGACCATGTTTCGTTCCCACGATGCACAGCAGATGAGGATTTGTGAGACGGGCCATCCCGCTGGCTTACGAGGTTGAGCTTCGGAACAACCCCCCCCCCCCAGTTTTTATCCCGTATCTCCGCTTCGCTGCATTCGATCCTGGCCAGCCAGGAGTCATTCGAAAGCTCGTGATTGGATTTCTCTTGGCTGCGTCACTCAACGCGCGTCCAGTATGTGGGCTTCTCTGGCTGTGTAGTTATCTGATTCACTGCGTTCTCGACAAATACGTTCGCCGTTGTGCTGGGTGCAGACTCGTTACCAGATGCCGCTCGTGATCCTCTGTCGGTTCGATCCACAGGGCTCGCAATTCCTTGGCTCGTCTAATCCATTGCGCTGGTAGATAATTCTCTACTATCCCGTGTTTTTTGTCTTTCCGGTTCAGGAGTAGTCGTTGGCCTCGGCTATCCTACAGTAACACCGGAGCGACACGGATTGCGTTAGCTTTGGTCGTGTACTTTTAAGCTACTGATTGTGCGTGATACTTAGACCGAAACGGCCGACAGTGCGCACGTCACTAATGTCAATTATCTCTATTTTCGACCGCTTAAGCCATCGTACTCTTCTCCAACACAGTAAACACACGGAACTATTCACCCGGTCGTTGGGTGGATCGGAAATTTCCTTCTTCAACAGTGGCTTCAGGTTCGGGTTCGAGACCTATTTGCTGATCCCATTGATGTGAAGCGCGGTGTTCTACAAGGATCACTTTTGGGGCCACGCTAATCCTTGTTCTTCATCAAAGGACTTGCGCGTGTCATTGAGTCCAATTTTCAGTTTTGCCGATGAGTTCAACATATGCCGAGCGATCGGAAGTCAGGAAGACAACGGTATTCTGCATCGAGACTTGGATCCTGCTTTTGAACAGTCAAACACAAATATACTTCTGTTCAACGCGGGCACTTGCAAAAGTATACATGTGCGACACGAGCCCAGTTAGGCATAAACGTTTTGAAGCTACGTCGTGAAGACTGCCTCATGAGAACGCGAACTTAGGGCGCTAGTATACAACGATCTCGGCTGTTTCGAGCAGTCCTCGAAGATGTGAAAAACCACGAATCAAAATGTTAGTCTGTTACAGATAGTGTTTGGGCGCTTCGACCCCTTCATCTTCCCCCAAATGCTTAACATTTATGTAAGGCTCCATGTAGGGTATGCGACCCAGGCCTGACAACCCTAGTTAAAACGTAATCTGGTTGCACTGGCGACTCACAGCGACGGCGACGGAAATATGAAGGACTTGTTCCACCTGCCATACCAATTGCGACTGAAAGCGTTATAACTGTTCAGCGAAACTTATCGCGGTCTACAAGGCGATCACATTTTGACGTACCAGATCTTGAAAAACCCCGGTCACGTTTGCCACCACCTGAAACAGCCACAACACAACATTGGGGTTACCAGGTGCAAATGGCCATCCAATACAGTCGGCTGAAATGCCGATGGAATTAGTTTTCTCTTACAACATGTCAAACGTGGAGCGCTCTTCCGATTTTTGTCATTTCTACGCTCATGTTACCTACTGTTAAAAAGTGACACCACTATGCATTACACCCTTTCCAGTACTTCAGTTGAATTCTGTCCCTCTAGTGACGACAAGACGCAGACAAACATTGTGTTCACCAACGCCTACTGAATCAGGGTCAAAGGGTTTACTGGAGTGTGAAGGTGGATATTATGGTGAGTTCACAGACGTGTTTTTCACTTCTTTTGTACCCTATCTAACCACTGTTTCAGTGACAATAAACAGTGCTTTATAACGGGTAATAAAGCAGGTGCTTGACATGTCCCGTGGGGTGTTTAGCGTGGAAAAAACGTAGATCAAGGGATAATGGAATTGTCGGTTCTGGCGATTACAGATTTAACTGCACTGCCGTATAAAGGAAGTTTGAAATTAGAATGTGCGCACACAAAGTCATAAGGGGAGTGGTTATTGATCACGTAGTGGGTGAGAAAAGAGATAAAACATAGCGAGGACAACGCTTACAGGTAAACAGCTACCTTGGGTCGACGGGATACAGAAATCCAGTTTCTAAAGTAGTAGTGTTTACCAAATCTGAGATTGCTGCGCAGCATCAGGTGGTGATATGTTTGCCCGGTACAGCTAAGTAATTGGTACACTACTTTGTAGTCACCAAGTGATCATCGATAGTGTCCACCTAAAACTGAGTAACTTCATCCGGAAGACGGTACAGATGCTTGGACTCCTTCGTCGATTGACCTTGTGGGGACTCTAATCCCACGTTCCGAATCAACCAGTTACTAAACGTGTATACCGTTGCCGACGTGAGGGAGCACTTACGAACTGTGAATAATGGGAAAGATGGGTGGATCAGGACTACTTAAAGCCTTCATCAATAAACAGAAGGTGGTTTGGCAAACCTGAAGCTAATTTGATTGCCTTGGGAAGCTGATTTCGTCATTTATGATCACTTTGTGGTCGCAGCAAAAGAAGTGCTGGGTGGTGCATCCGAACCACTCGATATTCGTTTTATTTGAATGATAGGCTATATTAATGCAATCAATTTAAAGCCTCCTTAGGGTTGTATCGGAGTACGAGTGGTAAACCGGTTCATGAATCGCTTGCCTTAACTTAATACTATCGGCGGGGGTATAAAATATGAGAAAATAATTATCGTTATTTTGTCTGTGAAAACCGAAAACAGGTGGGAATCCAGCACCTAACCATTTGGTGCATCGCGTCCGGTTTCTATTGGGAAGGACAGAGACCTCATACTCTCACTTCAAGGTAACGTCCATGGAGAGGATTTCATGCCTAGACGAAGATGATACTGGCATTTGCATGACAGTAAAGTGAGCCAGTAAACGCTTTCGGAGAACCTGAATAGATGGCGTGGATCCCCACTCCGTCATTAACCTCTTCGGTCTGTCTACTAAGTGCAATAAGAGATTGCTGTTACACATCTGCCGTCATCGAAAACTATGCTGATCCAGTTCGGTGACACCGTAGTCTTCCAGGTAGCCTATCAGTAAGTACATTTGCGATTCTCTCTTCTGCTGTGACGGTATTGGGCATACGTTTGCAGGTTTAGTGAAACCGCCTCTCCTGTAAGCGGAAGTAGCCATCCCTCATTGATCAAGCTTTGTTCACTGGATAGCATCAGTGGTGTATAAAACACATTTTTTACTTGATTAGAACATCAACAGCGGTTCGGTTAGGTACATAGCTACTGCCTACAGAATTCGGATGAATGCTGCCCGCTAAAAGTCGACTGCGGGTGCACTAGGGTAACCGCCTCTTTAAAATATCCTCTGCATTGAGGTGGATGTGGGGTAGATACGATAGTGGGATAATAGAAACTAGGAAAACAGTCGAGTGTACTACGCTGTGGAGTACAACAGAATATCGGAAACTCTTCACTGTTCACCTATGCCCAGCAAGCGCAACGAGCGGTTGGATTTTATGCTACAGTAAACAAAGACTATAGACTTGTCTAAAAAGTTTGAGGTCCATATAGATTCGTTGCAACAGTTTCTCCTAGTGTGTCAGCCTCTCCTCGCTATTCGATCAAACACAGGAACCACATTGAGCCACATTTACAGTCTGCGTTTCAGTATCGATATGGTCCTTGTGGACTCGCTGCTCAAGCCTCCTAAGACCACATATGTCTGTATGCTGCTCCACACGAATGACGTGGTTCGGAGGAATTGACGGGAGGATTTGGATATCTTTGCGTGCGCACTGAGTGTTATCCTGGTTGTGGATGTCTGCCAATCGATTTATGGGGTGCAATCAGGTAGGAAAGCCCTATGCGCTTTTTTAAAAAGTGAAAAATATCGCATCTTGTGTAACAGCACCCAGTTTGCCAACCTATCAACGACAGATTTCATAGTCGCTATAACGCGGCGGCTGCTTGCAGTTATCCACAACGCGGATTTCATTGATGGTGAGCGCAAGACCAGACACCAGTGGATCGTTCGCCGTCCGGATGCCAAAGGGAGAAATGACATGATTGTACAGATCGAAGATGGGTTTTAAATGTCAACCAGTGGAAACCGGCGATACTAGGTCATTAGGACACTAGTTTCCCGAGCTAATGAGTTTAGGTGTTTGATGAATTCAGAACAAAGCAGAGGTCAACTCGTACTACGCACATGACGCGGATTTGGGCGAACGTGAAATTACGGTCACCGGATATGCGCCATTGTTCTTCAACCATTGCCGGTTCTCAGTACAGGGGTAAGCACTTCTAACTGGTTTCAAAATCCACTTACAAGATCAATTTGTAACAAAGGATTAACCCTCCTTTACGATCCCACTGTTCCAAGAGAACGTCATATCAGGTAAAGTACTCTGGAAGCCGGTCATTCTAGGTTTAGCTAAGCTTCGGTAATCATTATGAAACCGTGCGGTTGTGAAGCCTGATGATGACGAAATTCGAACAGTTTAATTGGATGGCCATATTCGCTGGTATACAGGTAGGTTAGCTTTTTGACATTGTGAGTGTGTTAGTGGGTATCGGATAGAGATTTTGATGAGCCGACAGTTGTGGATCGATTGCAGATCGTCTTTTGTTGAGTTGGGTTACATTGTTGAAAATCCGCGCTTCAGCAGCATTATACGCGTTAGCTAGAGGTGTAAACTCCTTAGCCATTGTGCCACAATCCAAAATAAAAATAATAAAAAAGATGCAACACAGGCGAGCCATCTGAGCCACCAGTAACGGATAGAAGTAGTTCTGGAGAGGTAGCAAAAAGTTAGAGTATGCTTTGGGAATGAGATCGTGGTTGGATGGGGAGGCCAAAGAGGAGGCGGAGTGACAAAGAAACACAGCACAAACGCCAATGTGGTCGCCTCTTAGCTATGTCAATAAGTGTATCCAGCCAAACGTATTCATCGTCTTGCGGACTTCAACCTTGTAGCCTAGAGGCTCGAACCGAGGTCAGCTTTCAACTAAGATTCATCATTCCTCTTAAACAATAAATAGCTTGTCCGCTGTTGCATCCACACTACCGGAGCGCAAAATACGCATGTCGCGGGAGTCGGCGGGATGGCGTGCGCAACACGTGACCAAGCCATCAAACCTTGACTAGTGAAACAATGGTGCTGAGCGGTTCACTTCCTCTTCCTGTGCCACAAACAAGGCGCTGAAAACGCTCATTGCTCACGCGGTGTTACCTTCAGATATCAACCAACCTGCGAAGGTACCGGTGGTCGAGCGTAACTGGTCTCTTTACGTCTGCCGATCGTATGGGTCAAGTTCCGCAACCGTACAGGGCTCCAAATATTGATGTGTACTCGTCCTTCGGCATAACCTGTTGGGTACTGCGAAACCATTCACCACTCTCCTCAAATACTGGCTAACCGTGGCAGTGTGCCAGTAGTCTTCAGGTGGATCTCGGCCCGCAGCCTCGTGTGAAATTTCAGCTACCTGTCCAATGAGACCACTTTGTCCTTTGGATTGTAAAGTTGCTCTTATTTACTTGGATTTGCAGCCCTTGTACATAGGTGACCAGAGAACCCTCGTAAACGACTTATTAATGCGACACCTTTTCTCACGATGGAGTATATGAGCTTCAAGCTCGGAAGTTTGAGGCTTTAAAAAATTAATGAACAATTGTGCTCTTTTATCGGCGTATTTTAGACAGCTTCCTTGGTTGTCTCCTCACTGTGGACGTTTGCTCAAAAGAATGCCTGCTAGTGTGAGTACTCCACAGGATGAGTTAAGAAGCCGAATCGCCAACAGTCGGAAAGCCCGTATTTCATCAATTGAAGTAAGTACTACCCGTAAGAGTCGATGTTCAGCCCTAATACGGGTGGCATCACACGCAGAAGTTCCTCAGTTGTGAATGTCCAGTAACTTACCCATTATTTTACTGGACTAGGATCCGAGACCACTGGTGTACACAAGAGTTAACAAATAGTGGTTCCTTCTGGTGAATACCGGTTTGACAATAGCTGTTAATAGTAATTCGGGCAATGTAGCAGTCAGCATTGACGGTGGCAGTGCAAGCTGAGCCGCACTAATTATGGTCATGCTAGTGCCGTTATTTATGGCGTTTGCACAGAGATGATTGTTGGGCATGTTGCTTTGGTTTACTGTATACTGGACTGGATGTGACTCAACCGGCACCGTTGTGACGGAATTGTTGGGAGTTACCTCGTCCGAGAATGTGCTAACATCGTGACTGTCTCATGTTATCATACACTGTCACACCCACTCGTTGGTGTTACGGCGACAGTTGTCTAGTTGGTTAGCCACAAGGGTACACAGAGGCACACGATGTTGGCTCGTTTACCGACTAGCACAAGCTCTGTGTGGGGCGCGGAACAGAAAGTTAGGTCGCACATCAGTGTGTGAGTACCATCGCCCACACGATCACTGTGGTGAAAGAGCTATCTTAGATTTTGTGAGCGACGCATTGAATCCCGTATCGGATGGAATTACATTAATTCAAAGTAATATATTTGCACACGTGAGAACGCGAACGAGAGCTGCTAAACAGCCAGAGTTACTGCTTTCATGATCTAGTGGTAATGATCCCCTGACGAAGGGGTCACTGAGTAAAGGGAGCGATCGCGGCTCGAATGAGGGTACGTTGACTGTGCCGTGTGAAGATAGGGGGGTGAGTAAGTCAGTAAGAAAGAACAGTGTGGAAGCATGCGGCTGGATATTAGACTGAGGAACAAATAAGCGAGGAGGTTTGTTTGCTGGGGCGTAACAACTGTGAAGGCCGGGTGGACAGTAGCAGCAACAACAACAACAGCCGAGGCAGAATCAGTTGTATTGGTGATAAAAATGGCAGTAGTACTCCTAGAGGCAGTAGTGTGATAGAAAAGCAAAAATAGTTGTACCGACAACAGCAACGGCGATGATGATAGCAAGGTGTCCATGATCATACAGAAAAGGATGTGTCGTGAACCCGAGAATATACATTATTACAGCGGAACAATATTGCAGACGGTGTGTTTAAACCGGAGATTCACAGTTCTTGGCAATTTTGTTGTCGCCGTAAAATTCACATGCCAATCTGTTGCGGCGCTCGCATAGCTCAGGGAAACTTGCGCATATGTTGTCGGATTCACCTTAGACGTACTTCACCATGTAGGGAATCAGACTGCGTTAGTAACAACCTATCCGTCCCCAGAACATTGATTCTAAATTACTGGGAGACAACTGAAATCTACTTAGGAGAATGATGCATCTACTGTGTAAGCTGCGGTGAACGCACCGAACGCTCCAAATGAGACTAAGGTACCCATCGTGTCAAAACGCAGTGAAGCATCTGAGATCCTCAGTTGCTACGGCAGTTACCGTACAAACCCACACTGACATTAACTGAGTTTCCCTCAGGACACTACCACTCTGTGAAAACGTATGTCTTTCTAACATTCACCGTTTTCTGTATCTTTTGGATTACATTACTATTATATTGAGGTATGAATATGAAGGTGCAGAAGGCATGTTTCACCTTGTGTGAGTCAGTAAACTAGCTCTTGGTGACTGCCAGTTTTTCTTTCTCATTCGGGTATCAGTGCAGGCGTGCTAGGCGTGCGTTGTTTGCTCACCGGGGGTGTGGATGGAAGAAGAGGAGGGGTGACCAAGCGATGATTTGGTGCAGAGGAATGAAGGTTCTCACTTCGGAGACGGCCTCGGTTGGAGCGTCACGGCTCCCTCGTTGCGGTCTGAAAGACGATGAACACGTTTGGCTAGATACACTTGCTGACATGGCAAGGAGCCGACCTCAGTGCCGTTCGCGTTGTGAGTTTCTTTGTCCCGCCCCATCCCTTTTAGCCTCCCCCTCCAACCACGATCTCATTTCGTAGCGCAATATAATTTTACATAATAATTTGTCTTTTTGCCTAGTAGCCGGCCGGTAGCTTGCCGGCAGGATGCCTATCCGTTGCTAGTAGCTCAGGTGGCATGCAACGGTTGTATATATTTTCCTTTTCCTTTAAGTATTGCGGTACAGTAGCTGAGGTGTTTCCCACCTCTAGCTAACTTGTATAATGATGCTGATGATGATGCAGGCGTGCTAGGTTATAGGTTTTCGTCTGGAGGGCAAGTTTCATTAGCTCGCAACATTGTGAATGCGACTAGCGACTCTGAGCTCGTGAAGTACTACCTATGAAAAGCGTTATTCCATTCCGACTAAGAGTCGAAACAACCAGGAGGCGTTATAACACGATGTTTGTGTGGTGTTCGCAATTACCTCCCTTTATAGCAAGTGGACTGAAAGCCAGTGCAACACTGCTTTCCCGGTTGTCAACGAAACTGCAGTTGCCAAATTTCTTCTGACGTGCGAGAAGCACATCTTCTGACTAATGAAAAAGCTTAGCACATTGCCGTGAAATTCATCTCACTGCGATAATTAGGAAGCTGCGCATTTCAGCTGATTTAGTAGAAAATGAGTTTCCAGTACTAGTTCAGGTTCTGCAATTTAAAAGGGTTCCGTTGAGTCCAAACTGCACTCAAGGCCAGCAGACCCTACTCCAAGATACGTAGAACTAACCAAGGATATAGGCGTCCGCTGCAAAACAGCCGTGCACATTTCCACAGATTCCATGAGCAACTGCACCTCAAGTTCAGTCCCCTAAGACAACACATTATGCACCAGCTTTTGTCGTGTCATCTATCTTGTCTATCCGGTAACCAAAATGGTTTTCGAATTTGGATCGAGTTAGTCATATACCGATTTCTTGACTAGACTGTTGCTCAACTCTACAGGTTGATAAATAGACTTGCAAAGCGAATAAGTCCGATTTCATTTACGACCTAGTCACTGGCTAGTCTGTACGTCATCGAGCTGTGTGCTTCTGGGACCTCAGTAGTCAACCATGCATCAGTGTTTTCTGGTTCAATGGTTGTATAACATGTGCGCGCAACAGTCTACAATGTTTCGAGTCAGTGGTTATCGATCACGAATTGTGTCATTAGTTCGGCCATCATTCATGCAACCAAACAAGATGCATGACAACGCAAATGCAATGATCTAGTAAGTGGAGCTATTTTAGACAAAAACACCCTGAATGCAAAGCTATTTGTGTTCAATGTAACCGTGAGGGTAACGTGATTAGCATACGATGGAAAAACATCGATATCGTCAGTTTATCAAGGGGTATCACATGTGACAGGACGCCAGTAACTCTCGTGTTTACCATTTAGTTGGTAGTACCTCAAAGGTGTGCAACCTTCGTTTCGAGTGAGGTAACACATACGTCGGGTGATAATTTGTGGGGTGTGCCCGGCGATTAATCACCAAACGATGAGGATATTGGAAATGGGTAAACGACGAGGCTTGTACTATCATGACAACTAAGCTCAACGCCTGATCTACCAGTATGAGCTACAGTGATGGCCATGAGACTGAGTGAGGCATAACGCAGCGTCTACTTACTATGGTGGACCCATGAATTAGAGTTAACAGCAGCAATGACGATTGGTAGGATGATAGTTCATTGTATCACTTGAAGATACATGTGCTTTGCCAGATGGTGATAGCAGAGTGCCCATAAGCACTGGTATCAGGGTGACATATGAGTAACAACGTCGTAAGCAGCTGGTAATGATGACAGTTAGAGAAGGAGACTGAAGTGAGAGTGTGTGGAAGTAACCTTGAGTTGCAATTTGACTGTTTGAATCCATGGGCGGGATACACCCGCAACTTCATGCTCCTTCACAGTATGATAAACCAGAAGACATACCCCGATCTGTCTACATTTCGGCTGCAAAATTAATGCATTCGGAGACTTTGTAACCATACTTGTAAGCTATGCGTACGAAAAACCAGGATGGCTGTTCGTTCTTCACCAGATACTGTCCTGTGGAATAGCCAATCAGCCACTGTCAGGCCTTGTGCAAAAGCAAGAACATTCCGCGCTAAAGTTGCAACTTTTCACCACTGGAACTCGATGATTATCACGGTTTCATCAGGAAAATCTCAGTGAATTTCTCCAAAATTGGCAAGAAAAGCATAGGCAATGGTAAAATGCTACGCAAAATCCAACACCAACAAAACCGTTTATTTCAGGATGTTTTGGAAACACAGGCACTACCGCGTCCTTATTTCGGGACCACGCTCAAAACTACCGAACGACCTGTCGCTATCACAGGAGCGGCTTCAAGCACACCAAAGAAATACGCATATTATAATCACCCAAAGGCGAAACCAGATAACGATAACGGTGCCCATAATCGTATGACTATCCATGTCCAGGTTCTCCTTGCAGTTCACATCGATTGCGAAGATTTACTGATGTACACTAGTAGCATCACCGTGAGACTAGACTCCGCAAGTTGTTGGAGATAGTGGGACGATGCAGCTATGGATGCCATCAGCAGTACGCCGGTACGCAGCACTGACGCTTCGCTGTCATGAAACCACCACCAGTCCCATGTGGGCCAAGGACACTGCTAGGGTCGCCCGGCTCATACACAGGCTCGAACCTGCACCTTCCGATTACAAAGCAGACTTGTGATTCTTAAGGCTACGGGCCGGCGATGCAGCTATACTGAGTGCCCACTGCCCGAGTGATGCTCATGTGGTTTATTTTTCCCATCTTCTATGGGTGACAAAAAGTACATAGGAGCAACATACCACCACAGCCGATAATCAACATGTTTGGCTTTATCATATAAGAAGTTGTAACTTACCTACAGAGCTACGCGAGCTAATGCTCAAGTATTTCGCATTTCATGCACACTGAACCACTGAATCTGACAGCACGTGGTTTTCATAATTGGTTCAAGGTTTGACAACAAAAGATCATGGAAATATAGGCATCCAATATCCGGTAATTAGATGAGTTTCTTCACATCGGAACCGTGGGTGCATAAATTCGTTAAACCATCACACTTTGAGATGTATGGTGAACTTTGAATTAGTAACCAGTTCGATCGCTACTGTTTCTATGTACAACTGATGGCCTCATAACTGGAACCGTATCACGCGTGTAAGGAAACATATCAATTTATAGCAATATCAATTTGTTCATTTATGATGGAAAACTCGAGAGGAGCATTTTGCTGACATAGCCTAGGTAAGGCAGTACCAGCGACAAATATGATAAATCGAATGCGCTGTTCGTACTTCCAGGTGCCCATAGTTTATGGTACAGGAAAAATAGAAGTCGAAAATGATAACATTCGCAGGACGTCAGTACTTATCAGTCATATTATATCGTTTCGTAAAAGGTATTCCATAGCTCATGGTCAGAAAAAAGTGAAAAATAATGACGTTTTATTTTAATGGTACCGAAACAGACATGTCTGGCAGTTAAGGTTCATATCAGTGTTGGAACCTCTCTACCCATTATGTTACATCGTAAAGAATGAACTGACCATCTGGAACCCTTTGCAAAACGCGGACACATAAAAACCGGCTGGTTTGTAGTGGCTTTGTAACCTTTTTCCTGGGCTATAATTATTGCAGGTAAAACGGTACGTCGTCCTTTGCAATATTAGTATTTTACTAGGTTTTACAAACCCTAAAAACATGGTGACTAATCATTAAAAATGATAGCTATCTCTGTCAAAACGAGAAGTGCAAAGAAGAGACAGGAGGCTTCTGATACACTGCCGAAATATCCTGCTTATAACCCACCTGCCAGTAGGGTTAGAATGAAAAGCTGAGCATCTAAGATTTATAGAAAACCGAAATCACGAATACGAGCAAAAAGCCAATCCAAAGATGGTACACATTACGTTTCTCTGGTAAGACATAGCGTAGTCAACGCAAAATCACGTTCTAAAGCTATTCAAATGATTGGTGCACTTGAACTACAGTTAAAGGAATCGGAGGATAGGTTAAAACCTCTTAACCAAGTTCTAGAGCAATTAAATTCGTTTGGGTACCTTTTTAACACTCCGGATACACTGAAAACCGAGCATATTCAATCCGTTGGGAATTTCATTCGACATGTCGCTTTTGAGGTATATGATCGCATAAAACGCCTCAAAAATGGTATAGCATTTAATTTACCAGAAAAGTTGTTGTTTGAGGCTATCTCGAACGCAGTGGCTAACGATTGCTAGATAGATAGACCGCAGTTTCCCTACGTGAGGTGTCGAAAGAGGTCTCTAAAGTAGGTCTGTTCGATACTTTTTAAATTCTCAGACGACGAACTGGCCGAAAAATGCATTTGTAGTAGGAGCAAATTATTCCTTAGGAATGATCACAGATAGTCAGTACTGAAACCAAACTTAGCAGTACTACAAAGATAGTGCAAAAGGCCTGTTATCGGCAAAGAGCTTGTGACCAATTCGATCCGCTATCCACGGAAATTCGTGAAGTTCCTCAAGTGGTTAACCTACATGACACTTCGGCCATAAATGAATCCGTTCGAGTGTTGCGAACAAATATAAATAGCCGTAAAAATATCGCTACCGACTCCATTCAGAGCTGCGTTAGCGCACCATTACTGTGTAACTCGTCCCCGAACATACAAGAAAGTTCCAATGCGCAAACGCCTATATCTGATCACTCTCTGTCGTTCACCAACACTCTAGTACGAAACCGAAAACATCCTCTAAAAATCTGTGCACCACTAATAGATAAAACACTGCAGAACAGCCATGTTGTAAAGAACACTGGTAGCGAAACCTCACGTGGCATCTATATAGGTGCGCCTAAGCACGATAAAACACCGCTATTTTAAACGTTTCACCAAACGCTGAGACCACTGGAAGTCCGCAGACAATCGGTATATCACCAGCCGCTCAGCATTTGAGTATGCAACTCGTGCCCCCCATAAATTGTGAGCCACTTGCTAGCGAAGTTCACATGGTGGAGAAAAATTTGCAGAACCAAAATATTTGAAAGATTCCTCTACAAGTAAATAAGTTTTACTGGCAGGTAGGTTATATGCAACAGAAAACAAACTGCAATTTCCCAGAGAGACGAAAATTTCCTGGTATTTTGCACGTCCAACATTTTTTTTGGGGGGGGGGGGTCACGTGGCGGTTAACCCGCCCCAACCCCAAACGACACCAATTCCACAAAGTATACATCCTCCGTATCTACCACCCCCACCTTGCTGGGGTCCTCTACCTGGATTACTGTAGGCAACCCAAAAGAGATTAAGACACTGCATCTACTATTAATTAATTCTTGTTCATTGTTAAATAAAATGCACTTCTTGCGTAATATTCTTCATCTTTCATCTCCTGATGTAGTACTAATAACAGAAATATGGTATTCAGTAGAGATGCCAGACACATTGTTTGGGATATTGGGTTATAACTTGTTTCATAATGACCACCCTTCTGGTAAATGTGTCGGCTGTTTAATCGAGGTCAAAAACATATGCCTGGTCCTTCCCCTGGATGAACCACTCCTTCGGACACCTTCGGAATCGGTGTGGATTACCATTTCTAGTTCCCCAAGAAATATCTTTGTAGGTTGCATCTACAGTTCACCCTCATCTGCGGTCACTACAACTGCTGACTTGATGGACAGTTTTTCTTTTATTGCCGACTTCTCATACCCCAATAAAATAATCACTGGGGATTTTAATATGCCCGAAACAAACTGGTCACTTAACAATGAAGCACAAAAGCAAAACACTTTTATGTCTACCCTTTGATCGACTAGGATAGGTACAGCACGTCAAAGAGCCTACCCCGTTTGGAAGCACATCTGATCTAATATTTGCTATGGGGTGCTCAAATGTGTCCACATACATCAGTGACAGGTTACCGGAGAGTGATCATGACATCGTTGGTTTTTTTTCCAACTTCTTTCTAAACCGATGGAATCAGTGACTAAATACTGCCCATTCTCTTATGTGAGTTAGTGCGTCTTCTCAGATCTTATACGGCCTTCGAATTAGGATTAGTTTTCTTCACGCAAAATGTACAAATTGTTTGTGATGAGCTCTACCACCGTATTCAGTTTTACATTGAAGTTGTGGCTCCAGAATACACTAAGAAGTTAAATGGATTGCTGCTCTAGCAGGTATCTCGAAAAAGGTAGCTCTCAAACTACATAAAATAGAGAAAAACTTTCGGAAAAGAAACGATTTTAAAATACTGATGCTCCATACCAGAATGCTAACAGCGTTATATCATGATCATCACAAAATGCTATGCTCCGAAGAGACAATGACATTGAACAGCGTAAAGTGATGGGCTCCATCTCAAAGCTTTTAGTTGGTAGACGGAACAGGAAATCAAGTAATATTAACTCGATTGTAAACTCTGATGGAACTGCCATAACCAAATAATGAAATTATATGTTCGATCTTCATTGACTACCTACAGAACCAATGCGAGAGAAGAACCCCAACCCAAGCTGCTAATCATAGGCTGCGATACACTCCAAAAGGTTGAATTCAAACTTGGTGATATTTGTCGCCATATCAGATTACTTCGTTCATCATGCTCCCTAAGCCCTGACAGCATCCCGCAAATTCTAACAGAACAAGGAGGCACAGACATCCCCTTGTTCCTGCGTAATGTATTTACGCTTTCCATGATCAAAGGAGATAATCCTATACACTGGAAACAATCAGTTATAATACCACGACACAAAAGTGGTTCTACGCAAGATGTCAAGAATTACCGCCCAATCCACCATACATCCATTATTTCCAGAATCAGAGGGAGATTAGTTAAAGAACGCATAATAGATTGTATGTGTTCTACGGGATTTATCAGTAAACAGAAGCACAATTTTTAAGGGGTAAGTCATGCACCACCCGTAAGTTAGATTATCTCAATTATGTAACTATAGGAAGAGGCACCGGAAGTGCTATTGTTGTATTATTTCTTGATATCCAAAAAGCCTTTGGCTGTGTCCCACACAGTTTATTGCAGCGGATAATGTCAGCTCAGAGCTTTGCTTCTAAAGTGGTTGCCTTCCTACCTCGAGAGTAGAAAGCAAGCAGTCAAAATTTACAACTGAACATCTGAAGCCACTTCAATAGCTAGTGGTGTGATTAGAGGAAGCGTATTGAGTCCGCTTTTATTATTCAGCTACTTTAATGATCTCCTTGATGAAATTATGTTCGGGAAGTCATTCCTCTTCGCTGATGATGTTAAAATTCTATATTGTTCATCCCCTGGGCTAGGTAGTCCTAAGTTAGCCTGCATTAATTCTGACTTGTCAGCATTAGAGCACTGGAGTAACTTATGGAAGTTGTACTTCGTCAATGACAAGTGTAATCTATTGTACCACGGCTGTAAGACACCACAGAACATGCTAACCTTAAACAACATTCCTATTCCAGTGTGTGGCGCAGTCCGAGACCTTGGTCTATGATATTCCGCCACATTCAAATTTTTAGAGCAGTTTATATTTTTGCAGGCTTCTGCCAGAAAAACCATCGCCTACATAAACCGAATTCTTATCTTGAGGGAGTCCAGGCTTCTAGCCTTTAAAATGTGTGTTTGGCCGAGGATCGAATATCGTACAACAGTGTGAGGAAATCTGAGAAAAGTGGACATCATCGCATTGAAAAACATTCCAAGATAATTCACAAAGAAATGCTTGAACATGCTTAACATTATGAGCTATCGTGAGCATTGCGAGGCTCTAAGACTGCAACCGATATGGCTGTGCTGACTCAAACTAAATCTGTGCCTTATCTACCGTTTACGGTTCGGGTTAAGCTTTACAGCTGACACAATTGGAGTTTCAGGCTGTCATGTGCTATGAACTAAGAGATAGCAAGCGCATATTGCATACTCAAAAGTCTCGTACGGAGCTCCGCTCGAATTTTATCTCAGTAAAATAGGCGTTGATATTGAATAAACTTCTATCGGATATTAGAAAATGCTCTTCCCATCTGCAATTCAAAAGGATGATAAATGTCCACCTGACCGTTCCCAATATCTTATCAATACTTAGTCAAAAGATGACACTAAATGATTTGTATGAGAAGGGTCCTGGATGCACTTAAAAGTTGCAATATCCCCAAATTGCCTCAATTATATAATTTTATCTTCATTTGGATGAACTTTTTGGTATGTAATTACAATCCATCTCATTCCAACCAATCTTGCACTCTCGTCCAACCAATACCTTCTTTTCCTTTGATGCACTTTTGCTGAGATGAACTACGCCTTTCAGGCTGAAATCTTCGCACGATCGTCGTGGTTCTTAATAATTTTCCACCAAACTGTGCTTGGTCTATTAGCAAAAGATTGCAAAAAATATTATGCTTCCGATTCTTCATACCTTATATTTTTCCTTATTTCACTGTTGGTCATGAGTGGGCTGATCACTTGAGGTTACGGATTACAGCATCCAAGATAAAAATAGTTATACCCATACAAAGCATACTGACATTGACTTGCTGGCAAATAACAAAAAGTGCCATACTTGGATGATCTGCATGACAGATCGGGCTGAGGCGTCATCGCCCATAATGCATGCATAAAACAGCCTTAATAAAAATAACATTTGTGAAACAGATGATGGCTTACATGCTATTTTGCCACAACGTCACCCAGACCGTTGGAGCATGGAAGTGTGGGTGAAACCCATCGAGCGATTAACCCGCATGGAAGTAAGTTCCCTTGGGACAGTTCCATGGGTGGCCGTATGGATTTACTTGAACTTTCGGTCAAATGTGTATTTGTTATTGTTCCGTTTTTTGCTCTCTACTACTATCAAACTGCCTTCACTTCGGAAACCCATATGGGACCCATTGTGCAAAACATGAACAGTCTACTAGTTAATGCGATCCCGATGTACAAATTGATCAGTCCTCTCAGTTGGAGTGCGCCATGCACCGTCGAGGAATAAAACCATTAGTTATGTATTTATTTATATAGAATATCGATTCATATGTACAGGTAGTGATAAGTACCGCGGACAAACGACCCGATATCTGTCGAAGTGGACAGCTGAGCAATATCCTGCCCTACTGTATTACGGCGCTGACAGAAAGTCTTTTTTTTAAACAGGGATGTTGACGGGCCATGGTGCACAGCTTCTCTATTTGATTCAAAGTGAAAGTTTACACCACACTTCTTATAGACTAGGTGGTGCCGGTAAAACCGTGGTATTGTAGTCTGCCCGTTTAACTACCCTACAAATGTCCCACCTAAATGCATAATCGATGTACGAACTGTGCATATTTCTTAGCTACTGTTTCACTAACTAAAGTCTTAAGTGAGCCCATGCTTCGGATCCTAATTGCATTGCCCAAGTCAACCACCAATCCTCAAAGTTAATTTCGAAATTCCTGGTCAGATACCATTTGGGGGAAATGCAGACAAATAAGCTTGTTACGGAGAGCGGGCGCACAAGCCCAGAAGCGTGGTGTAACATAGGATCGATCTACAATTGGAGATCGAACTCGAGTAGAGATCAAAACGTGAGTCTATGTGGGATCAGAGGCAAGTTGAACTATGAACTGTTTGAGTTTTGTTAATTGACATTAATTACCATCCCCAATATTGGCGTGTTAGTAGTTGCCTACGACCTATGTATTACGCTATGCTCTCCTACAATACAAACATTTCGTCCAGCTGGTCTCTGGTGTTCTCATTTCGTGCAGAGTTGAACAGGTTGGGGGTGGCACAGCAGATTCAGGCAGGTTATCCGTAAAGCCAGCGGAACCCACAACAGATTCCTAGCGACGGTCAGCTGCGCGGTAGCAGCAGGTTAGTCGTACATTCAGCGGCAACCACAACAAAGCTAATACACGCTTCAGCAATCCATCCACAATGCTGATGTTTTCGTTTCGTTTAGTTTAGTCCATCGCAACGCGACTGAATCGTAATCCCGTGTGATTGATTACATCTGTACGTGACCTATTAAGCTGTGCTAGGTGGCACTTTTCAAATGCCTTTAGAGTCACTCATTCCAGGCAGTTCAGTAGTTAGGAGTCAGACCAACACAGTCTCATAAACAAATCCTCTTCGGAGGTTAGGGCGAGGTCGACGTCCATGTTCCCTTAAAACCTAGCCATGAGAGACAACAGGTTTACGGGTTATAAGCTCACAGCTCGATTAGTGTAGAGCACGAGCGCCATGCACTGTCTCTGAAAGTCGGACGGCACCGCATGGTACTTAATGCTTTGTTGCCGCCAGCCTCAAGCCAGGCAGCCCCTGGTCAAAATGGCGCAAACTCAACTACTTCCACTTTCTGGCGACCGTGGTCGCAAGTAGACAACATAATACAGTCGTAAAGCATGTGGATCGTTTTAAATTTCAAAGGCAATGAGTGACAGGAAGGAAACAGATCGCAACAGGTTTCGTAAATCGCACTCCAGAGTTGGAATTGCTCCCCACTGTCTTGTGAGCCAGACTGTTGAACCAAAGGCTAGATGTAGGGCACTTCAAACAAAACACCACCCTCGGAATGGGCAGCCAGAGTGTAGTATTAACTGCGCCGCTCGACCCCATCAACAATACTTTCTCTTCTCCATGATGTTCGCTCCCCCTCAACTCTGTTCTTCCACGTCTATTTAGCAAGAGACTGCTGTTGACATCGCAACCGTTGCCAGCCATACATGTAGCACGTCCATCAAACCTAGGGTCTCATTTCACATTGATTCATTTAATGTCGATGTTCTGGGTCAGTTCGACCAAGAGGTAGCACTGACTCCTACTTTTCACTCACTTGGTGTCGAAACATGCATACAAGATAACAGCGTAGTAACGAATCTTCGAGTCCCTGTTGCCAATGACCACAAGCTTCGTGTTTCTGGCGATACTGGGTCTATGGCTCGAAGCAATAACGATGTCGGTATCGTTCGCAGCAAATATGTTGAAGGCAATCCAATCGATTGGATACTAGTGAATAGCCGCATGTGTGTGATTCGACTTCGAACCTTTATTAAGATTAATAAAGATTGTCTGAAGACAAAGTGCCTTTTCATCGTCTTCATTTATGCCCCTACCGAATGCAGTTCAGAGCGTATCAAAAACGACTTCTATCAACAACCCTCATCCCTTATTCGCATGGCGAAAAATACTGACAACTTGATTGTTTCTGGTGAAATGAATGTCAAAATGGGTAGCCTTTCAGACGATGAACAGCATCTGGGGGCCCGCATTGTAGTCGAGGCATGCAGAACACATAATGATGATCGATTACTGCAGCACTGCCTTCCAGCACAAACGGTCATACCGAGTCGACTGACGCCCACTGAATTCCTCGGTGACATGGACACAAACTGACCACATTGCCATAAACAATAGATGGTACACACCAGTGCAACACTATCGATCAATTTGGGGCACGTGTTTGGATTCACACCTGTTAAATGTATGTCTTCTGCTAAACCTATGAGCAACACACAGACACATACAGATCGATTGACCGATAGCTGATTCGTCCACTCTTTTTCCTTGTGCTGATTGGTTCTTTTCGACTTACTCATCTGGTGTAACTTACAAGCTACCATTACAGTTTTTGACACGTCCCATCCGGTGTGTTCTTATTCACTTCTTGCGCGGACTAAGGGTCCAGGTGCAAACCAGCAATACTCGAGTGATACGTATCAGAATCGCGACGGTTGCTACGAGCCCTCTTGCGGGACTGTCATGTCTGTGGCCTGATGGTGCAGAAAAACCCACTCTCCATTCGTGGATACAGTGGAAAACATCTTTGCAACATCAAATGACTCTCTTCCCTGTGTTAAACCCCTCTATCATGTTATCCGATACCCATTGGATTATGTTATTCCGCCAAGCCCTTGGAGCAGAAGGATAACGTCAGTTGGACTCTATGAACTTGATGGCTAAGACCAGTATTGTGCACGTGATCCAGTTGTTTGAGGAATTGTGGGGAATCCAACAAAGTGTGTTTTCCGCTCGTTATCAGTTTTTCAAGCTACAGCAACGATGCGGAGAAAGTGTAAATGATTTCATTGCCCGCATTCATCAAGCTACACCGGAATGCCGGTACAATACCATTCCCTTAAGTCGGTTTGAAGAAGTCATGAAAATCCAGTGCCTAATTGGTGGAGTTACAGATGATGGTGCGAGGGAAAAATTATTGTCACAGGAGGAAGAAACCCTTTCCTGGGAAATGGCGTGTAATCTTGTACGTCAAAGGGAAAACTAAAATCCCAACTATCCACCTTCAACCCTCCTCAGCCTGTGGAATGTGTAAACAAACTGTCACCACGGCTATCCTCTGAAAACAGGGTACGGAAGTTCGTCTGCTACCGATGCGGGGATTAGCACACTTCTCCCACCCAGTGTCCTCATACTCGCACAAAGTGCAGAAATTGCGGAAAACTTAGACACCTGGCACATGTTTGCCGTTCCCCACGACCACAAGTCTCGATCAACTCATTGAACTCCGACGACGGTGAGTGCCCAGATTCCAAGCTAAATTTTATGAACCATATAATTTCAAACTGCTCACTTATGACGAAAGTGTCGCCATATAGGATCACGCTTCATGTTAATAACGAACCTGTTTTATTTGAATTGGATACTGGTTCCGCGGTGACATTGATTAGTAAAAATGCGCTCTCATCGTTACCCGACCTGGAACCGACTGATACCGTTTTTAGAACCTACACAGGAGAAGTGATTGATTTACTTGGTAAGTGTCAGGAACGAGTGCAGCAGCAGGGTAGATCACACAGTCTGGTACTTCATGTCGTGCCTCAGGCTCCAGTCAATTTGCTTGGTCGCGATTGGATGAAAATGTTACCACAAGTACTAAATACTATCCACTCCGTGGGGGAGGATACCTTAGAATCGGTCCTTAAACGATATCCAGAATTGTTTGACGAGCAGCAATTGGGCAGACTCAATAATGTCAAAGCAAAAATCCATATGTCAGACTCAAGTACACCAAAGTTCTTTAAGGCCAGAACACTGCCCTATTCATTACGACCTAGAGTGGAAGACGAGCTGAAAAGGCTTCAAAGAGAAGGTATAATTGTACCAGTCCAACAAGCTGAATGGGCGGCCCCGATAGTGCCTGTACTTAAGCCCGACGGTAACGTACGAATCTGTGGTGATTATAAGCTTACAGTAAATCGAGGTGCCATCATAGACCATTATCCATTACCGAAAATTGAGGATTTGTATGCCAACTTGTCTGGAGGAGTCAAGTTCATTAAATTGGATTTGAGTCACGCCTATTCGCAGGTAGAGTTGGATGAGACCTCCCGACGTCTTACGACGATCAGTACACATTTGGGGCTATTCGAATACCCTAGACTGCCTTTCGGGATTAACTCAGCGCCGGCGATCTTCCAAAGGATAATTGACAATATCGTGCGTGACATACCGAACACTTGCGCATATCTCGATGATATCCTTATCACGGGTCGCACAGAAAAGGAGCACTTGTACACATTGGACCGGGTGTTGCATAAACTCTCTGAACACGGTTTGCGTTTGAAACGCTCCAAATGTACATTCCTAGTTGATGCAGTTGACTACCTCGGTTATAGACTGGACAAGCATGGTTTACACGCGCGGAAAGACAAATTACAACCCATTATTTCTGCACCCTCACCTCGTAACGGAGCCCAGTTACGCTCGTTCGTTGGAATGCTTTCACATTATCGTCGGTTCCTACCTAACCTTGCTTCTGTTCTAGCACCACTTCACAACTTGCTGAAAAAAGATTCTAAGTGGGCATGGAGCGAGGAAGAGCAACAAGCATTTGACAGGAAAGTCTCCTTGCTTCTTCATCAGTCTTGGTACATTACGACCCCAACAAACCCCTCATCCTACAGTGTGATGCTTCACCTTTTGGAGTCGGGGCAGTGCTGGGACATAAAGTCCACGACGGAACAGTTCGCCCTATTGCTCTCGCGTCCCGCACATTACAACCTGCTGAGAAAAATTACGCACAATTAGACAAGGAAGCACTGGCCGTTATATTCGGAGTAAAGCGGTTCCATCAGTACTTGTGGGGCAACCAGTTTGAGATACAGACTGACCATAAACCACTGTTATCACTTCTCGGTAAGGAACGAGGCATGGAACAACTTAACGCACCCCGAATGGTACGCTGGGCCCTCCTACTTTCTGCTTACAATTATCAAGTCCGATACATTGCCGGTCCTCACAATAATGTAGCCGATGCGCTCAGTAGATTGCCACAGATTGACCAACAGGAGGAAAGAAGTGACGCGCCCTACGCGTTTGTTCAACTTTTACAACACCTGAATACTACACCCATATCTGGCGACATGGTTAGGAAAGCTACATACAGAGATCCCGTTCTGTCGACTGTGAAACGTATGTTGCTGCGTGGCTGGTGATCGCGAGCCCCTGATGATCTGCGTCGGTTTTTCAATGGTAGATTTGAGCGGAGCCTGCATGAAGGATGTATCCTACGTGGATCTCGCATCGTTATTCCATTGACTCTCAGGTCAGCTGTACTGAAAGAATTACATGATGCACATCCAAGTATTGTCCGCATGAAAGCCCTCGCCAGATCCTACTGCTGGTGGCCAGCGATTGACCGAGACATCGAAGCACTTTTGAGTACTTGTAACACATGCCAAAAATATCAAAGAGATAATCTAACAGGCCCAATTCACCCTTGGCAGTTGCCCGACAGCCCATGGGAACGTGTCCACGCCGATTACTTTGGCCCGATCGAAGGAAAAATGTTGCTACTTTTAGTAGATGCGTACTCCAAATGGATTGGTGTGCATGTTGTTGCAAACGCTACTGCAGAAGCTACAATCAATGGCGTACGCTCTAGTCTATCTACACATAGCATACCGAAAACATTAGTCACTGACAACGGTCCGCAATTTACGAGTGAAGTGTTCAAAGAATACCTGCAGAGCAACGGCGTTCATCACATGACTTCCGCACCGTACCACCCAGCGTCAAACGGTTTAGCTGAAAGAGCGGTCCAAACCGTGAAAGCTGGTCTTCTAAAGCAGCGTAATGGCTCGTTACGAACCAAACTTGACCGATTCTTGTTCGCATATCGGATCACACCGCTAGAGTCTATCGGAAAGAGCCCTGGGGAGGCAATGTTTGGGCGTCGACTACGTACGAGGCTAGACCTACTTTTTCCAGACCCTCGTCAGACCAGGCGTTGCTAGCAACAACGTATGCATGAAAGTGGACGCGCACCAGTTAAGCCCCAGAAGTCGATAGTGGAACGTGATGTTTACACGAAACTACCACATGAGCAGTTATGGCAGCCTGGCACCGTGCTTACGAGCTCAGAAACGGAGGCCGAAATACAACTAGAGAGTGGAGAGACAGTACGCAGGCACAATGATTTCATCCGACCCCGCATCCCAGTCACACCGTACCCTGGGGAAGAGAAAGTGGTTCCAGAAGATCTGGAGGAGACAAACAAAAACAAAACGGAAGAAATCGATCAGCCGATTGCTATTAGGAAACCGCACCGCTCACCTAAGCCGATAGAACGTTACATTTCACAACTGTGATTCCATCTGTCACGTGAGGGGATGTTACATGTGTGTCTTCTGCTAAACCTATGAGCAACACACAGACACATACAGATCGATTGACCGATAGCTGATTCGTCCACTCTTTTTCCTTGTGCTGATTGGTTCTTTTCGACTTACTCATCTGGTGTAACTTACAAGCTACCATTACAGTTTTTGACACGTCCCATCCGGTGTGTTCTTATTCACTTCTTGCGCGGACTAAGGGTCCAGGTGCAAACCAGCAATACTCGAGTGATACGTATCAGCACCGTGCACTAGTGGACGCCCGAATAGCGCTCACTCTTCTTGCCTCAAAGAAGCGTCAAACTTCCAAACCACTCAGTTGTACCTTGAGCGGTCCAACAATGTCATGTTGAACCGGCCAACGAACTGTCAGATGTGAATGAGGTTGGAGACGTAGGCCAACTGGGATCGTCTCAAGTGTGTCATGAAAGTTATTGATGTCTGCTGTACACCCAACTTGAGACATCCAAACTGTGAATGGATACCTGAGATGACGATTTGTTTTATCGAGGCGCGAAACAGGTGCCAATGGGTACTGAGTTTCGGCGTGTCCGTAAGGTCCTGAAACGACGATTAACTAGGAGTCTTCGAATTGATCGATAACATTGGTGGGTGGCAAGCGCCCGTAGGATGGAGAAAGTCAGCGCTATTTGGAAAATCCGAGTGCTGATCTAGCTCATTCGGAACACAGATGCCAGAAAGCTCTCAGTTAGTGAGACAATAGGTGCTTAAGATGGAGAGTTGAGCCCTTCTCAGCTTCGCTGACTAGCCTGTTGAGCGGAACATTTTGATGAACAGTTCAGCAGACCGGTCGCGACACAGCCTACTGCTGAATCACCTGATCCGATGTGGGATGTTGATGTCACACCTACTTTAGGAGAGATTTGAGATGAACCTGTTGTGTTTAAACGAAATAAGGCTCCTGGACCCAGCGACTATCCTACATATTTATTACTTTCCAACTTGCCTACATATTTACTGAAAGATAAAGGTGAAACTTTGTTGATTGGGCTTGTTACTCTATCTAACACGAGGTGGGACAATGTAGAGATGCTTTCAGACTGGTGACTGTCAACTGTTGTGCTCAATTCAGGAACTGTCAGTGCACTTTGTGTTAAAATCATCGGAGCATTAGCCATGTTTCCATTGCCTCCAAACTTCGTACGGGTAGCATTCTTCGACGGCTTACTGGTCTTCGCGAGAGTCGAAACATTGAAAGTCCGGTTGGGTTTTTCCTGACAGTGTTTGAGTCTACTGCATATTTACTATTCGACAAGGGTTAGAGCAGAGGCACACCCACACAAACGACAGAACCTGGTAGTTTTCCTTGACTTGAAAGCCGCATTGGATTGTGTTGACCGAGCTAGCATGTGGCACTGTCTATGCATGAAGGGCATGCTTGCTACTCCTACTCATTCTGAAGTCGCTCTAACTTGACTCCCGAAGCCGGACAAGGGTCTACGGAAAATTGTTAACTAACTTTCAACCAAGTGCGGTTTACCGGAGATGTCCCATATCTATTCTCTTTCAATTCTTTGGTTGAAACGAGGATGAATGACTCCGTTTTTTTCAAATTCCACTGCAATGGAAGTGCTACTAGTTGACCGACTGACAAGCCTGGAATATGCGGACGACATAGCGCTAAGTAGGTGTGACGCAGTGGCTATACATGCGCTAGCATACGGAGTGAAGGGTATTGCAGCATGCTTCGGTTTGTGCTTTGCATTTTCAAGATGCACTAGACCGATGCACCACCGGCTCTAGCTATCACCGAATAGCCAATGGAATAAATGAATCAGTTCACTTACCTTAGTAGCTGCGTCACGTATGGTGGTTACATCACTGAGAAAGATAGATTGCGCAACAACAAGATCCATGTGACTTTCCAGCTGCTCAGTGAACTGTGGAGAAGGCGGGGTATCAGTTTATCGGTGAAAGGTAGGGTGCATGACGCTGCGATAAGACCTGACCAGTTCGCAATGAAGACATTAAGCGCTTGATTGCGTTTGACCACAGATGCTTGCGGAGTATTTCTCACATATTGTAGAGGGGCCGCTTCCAAGAATGGCTCTGGGGAGCTCTTCGGAGCTAGCTGAGAGCGGATCGCGAAAGACGGCTAGCGACGAGCCTGGGCCCGGAACTACGGAGCGGGAATATGTGGACAGCGCAATAAATCAGACATATACGCCGCTAGCGCAGCCCACAGGACCGACGCCGAGCCGATTGACACAGCCCAGAACAAGCAAGTCGAGAGCTCTCGAACGACTCCTGGCCGATCCAAATCGGGTACAGAGAAGTGGGGATCGAGGCGAAAACAGGGAGGCGGATCTTCCAAGTCAGAGCTCACGAGGCGAAAGGACTGGCTCGTCTCTAACATCCGTACCTGTGTTGCGTTGTGAGATGGAAATCTAGTCGATATTCGATGGCGCGCGCGAGACCCTCATGTGCCCATTTTCGGTGTGCAATAAACGTCTACCCCCCTGTCGTGTCGTTCTCGCTACAATATGGCGCGGACACCGCGTGAGCAATAACGAAGACAGCCAGTTGGCTTTTAGCAAGCAGTCTTCTGGTGACTCACTCGAATGTCTGTTGAATCTTCAGCGTTTACGTTGATTAGATCATGTCCTCCGTATGCCCATTGACCGGATTCCTCGGTGTAGATTATACGCCGCGACCACATCAAGTAGGGTGAAATCGCAAGGTGGCCAGTCCATGACATGGCATAAAGGCAGGAAGAAATTGACAGAGAGTTGGTCAGGTTGGTGCGTGCCGTCATTGTGGACAGAGGCCCTAGTGTTTGGAAAGCCTATCAGACATGGCGCAGTCGCGCAGTCAGTTGCATACCTGCACTCGGCCTCTTGCATCCAGCTGTTAAGCTCCAGTACTTCCCAATGAGTTTTGAACATTTCTGTCTTGACTCCATTGTCTTTTTATTCAATTGCATTCAAAATCATTTTCTTACCTTGCGGTTCATTGTTAACTTGGCAACGTGAGTCATAGTAATTGGATCCACCGTACTTCAGTACCCGGAGCATAGTTGCCTAACTGAACTGGAGTGAACTGATGTTTTAGTCGGGCGCAGATATGGTTTCTGCAGCGTGTTCGTGGCACAGTGGAGCGAAATGCAATCGCACTATAGATCCATAGTGCATTAGAAACAGATGACAAATCAAGTGATCCAGACTGCACGTCCAGGCAGCCAGAGAGAAACCTCGAGTCGGGAGCATCACTGTGGCCAAAAGAGTGTGGAGATCAAGCTTGCGTGAGGTATTATCCGCCCATATTCAACAATCTAGCGACAGACGATTGGCAGAGTGACACAACACATAGGCAACGCCACAAAAAAGACGTGGGAAAATGTCCCAACGCATTCGTCAATTGGTGCGCTTTTGGACCATATCAGATATCATATCCAAACAGGTGTACCCCCAACTCGGGAGTTTGTGACAAAATTCAATGTCAGCACCTTGGCAACCCGGACCCAGGTTGTATGTCGAACACTTTCCCGCCGCTCTCAATCAAGGCCGACGAATGTAAACAGGGCGCCGCGAAGCAACTATTAAGTAGGCATACAGAGAACGTGCCCGAACCATCGGAGCTCGCGCAAGGTAATTATGCTATTCAGTGGTCGACTGCATCTGGCTGACTTGAAGATCCAACCTCGAAGATCATCCTTAATATTACGACGCTACCAACGTACACCGGCGATGCTTCAGAGGCAACGGTGATCAAAAACAGACAGCCTCTGAAAAATGCTCTATAACAGCCCAAGTCCCGCAGCCAAACAGAAGCAATGTTCGTACCATAGTGTTGAAAATTCGACACTTCAGTGAAAGGCAGAAATCACGCAGGCACCAGAAATAGTGCACGTTGTTAAAGTCTACTCTGGTTTTGGAGATGCGTCAATAGATATTATCCGTTAATCCGCTCATGCTAACGCAACTTACACAGTAAACGAACTCCTTGACCACTTCCGAAGAGGGGGAGAGTAAGAGCAGCTTCCAATCGGTTCTGAGGAAAAACGTTTTACTTAGTATGAGCCAAAGGTAATTACGAATTGTGACACAGACAACAAGTTGTGTAGCTTGCACCCTTGCCTACCCGAAGCCTTAAGGACCACAAGCCTGCGGGCGCGGGTTCGAGCCTGCATAGGGATCGATCAACCCTCGCAGTATCCTCAGAACTTGTGCGACCAGTGTTGGTTGCGCGACACCTAAGCGTTGGTACTGCATACCGGTGTACTGCTGATGTCTTCTTTTGCCAGCGTGTCCTGGGTAGCCTGCGAAAAGTCATAGATTACAGTGAAGTCGTAAACATACTCCAAATCACAGAGTCGGTCACCCAGGAGTAACATGATGCTACTAAGCCCAAAGTTCTTCATAGCACTGGCTAAGATGTCATCCATAGCGAGGTGGAACAAGAAGCGTGATGCAGGGCAACCGTGTCTCACGCCATTAGTGGTGATAAAAGGGAGCGAAGGTCCGCCGTACACCCGCACTCGGCTCGCAAGTACATAAATAAATAAACTTTTATTCTAGACAAGGCGAGGCACACCTTTACAGGCATGATCATGCTTAGCTAACATAGTGTGATCAAAAATGTACAAAAAGTACATGTTTGGCATAACAGTGCATGTAAGTGTATGAGTGTATATACGTATGTAATTTTGCATGCATGTAACTTGTGTCTTTGAATATGCTGGAGCATTTTTGACTGTTTGTTATCCTCAGGAATGTGAGCATAAGCGATTGATGTCTGCGAGTTGGATAGCACTTTCCGGATATCCAGCGTATATGGGTGTATATACGTATGTAGTGATGTATGAATGTAGCTTGTGTCTTTGAATGCGCCACAGCATTTTTGACTGTTTGTTATCCTCAGGAATGTGAGCATAAGCGATTGATGTCTGTGGGTTGGATAGCACTTTCCGGATATCCACGGGCCAGTGAATTTATTTTGTGGCGAGTCACATCCGCCACGTCGCAGTGTTGTTAAACAGACATTTGTGGCTTTTTATAGGAAGAACGCTTGCCAGGCGAAAACCCACCAAGTCCTGGAAAACTGCCGCCGAACTATTTGCTGGAACGGGTTAAACCCGAACCACCCAGCTGGCACCACGAGGAGGTTGTTCGGCTAGCCAGAAGAAGAATGTTAAGTTACTTTTGGACACTCCGATTCTCAACAGACAATTCCTCAGAGCAGCTCTGTCAACTGAGTCAAATGCGATACGTATGTCCAGGAAGCAAAATATGGTAGGCCGGCCGAAACCTCGAGGGTGTTCGGGCAACGGAGGAATCGTAAAGATGTGATCCGTAAAGCTCCGACCTGGATGAAACCCAACTTGCTCCTCGAGTGAGACTCCGTAAAAGCAGGGAGGTAAGCAATTTGAACGCAATACATAGGAGAATGGTCCATCGGCAGTTGATGCAATCCGTTCGGTTAACATTGGAAGATGGGCACGGTGTCCGCTAGGCTCCAAACAGATGGAATGGCTTCTGTGGTCCGAATTCTTTGAGGCAGAAGAATTAATTCGGGAAGGAGAGACGAGCTTCTATCCTTGAAGAGTCTAAGGCAATTCGGGGGAACCAGGGGATTTGTGACGCTTCAGAAGACGGAGATCATAAGCAAGGCCAACTTCAGATGGCGGAGAGGTGCTTACACACCAGGGAGCACCGCGGATACATGAATGGAAACTCGAGGGTAATGGTGGTCAGTTAAACTGCGGTTCAATGTGCTCTGCCCAATGTGCAAGCCGGTGTTGGAGATTGTGAATAGGTTCTTCGATGGCTTTGGATGCCACATATCTTACAGTTGACTTCTTGCCACCGATAGACAGGATAAGAGAGAAGAGTCTGCGAAAGTTCCCGAGGATGCAGTTTGTTCCATCTCGATGACGCGTTGTATCCATCAGGTATCGCGATCTTCCTTGCGTAGCTGTTTGAGCTCTGCGTTGATAGCTCTGCACAATGATTTATCCTTAACGCCAGCAGGAATTATCCTTTGGGCTTCCATCAGGTAGAAGGTACTCGGCGAAACCAGATGACCCTGACAGACTCGTGCACGGCACTCCGGAGGCATATCCAATGTACCACAACATCTGGGATTTGGGGGGTCTCCAGATTAGAGGCTATAGAATTCCGAAAGGCAATGAGTATATCTGGAGCAGCTATCTTGGCTGCGTCAAGCAGTTTCCGACGATGCTGTTCGGTGTCACTAAAGCGGACGGCAACAAAAACACACAAAAAGCATGGTCAGAGGTGGGATAAGTACTCCAAATTGATTTGCAGTCCGTGATACAGCCTCGCTAACGGTAACTGATGGCGATGTGGTCAATACTTGTTGACTGTCCAGACGAAGGCAGCTCGCTTGTGCTTGAGTCAGGTACACGTACTTCGGCTGCAGTGTCCTAGGACGTGGTAGGTTTTCGCCTGGCAATCTTATATAGGCCTTGGTACTCATACCGCGACGTAGAGAATGTGACTCAGTACTAACTCAAGTCACCGCCCTCTGCATGACACTGGTGGAGCATTGCAATTCCAGCAATCCGATGCTAATATCGGGGGGAGGATTGGTAACTGACCAAACTAAATGAGTGTGAGCTTTGCAATCAATCACTGTCACCCAGTGGACGCGATGCCTTGAATTCGACCCACTGCCTTACGAGCAGCCTATTTAGCCAAAGTCACGGGGTGGAGTCCACTAAATCAACCTCCTACTTCGGCTTGGGCAACCGTGTAGGATCACGCCCTCGGACAAAAACCAAGGACTGTTCCACAATATGCTCTTCTGCAACTGTTCCTGCTTCTTATATTCATGAGACGTTAGCACACGCCACTTGTTTGTTTACTAACAATCCTTGGTATTCGTTACCCGATTCCTGTGTCATGAATCTGCCTGCGATCTCGGTTGCATCGAGAACCATGGTATTCAACTTGTGGCTCTCTTTCGACCCCGATCCTCGTTCTGTCTGGCGCGCATCAACGTACGGACACTTACGCAGATTGGACAGCAGGCCGGTCTAGCACACACCCTAGAGTCCCTCGATGTCAATGCCTGCGGCCATTCAGAAACCCGATTGCAAGACCCAGTACTGTGCTTACGATGACATCCCCAAATAACCAAGAAGCCAGATAATACCTGCGTCTTCCTGGAGATCCAGAAACAGCCTCAGCGGGCTTGGCTAGTGTAAGTAGAGCACTAAGTGCCAAGGCCAAGGCGGCACTACTGGACTGGTTTCCGACTAAAAGCCAAATGTGCGCAGTTCGGCTTCAGGGTTCATGTAGAATTAACAAGCGTCGTGAGAAGAGACGCAACTTGTTTCTAATCCCCGAGTACACTTTAGCTGACTGCAGTAGTGGCTCAGTCAAGAGCGATTTCTATCGAGAGTTTCATCAGCTCTGGAGTAAAGCTAAAAATTGATGTCGTTGTTCTTGCTGGGAATATCGGTGCACGCGTTGGCCGCCTGTTACCATACGCACGTCACCTAGGTGGTCACCAGGCACTCGATGAGGAGCGCTCAAACAACGGAGAGACTTCTCGAGCACCAACCTCAGGCATACGAAGAAAAGTTCCGCAACTTAGCATCCGTCTTCGCTAACAAAAAAGTGGTCTTACATTGATCACAGTGTAATCGACTTCAGATGGCGTGGCAGCGTACGGTACTGCAGGTCATATTGATCCAGATGGTGTGACAGCGTTGGAAACTGCAGTTCAGTTTGGTCTAGTTTCATTGACACGGATCATGCATTGGTCTGCCCAAAAATCCTCGTTTTGGGGGGTTCGCAAGGTCGATGCGAATAGACTGACTGATTCCTCGGTGCAGGCGAGCTATTAGTCTACAATGGCATATGCGATCAGTCCCAATTCACCGCAAGACATAGAGTGACACTGGACTGCATACAGAAGGCGATGAGCACTTTCAGACAGTCAAGCTGCAGCCTAACCCGACACCCCTTGAAGGCTTGCATCTCTGTTCGCTCTCTGGAGCTGTTCGATCGCCACAGATATATCCCGGCAGATTCAGATTGCAACGAGCAGCGCCGCTCTGCCAACCGGCTGCTCAAGCAAAGCCTGCGCAAGGATGGCGAGGCTTGGTGGCCTGAGCGTGCTTTAGAACTGGAGACCGCTGCCCTATCCTAACACTCGTAAGCTTTCCCAGCTCGATTCTGTTGTCAGTGAAGTTGTCTGGAGGCAAATGAATCTCTGATAACCAACCAACAGAAGCGTTCGGACCGCTTGGCCGAGCACTTTCACTCGCAGTTCAACTGGTCTCCAACATCCATCAGTGCACGCAGTACATCTTGTTGCTTACCCTGGCTGGTCCCACTGGATACACTCAGCGAAGCGGAGGTCTGCCTCGATATTAGACGCTTCAAGCGATTCCAGACTGACAGCTCAGAAAGACTTCCTCCGGAGTTGCTCAGGTATGGTGGTATGGCAATCATTAACCGGCTTATCTTGTTGTTCGCAAAAATTTGGCATGAAAAAAGTGCCTTTCGCATGGGGTGAATCAAGAAAAGAGCACGCGCTTCATGCGCCAATCATCGGGCGATTTGTCTCCTTTCAGTTACCTTCAAGCTACTGGCATCCATTCTGTTAAGTAGATTACCCCCAATAAGTAAATCATAATACCGTGAAGAACAAGCTGGTTTCCGTCCCGGCCGTGTATCAAATCTTCGCGCTCCGCCAACCAGGAACATTGCCACACTTACCACAGGTGCACTATTATCGCATTTCTAGACATACTGGCTGCATTCGACTCCGTTAATCGACCTCTCGGGGGTGCCAGAGAGGTGTACCGTCATCCTACACATACCTTATCTCCATATCTCCGGCATAGTAGGCGACTAAGGCAAATTTTCCTCGCCCTTCGCTGCCAATAGCTGTGTGAGACAGAGCTGCCATATTTCCCCATTTCTTTGCAATTTCGCAATCCATGACGTCTTGTCGAGATCTATAGGTCTCTAAAGTTTTGGCCTAGAGCCTCCGCTGCCTGAGCGTGGGACCGACTTAGACTATGTTGATGATATCGCCTTAATTGATGACGATCCACAGTGTATGCAAATCCTTCTGGATCGTTTGCCGATTGAAGCATCTAAGTATGGAACGAGCTTTGTCCCATCGAAGTGTAGTGTCGCTTCAGCATTGGCCCACACCTGTTCCTGTGGTCACTCTCGAAGATACACTACTTGAATCGGTAGATAATTTCGTCTTCCCTGGGATTAGTGTTTCTGTTGGCGGCACTATCAGCAAGGAAGTTTCTCTTCGTGTCGCTAAGGCCCGATCAGCATTTGTCAACCAGGTGCACTTGTGGCGTCGTGACATCTCATTCTCGATAAAGGGCCGTGGTTACAGTGCCTTTGTTCGTTCAGTGTTGTATGGGAGCGAGTCCTGGCCAATTCGTGTGGAGGACATGAGTCATCTTTCCGCCTTGACAACGGTTGTTTGAGGAGGATCGTTCATGTGGGGTGCCAACAGCGAATCCGGGATGATGACGTCCGACGTCGCGTCTTGAAGAATACGAGTATTCCCTCCAACCAATTAGTTTTACAACGCCAATTGAGACGGCTCGGTCATGTCCTACGCATGATGTCTGAGAGTTTGCAGCGATGCGCTTCATTCGCTCAAACAGGACTGGGCTGAAGGCGACTGCGTGGTGGTCAGCCTTCTAATTGACGACATCACATGAAATTGCTGACGTCACACCCAATTACTGTTTGACCTATACGTCTTTTAAGATGGAGAAACAAGAATGAGGAGTGCCACTGGTTTAACACGCTTAAATACATGGCCCGCAAGCGGAAACAGTGGAAGAATTGTATTCAAATTTTTTTGATTCACATAATTGCTGCGTCGAACATTGAAAATGATAAAAAAGGAAATCATCAGCGCGTGAAAAACGAATTAAAAGTGCTTCGTTCTATTTCGGTCAAACTGTATTTCCCTTTGACTCCCATAGCTTTTTGATGGCTTCATGTCCATTTATTGGACTGCTGACAAGTCGACTAGATTCATATTTCAATCTTATTGACAGCTAGAAGAATAATATACTCTCTGTCTATATATACCGTATTTTCTTCACTTATAGTGCCTTGCTTTTTTGAACTATGCGTACTTGAACCCAATGTATCGACCTGTATTGGCGAGGTTATTTTTCATAACTTAATCTCCGCAGCCTGTACAACTTTCGGCCACTGCTGATTACATACATAGCAACGTGTGTTGCGAAACATAATTGTCTGTAAATTTTGATCATGCCTGATATGGCGTGCCCCGATACATCCGAGAACAAGCTATATATATATATATATATATATATATATATATATATATATATATATATATATATATATATATATATATATATATATATATATATATATATATATATATATATATATACGGAACTATGACACTGTCAACTCGTCCACTGATAGTAGACTTCATTAGTGTTATTATTTCAACTCCATGAAAGTGTACATTGACTCGAATACCTCATAATGCGCCATTTCCACTTAATGTTTAAAAACTGGGACTACGCGGTCTTGAAGCGCAGGGTTCCTTCAAAGCTAGTTTATTACTTGTTTAGGGAGATTCGGTCGGACAACCTCCTTGTTCCCGTGAAAGCGCACCATACCACTTTTGCTCTATGGATAGTTATCAGCTCGAGCTCCCGAGCAACCTTTAGTTAGGTTGCGATTTAAGTCACCGAAACACGAGTGGCAGCAGCGGGCCACTATGGCTGAGTACCCTGCATGTTGTTTCCGTGCGAAAAAATTCCTGGCTTCTTGAGCTACAGCTTCTCTCGCTTGCTGAATGGTCATCTTGGACACAGTGTGTTCTTGACATACATACCAGAAATCAATATCTCGATGGTTCTTCTACTACTTGGTTCAGCATCCGTCGAGAGTGATAGCACAATCCACACGTCTAGCGATACTCTTTCGGCAATTTGACGTATGGAGTCGTTTTTGCCATCTGTATGAATACAGTCTACTCGAACGGAACCCAGTTAACAACTAGAGGATGGAATTTGCATTTCCGTTAACAGTTGTTAAGTACCATCTGCGAGCAGTTGTTTCCCTGTTGTTTCTGTATATGTTGTACCAATCCAACAATTCTACCATAAATTCTGTCTGTCGTCCATGTGACATGGAAAACGGTTGCGGTTGTAGTTACTGGTAGCATGAGTGTCTAAGTTGATTGTTGATCGCACCTCGAACAACATCTGGGAGATGGTTTCGAAGTCGATGCATGCAGAAATAGTGTTGATCAGATTCTTTCTGCCACGTTCTTTGTATTGACGAAAGCTTTCCAACATCATGGTTCACATCACTTTGCCTGACGCTCATCGTACTCTACCTTGACCTGGATCTAATTTGACCTTGTTTATCTCATTAGCAGTGTACACTAGGGTCTTCGGTCCATTTTGAGTACGATATTGGATTCCAATCATGGTCTATTGTGTGCAATTATCATACCCCTCGGCTTCGGGGAAAGGCTGAATATTGAAATGTCTTGCCTTTCACTTGGACTCACAGTCCGCAATACAGCAATACAACCCAACCGCCTACTGTCATCGACGAACTGGATAAACACAGTACTAGATGGAATCCTTTCAAAGATTCTATGGATAGCACTCTCTAAGCCACCTATTTGTCCAAGTGGTGGATGGATTTCGGAAGTGTCGTTTCGATCAAAGTACCTAGGTTGTTTACTTTGCGAATCAGGCTCCGTCGATATCCGACGTTTGCGTAACCAGCATTCTTTTTCTCCTTGTGCAACAGTACTTCCTCCTGAACCTGAGCAATAGCATGTTTTTAGGTAACTACGTCATTGGTGGCGGGGGTGGCGATGTGCCCCTTGCTGATGCTCATGATGCATTCATGATGCTTCTTCACCGCAGCTGGGCTAAACCAACTTGCACTTAAACTAGGTCTTTTTAATGTGCATAAAATTCGTTATATGTTATTTGGTTTGTTCTGCGTACTTGATAATCTTCTCCTTACTTGCACACGTCGCTCACGCAACTTATGGTAAACTTGCATAATTTTATCGCGTAGTAATTTTTAAATAACTTCCGGACATTTTGTACTTATCACGCATTCACTTATAACCAATTTCTTCTATATGCTCATTTAGCGAGTATTTATGTCGTCATATGCGTTTACTTTAATCGATATCGGCATTTCGAATGATTGGCCGTTGTTTGACATCCCAGGTGTGGCTGCACTTGATGTGCATGTTGACAAGGTGCCTACCTGTCTATTACCCACCACCTCGTCCATATTGGCTCCAAAAAACAGTTGGTCGTTGCTGGAGGGAACGGGGTGCACGATCCTTGTGGTCGTGCTAGGCTCGAAGAGTGATTCCATGCACTCAGTGTGGAGCGGACTACGGTCCAGCCACCGCCTTGCGTGCGCTTGATTCCCCAAATACAGCGTGCTTGTGTTTATCTGTGAAGGAGTGTGGGCCGGCTCCGTTGATGAAACGTGGCTCCCATCCACATGGTTCCCGGTCTTATTCCTTCGGGTTTACACTGGATATGGGGTGTGTGGATGGAGCTGTGGGTGGTGCAGCGCAAGCCATCCATGGTCCCTCTGTAGGCGCAGGCGTCCTGTGGCTGACCACAGTGACAGGCAAATCCGAAACCGGATGCCGCCAACCATATATATATATATATATAAACCTGAGGAAGGGTGGTGACGGCCAATGTTTCACTCTCGACGGCAAATTGCTACACCATACACCTTCTGTGAAGGACCTAGGAGTACTCTCACGTTGCGACTTGAAGTCCGTTAAGAATGAACAGACTATGTTGTAACTGACTGTGCATTCCATGGGCAAACGTACTTAGTTTCTGCATCTGGTCTGAAAAGGTTGCCACTCGCCTCTTCTCCTCCATCATCAGAACAATGCTGAAGTACCGCTAGCACGTCTATTGCCTGACCACTCAAAGCGAGGTGCAAAAGTGTGAACGGCTTCAGCACGTCGCTACTAGGCTCATCCCCAGTTTGCGAAGCTCACCGTACGAGGGCAGGGGGGGAGAGACTGGGACTGTTCACCCTGGCATACCGTCGGTTACATTTCGACCTCATCATGACCTACCGGATTCTACATGTAGGCGATTTCTCCATGCTAAGGCTACTGCTCCACTTGCGAACGCCTTGCAGTACACGCGGACACCAATACAAACTGGTGGTCCCAGATATGAAGCGACTTCCCTATCCCCTGTGCTTAGAACGGCGAGTGGTAAACGTCTGGAACGGTTTAATGGAACATATAGTGAAAGCGAACTCAGTACAGCTATTCAAACGATCATTAGATGTGCATTTCCCAAATATTAGTTTCCGAGATCGATTACCCACAGTCACCTCGCATTTTTGATTCCTGATCTATTGAGTGAAACGATTTTTTAACGATATAACGCGAGAAAGTGAAAAGCCATCAGCGTATTGACAGGTCATAGTTCGCTTTTTGAACGTGTTTGAACATATTTCGATGAAATTGTACATATTCAAATTTCTACTTGCTCCCACAATGCAGTACAGCCTCGACTATCCAGCGTCTCATTTGTTCAAACGTTTTGATGACCTTGACAAACTCCACCGCTGTTTACTCTCGACCGCGTGTATTTCATACGGACTTTCTCCGAGGGGTTAAAAAATGCGATTTTCCTGCTGCAACGTGCACTGCTGTGCCAACATGGCTTCTACAGCGAATCACAAGGTAGGCACAGCGTGCCTCAGCACCGATGTCTCAGACGTAGCAGTGGGAACTATCTCGCTGTAGCAGGCAGGTGATATCCTGCAACCTTTGGTGTTTTTCTATAAATGTCTTCAAACGGCTGAATCTCGTCCCAGTTCATTCGGTGGGGTCTGTTCGCCACATAAAGTGGAATTTTAGAGTGTTTTCTTTGTTTTGAGCGCGACATGCAATCTTTACTAGGACCCCGGTTAACTTCGAAGCATACCTCAGCCATTTAGAGGGCTGATCACATTTCCGATGCCAAACGCACGTTTGTATCGCATGCGCATCAAGCACATGGGTTTTTTTTCTGCTTTCGATACGCATAATGATTTGAAACGAGCGTTTCCCTAGGTAGCCGTAGGCTGTCCCTACTCCGAAAAGTTCCACGGAAAAAGTGGCAAGGCACTTTTAGAACACTGAATAGCATAGTACGGCCGTTGCGCCATAGGGTCCGCCGACCTAGGGTCACACTTCCACTACACTGCTTATAAGTTTAGGCCGTCGTCCAGTCCAGAAGATGGAACAGCAAACCGCTGCTAAAGGTATGGTCGGTCAATTTCACCGCCAACTGAAGGCAACGCTCCGTGCGCACGCAGACTTTTTTATTGTAGGAAACGCTTCCCACATCCTTCTATGCTTAAGTATCACCATTAAGACCGATTTCGACGCAAACCCCAACGCAGCTAGCTTCACGCTGCGTTTTTCCCGGACAGTTGGCAGAACCAATCCCATTCACTTCCTCTTTCGACCAAGTAAATTAAACCGATCGACTAGCCCACAAGGTAGGTGAGCTACGTTCGTAGGCTCATCGGTTACACTAGATAAGCATAGACACGGTTGATTGGCTGTCCACTTGTTCCTTCGCACTTTATGGCGTGGACGGTGTTTGAGAGCCTCTGAAACCGCAGTACGTATGGACTTTTAGACCGATCAGCGGTACGAATAAGACGTTCACAATCAACCACGTTGGCTGCGGCCCACAATTATCATCTTGCAATAATTCATGTGACATTGCAACCAAGCACGCGTAGCAGTAGACACCGAATCCATCATAAGAAAATCGCCCATAAGACAGCATCACCCACTGTTAGCCACTCGCCTCCCACGACCAATCGCCGTGATCAGGAAATTCGTAAACCGATTCGTTTTCAGACGGTACGCTCTAAATATTGATAGACTTGTGTATTATGTCTGAATTCCACTTTGTGATTGAATCACCATTTAAAAAATATCAAAAAGCACAATACCACGAAAAAGCTTAAAAAATAACACAAAAACCACTGTCTCGCCATCTATGACGCTTTGTCTGCTTGCGCTGCATACTCCACGCTCCTTTTTGTCCCAACCCTTCTACTTGATCCCCTGATCCTGAATAACACGTCAGGGGAGCTATGCAACCAAGACGTCCCTCGTGAACCAAGGATCGTCTCGGCACTCGACGGGGTGTGATGCAGAGGTCAGTTCCAAAAGCTCCGTTTGGTAGCAGCGGATATGTATGCCCTATCGACCGTTTTCTGGACAAGCAGTATTCTTGATGTCGGAGAAGCAACGCCAAAGATTCGCTGTGATGCAACCCGTGTTGAAAGTTGCTAAATAGTAAAATACGATACAGGGACCGCGATTGCAGATGAAGCTTGAGCGACACGGAATTTCCAATACACTATTGATCGAGAGGAATTTGCTGCATGGAATTCGGGTAACACATTATATTCGATATCGAAGGCTTCTTCAGTACAGTTTTCCAGGAGTTCTGTACCGACACAATAGATACTTCTCACATGGAGTGGAGGCGTTTCGGTGTTCCTCTCCGCAAAACTGACATCCCACGACCGCCTATGTGTGCATTGATTATAGCTCGGTTGTAAATAAGTTATATTTGTTTTTCTGTCTCTCGCTATACACCCATATTCCATTGCATCCGTCCCACCAATAATCTATTCAGTGAGCCTTTGTGCTGATGTCCAATCCCACTCACTTCACTCTAGCACGTAATCGTGCAACCCCCGAGTATAGAATCCGCTGGGCTCGACTTCATTCGCATTCTGATATTGGTGTTCGATTATGTGGCTAGCTCTGAGCTGGCACCTGGTTGCCAACATCCGGTTCCGGCTTAGCCAGTCACAGTGGCCTCCATAGGACAGCCACAGGACGCCTGCGTCTACAGAGGGACCGTGGGTGACTTGCGCTGCACCACCCACAGTCCCCCCCCCACACCCCATATCCAGTGTAAACCAGAAGGAATAAGACCGGGAGGCATGCAGATGGGAGCCATGTTACATCAAGGGAGCCGGCCCACACTCCTTCACACGCAGACATAAGGACGCTGTATTTGGAGCATTAAGCGCACACAATGCGGTGGCTAGACCCTAGTCCGCTCCGCATTGAGTGTATGGAACCGTTCTTCGTGCCTAGCACGGCCACAAGGGCCGTATACGCCGTCTTCTCCAACAACGACCAACTGTCTCCTAGAGACAGTATGGACGAAGTGGAGAGTAATATACAGGTAGGCACCTTGTCAATATGTACATCAAGCGCAACTACACCGGGGATGTCAAGTAATAACAAATACCAAGCTCAAATGAAATAAAACGAAAATATCATACGGATATGCCGAGATAACTGTTCGTTAAATTAGCATATGAAATAAATTAATTATATACAAATCCAAGATAAATTCAAGATGTTAGAAAAAGATTTTTGAAAATGCCACAAACGCGAAACCGCTAACGAAGTCAACAGAAATGCCTAGCTCGGAGAACAGGACAACGCTCTCATCTTAACCACACGTCACAGAATGTTTTCAAGGCTAGACCAGGACCAACTGTCTACGCTAAGAAACGTGTGAAATATGGGGAGCTCTCTATCGCTTTTGACATCATAAGCACGTCCCAGATGCTGAGACAGATTCACACATGTACTGAAGCCGAGGTCAAGAAAGTTTTAAGTGTCAGTGGAATATAATTATTCCCGAGCTGCGTGCATTTATTGGGTTACTTTACATCAGAGACTTTATGGGTTTGAAAAACGTGTCATTGAATATGCTGTAGCGCGATAAATACGGATTGCCTGTTTTTCAGGGAGACAATTGGCAAGATCAGATTCAAGGAAGGAATGAAGTTCCTTCGTTTTGATATGCGAACTACCAGAGGCGAAAGACTGCAGACTGCCAAGTTTGCTTTGATATCTGAATTCTGGAATGCTTTTATTCGCAACTCCAAACAATACTATATGCCTGCGCAGAAACTATCGAGGAGCAATTATTTCCCACCAAAATTCGATGTCGTTCCCTTAAGTACATGACCAACAAACCTGATAAGTTCGATAACAAGTTTTGGATTTTGACAGAAGTGGACAGCAAATATCTAGTGAATGGATTTCCATATCTCGGAAAGGACGAATCTTGGCCATGAGGAGAAAGTGTTCCAGAGAGCGTGGTATTGAGCCTTACGTTACCCTTATTACAGGGTTACAGGGTTACAGTGTCTCATGTGACAACTTCTTCACATTCGCAGCACTCGGAGCAATAATCTCCAAGAAAAAAATACAAGAATGGTGGGAAATATTCGAGCTAATAGAAAAGAAGTGTCCAAGGTTCCGTAGCAGAGCAGTAGACAGCTGTTCAGTTCAGTTAGTATAAAGACTAAAAATAAACACACATTAACATCCTACCAGTGTAAAAGGAATAAAAATGTTTTGGTGTTCAGTTCCTTGCATAGTAACTCATCCATTCAAGACTGGAAAGAAGCCCGAGACTGTATTGTTTTACAACTCCACGAAGTATGGGGTAGATGTACTCGACCAAATGGCAAGAGCACTCACTGTCAAGTCATCTTCTCGACGGTGGCCAGTCCAAGTATTCTTCAACGTGATGGTTTTGGCTGGCATTAATTCCTGGATAATTGATAATAGCGTCAACAGAAATAGATTATCTCGCCGATCGTATCTGATGGATCTTGAGGAAGGACTGCACGGATCCACACATCATACAACATACGTGACAACTAGACTTACGTCGAACAACTCAGCGCAGTTGGAAAGTCGTGAGACAAGTAAACGTCAGCAACATCAGATTGGTTCGTGTACAGGCAACAATAGAGCGGGCTTTTTATAGAAAAAATAGTTTGTGGCTCATGTGGACAGATTGAGTTAGCACCAGTTTCAAATGCAAATCTAAATAAAGCAGTACAGCTATTTTAAATTCTGAAAAAATTAAAGTTCAATACAATTATTTTTCAGTTACACATAGGTCATACCCATCATTTTTAAGAAGTATATTGAAAAAGTAAATAAAAGTTAGGACAAAGTAATACAGTCATTTTGATCGGTCCCGGGCGGTCTAGGTATAACGGCGGAGCGGTCTTTTTAACGTTAAGTCGTATATAGAATAGTACTTTAAGCTATAGCCACCTCAGTGCAATTGCAGCCTTGGTTTAGGCATGCTATCAATTAGCCAAATACACCATCCTGTCCAAAGAGATCATGTCTCTTGCATTTCTGGAGCGAAGTGGATTATCAGACCACATTACCACTCCTCGTGTTATCTAGGAATACACATATTATTAGGCTCACAAAGCCTTCGGGCTCGTTTTGAATTCGCAATGGGTATCGTTGATTCAACACAGATGCAGTACTAGTTGTCCCTGGAGACATCGCAAACACTTACTTTGACCAGGCACTCGCCAGTTCACCACTATCAAATTGTCCAGTGCGGATGACTTTATACCGAGTGATCCAACCGACCACTGTTTACATCTCTAGTTGTTGTAAACACACCGTGAACGATTCGGTTTGGGATGACGATATGTGGATACAAGAAGCCGGCTTTAGCCAGCAGAGTTTTCAAATTTGGTTGTCAGTACCGCGTGACGTGAGTTATGTAGGTGGCGTTCCGAAGGTAAAGACTATCATGTTCCAGACAGCAGAGCATCGTTGCTAATATTACGGATGGTAAATAGATAAAGTGGATTGCATTACTTTGACTAGAAGTTGAACAATAGTCGATCCACTGTGGCATCTGGGTCTATGTTTTCCGTGTGCACAACGATCGGTTTCACGAACCCACGGTAGATACCAAATGCCTCGATTGAAAGTAGAGGCCGAAAACAAGTCCTCTGAGTTTAAGCTGCCTATTTGAACAAACGGTCACGAGATTCTGCATATCCACCAGATGCATCCCATCTGTCACCCTACGTATCATTGGCACGGCTATTCATACGGCACTTTTGACGGAACCAGCTTGGCTAGGCCGTGCCACACCTAGGTGAGAATACATCAATTATAGCCTAGCATGCGTCCGTCGTTTCTGCGCTTTTCAACTCATCGAAACAGGTTGGTACCAGGTACCCTTCGATTTTCTGCTGAACCCATTTGCCAAGGTATTCCGATTCCAGTGAAGCAGCCGAAGATGCCCGTTTTTCTCTCGTTAGGACCATTTTTGCAAGCTCATCGCCTAGTCATAAGATGCCAATCTAGACGATGTTTGGTTAACTAGAGATTAAACACCCAACTTCATACGTTTGGCTATACCCCCATATCGTTACCATCACCAAGTTGTTTTAATGTTCCATATATAGGGTTAGGGTAGGCATAGGCGAATCGGTGGAGGGTGTCGTTGCAACATAAATAACTGAGTCACTTATTCTTGGCTAATTTGCTTATTTCGTTTTCGATACCGTCTCCACAATCATGATCGCGTCGGTTCGACATGTGAACGCCTTAGAAACATTGCGCACCGTGTGGTGGTTCGGACAGCCATGTGTTAATATGCTATGAAACGTGAGATGTTCAAAAGCTTGTTTTCAAATGCGACTGTGACCCATTTCATGAAACTGGATGCCGACAACTGAAACTGATCTTCTAGGACAGAAGTTCAGTGAGGTATTGAAATACTGAATAAGAGTGAGATATATGAATATTTGCAAACAGCCTACTAAGAGGATGGTGGTGTTATTCAACATCGGGTTGGTCTATTTCTGACCCTAACGCCTCACCAGTGGGATTGCAAGAAGTAGATTTTGTTTGATCTAGTTGAAATGGGCTTACATGTTGTGATCACCGAGGAGAGACGAGAAACGAGTGGCCCAACTTCAACTGAAACCGCAACCAAGTTGATCCAAAAACCTCTAAGTTATACTTTCAGTCGTAAAAAAAGTGAGCCTGAGTAAATAGCAAACGACACCCCGCAGGCAATCCTTCAGTAAGCCACCCGAAATGATCTATTCTCTTGTGCAAAGCGGTATACTGATAAACCTGTGATCTAGCTGAGGTTATGAAAATTGACCAACGGAAAGGATATGGACTAACGACTGATAAACCCAGCCGGGGTCGATGACGCGTGGGGCCAAGTGTACTCGTAAGACTTGTTTCGGTAATTGAGGACAACCCGAGTACCCAGGCGAATGAACAAGGTGGGGGTGTGTGTGATGGCCCGAACCCACCCGCAGCAGAACGTGCGTCGCATGGATCATGTAAGAGGATGGGTCCGAAGAAGCAGGATACGGGGCATCGAGATTGAAAATAACAAGCACGATCGCCTAGGGTCGTGGACGAATTTTATTATGGGACATGGTTACGCACTGAATCAAAAGCGGTGCCAAATCGAGATCGGAAAAAGAAAGTGTTGATATCTAGATATAAGGCAATCGGTTTAGCGCTGTAAACCGTATCAGTCACACGCCTACCACTCATTCCGTCTAGTTACTGGCGTGTGTAGAGGACTCGAGTAGTGTTATGGCCAAGTATACTTGAGGGATGTGTTTATTGATGTCCAAAGGCAGCAGTCCAAAGGACAGCAGTGCCAGTCAACGGTGATAAAACACCCAAGTAGAGAACATTCACGGATACTGCAGCGATGATCACGATAGCTGGTCCGTTAGTGAGTTAACGGCGTCCAAATTGACAGACAGGTGGGGATCATCGAACATGTTGAACGCCCAGAGGTTGGATTGAAGGTATTGCCGCTATTTGATGAGGATATTGCAGCACATCGTATGTGGAGAAAATTGGAAATAAATACTGAGAATTCACAAACGACGCCTAGAACAAGAAACTACAGAACCTTCTGAACCTAACTCATTTGCCCCCATTTTTAAGAAAGTTGTAGTCATACGGAGATAAAAAGTTGACCGTGATGACAAGTCACGTTGAAGCCGCTATCCAAATGATGGGTGGCCTGCTGAAATAACAGGCTTCTCTTTTGGTTTTCTCATTACGGATGTAGAACAGAATATCCAGTAAGGAATGAAATATCATGAGTCCACGGTGTTATAAAATAGGCGCAATTCTCAGCTTCCGATCGTTAGCACAAAGCATCAGCTGTATACGCGACTCCTAGTCCCCGACATCGTGATCAGTGTTTGTCGCGTCGTGCGGGCGTTGTCATGCAGGGAATTGAAGCACGCGCGCATTTACGCGACCGTGGACTTCAATTAAAACCAGAATAAGGGCACCATTGCACCTACACCGCATGCAGTAGAAAAATCAGGTTTACAGCAGCGGCAGAGGAAATGACTGTTTCCTGAGACCTTTAAGGCACAGCTCGACTAATGTGACCGTTAGCAATGTACACTCTATAGACTTTTGCATAAGCTGGGATAAGAAACAGAACTGTGGCTACAATGTCACTGAGATGGGTCATCTATTGATAGCTGTACCCTTCCAGGTTATAAGTGTGGCGGGGACTTTAAATCGGCTGCCGTCTTTTTCGCCGAAAATGATTTTTTACATAAGCTGAAAGATATTCTATTCAGTTAAATTTTAGAGTCATTGAGACACATTTACTCTATCCACCTTTTTAATATAAACGCTGAGATATTGCGAACGATCGCTGACCTATTGCCTATGGACACAAAATCTGACATCCAAAAAAACCAAGGGACAAAGTGTCAATAAAGATGTGTTAATCCGGATTCTCCAGTAAAGCTGCCAAAAACAGCAACCAGTGATTCCGCCCAATGGTAACTGAGAGACTTGAAATAAGAAACTCACTCTAAAAATCCAAACAAGAAAATCAGAAAATGTAATTTGTGGGATTACATCACCGTTTCATGCCTGCCTAAGTGCACAAAGCAGGAATAACGATGCGGTTAAGCCACCGCACTACGTCACCGCCAAGTGGTTGAACAGCACGCTTAAGTCTATAAGAAAATCAATAATAGTAATAATAACAATAATGGTGTATATTCTCGGTTTCACGAGAAATGCTCTCTTCGGTATGATCAGGATTTGACAATCAGTTAGACCATTAAAACCAGAGAATGGAACAAATGCATTAAAATAGAACAAGGGCTGCAGCAGATTTTTAAGAGGAAAGGAAATAGTCAAAGGTTCAATTGAAGTAATGTGGCTATTCGTAGAACCGCTTCCATATTTCATCCAACACCTACGAACTACTTCTAGCTTGACCGGAAAGTGCATGTTCCCATTTTATGTTCAAGCCCACTTTACGAACATTTCTTTGAACAAGGCTGTTGACTGTCTTTCTCAAAACATGATGTCCGACTGCGTTTTCCCACGGAATTATTGAAGAACAAGCTACTTTTGTGCATGCAATACGTCAGGTTGCATTCTCAAGGGAAGTGCATAGGCAGATAGACGGTATGGCGATGGGTAGCCCACTAGGCCCATAGTTAGCAGACGTGTTTATAAGCACGGTTGAAGAAAAGACAGATAACAACAGAAAACGGCGACTGTGTATAATAGATGATATATAGATAATCATGGATTCGGATGTGGACATCGCATCTGCGACCGAGACAGCTAACAGAATGCATCAGAATCTTACAAGAACGTAACGATGAGCAAGACAACTGTCCCTCAATACCTAGATGTACTGATTACACGGCAGTCAGATGGATTTAGCAGAATACATGTCCACAGAAGGCCAACCTGAACTGTTCGGTATTCGCATTGTAGGGGTTCCTTCATTATGGAAAACAAATGCTCTCGTCAGCACACTGTTTTATCAGGCTAATATGATCTGCACTCCAGATACTATAGAAGCAGAGGGACTTGTTGTTTGATACGCCGCAATCCAACGGTTATCCGTGGTAGTTAATTAAGCGCGTCGGTGAAACAAACAAGTGATATCGTGCGCCAACAGTCCCAAAGAAGCCAATGGTCATCGAGCAGTCTTTCAGTTGTGAGCATATTATGAAGGTTACCGAGAAACGAATAAGTGCTTCACTAAAATAAGCGTGCAATGCGGTAGAGGTGAGGCTGCTCACGTCGGCGAGACCTACACTTGCGTTTTCGATTAAAACACCGACGACAAGGCGGTGCATGTCCTACTGTCTATATAAATTCCCCCGTAGCTTTGGAGACAAATACGTTGGGTGTACTGATCGAAGTTTAGGTGTCAGAATCAATGAACATATTTCCAAGTGGTTAACCAGCTGGATGGAATCTATGACAACCGATTTGGTTGAATCGGAAAAATCAAGCTGCATCGGCAGTCACATGGCATTTGGTGACCACCGGTCACCGAATCATTCACAATTCCGGTGTCTTGACGACGAGGAACTGTAGATAGCATGTCAATTCGCCAATCACAGTAACAGCATTACTTGCGACGAGTGCATGATTGCAAATAACTTCATAAACAAATTTGATCTGATCACGAAGAGGAAGTTAACCGGGTACGTTACTGTCTGTGACGCCGATTGCATGGAGGGCAGCTGCGAAATGAAGCTAGGCAAATGTGGCGTCCAACCGCATGGTAAAGACAAGTTCCAATTTTTGCAATCATGCTCATGTAACGACCTGTGATGTTGAACAACCGAGAACTTACGTGGTCCGCACTGCAAGATACTACACATTTCGACACTTATGTTTCGGGGTTTCTATACTTTGTGGAACTCCTCAAGTGTATGATACTTGTACATTCCAGTCACCCTCGGTATAACACACGCATGAATCGATTAGGAGTGCTTCCACCCGAGCTATATTAACTTGAACCCCTAAGTTCGTAGTTTGCCAGGACACTTACACAACTTTGCTAATTTGCGATAGTTGAAAACGCATATGATTAGAACATGTATTAAGAAAACCAGAAACATCCTTGAATCTGGGAAATGTGTGGTATCAGATCTAGGCTTACTCGGCTAGGGGAGATTGTGTATACAAGAGTGCGATGAGACCTATTCTTTCCTATGGGTGTGGGATTTGCCCTCTTTCCTCTGAGGTGTCTTAGACTCCATGACCATCCATGACCGAAAAGCACTGACGGTGTCGGTTGCACTAATGCATTCCCAAAAAAGACGCTCGCAAGCGAGTGAGAAGCAGATTAGTTTCCTAGAGCAACCAAGCACATCCCATTCCCACTTCAAACTAACGTTATGCAGTAGTGCATTTAACTTGGTGGAGACTTGAAATAACGATTTACTTATTCTATGATCCATCAAATTTTAATTTTTACTCCAACCATCCGGGACTTGTCAAGCACATGCCTTTTTACCCGTGATAAACCATTGTTCATGAATGCGTTGACTTGTGCCCTTGCTATGTATACCTTGTCCTACCGTCGGGTGCGAGTCGACCTCATTATGACCTACCGAATTCTACATCTCGGTGAGTTCCCCATGTTAAGGCCAATGCTGCACTTACGAGGGCCATGCAGCACACGCGGACACAGATACAAACTTGTTGTGCCGGATATGAAACGTGTTCCCCACCCACTGTGCTTCGAACGGAGAGTGGTAAACATTTGGAATAGTTTGCCCGAACATGTGATTGAGGCAACATCTGTGCAACAGTTCAAAACGTTGTTAGATTTGCATTTTGCCTCTATTCGATTCAGAGAACGACTGCACACTTATGATGACATCACATTTGTGAATCCTGAAATATCGTAAGTCGAATATTTTAAATATTACATGAGAACGACAATGATATTCAAGGTTGACAACTTTTATAACGTTTTTCGCCATATCTCGAAAGAGTTGTACAGAATCCATTTCTACTTGCCCTATAATACAATATTCAGTAATCAGTATTGTCTGCCATATATGGAGTGATTGAAAGATCGAGGGAACAAACTTGACTTGATAACAGAAAACAGCAGCTGACGACTAATTTAGGTGCTATCAAACCGGCCTGCCATCCATACGAGAGACTAGAGAGACTAAATGAAATGGCTCGCAGCTAGCACCAGTAGTGTTCGCAGCCGTATTCTAGTTGAATTGTCTATTTATAGTGTATCTGATACTAAGTTTTCTGTGGAATGATACTTGTTGGAACACAGATAGTGGCAACCGCAAGGAAGCTGTTTCGCCAGCATCGCTTTATATTCACAACAGATGATATGTAGACACCTTATTCCTGGTATCAGTTGCCTCCAAGCTGTTGGTATGCATCATGTTGCGCAGGTTGTCGCCAAGTTGCGAGGCGCACTATCGGGAGGAGCAGGCTGATTTACGCTTTCTCAGCTCCTTGAACATCGCCACATATATCACGAACCCACTATCGTCATCTTCCTGGACATTCGCGCTGCATTTGACTTTGCAGAGCGACTTGCCATTAGTAAAAGAACGGAGTCACTGAAAAGTACGTCGCTACTCTTCGAGCGTTATATCTCCACACCTCGCGCAAAGAGCTTACGGTAAGCTCTCCGCAGCCATCCCTGTCACTAGTGGTGTGCGACAAGGATACCCTAGGTCTCTAATTATTTCCAATTTCGCGATTGAAGATGTCCTGTTGGGAGCTCTGGAGGGCATCCAGAATTCTGAGATTGAGCTCATTCCATGTAATCGCGCAGCCGACTTAGATTACGCTGATGATATCGTCTTGCTCGGAGACGACCTTTATAGGATGCAACTGATCCCTGACGGACTAGTGACTTAAGCGTCCAAGTGCTTTGCATCATTGATTCTGCTCTTCATCAGCTCACCATCGAAAACATTTGGGTTGAGCAGGTGAAACGCTTTATTTACCTTGGGAACAGAAGCTCTACCGATGGAATCATTGGAGAACGGCGATTGGTAGTAACGAAAGGTGTGACAGTGATAAAACAACCAGCGCACGCATTGAGGGGATACTAATCAGAATATGAGTGGATTCAACTTCGACAATGCAAATGGACATTTGCACGAATAAAAGAAATCAGTGGTGCCTCTCGAGTAGGCATGTGCCACACTTCTTTCGAAGTAACGGTAATGGGCATGCAGACATGGTAATCTGCGGTCGATCACACGAAATCGAAAGTTGCAATAAGTAGCCATGGATCAAGCAGGGATCGAAAAAGGTGAAAAAGCTGATAAAATCGGTTTAAGCAGTTACCAATTTGGGCGGATATCAGCCTCAACAGAGGATAAAGCATCACACAGAGATAGTGGTTACTTGTTATAGCACGAAATCGCGGAGAAGATGAACCTAAATCCTTCTGACACATGAGCAAATGTTATTCACTGGCTCTTGATTATGACTGACAGTCGTCAAGTAGATTACGCGTAAACATGATCCGACAGGGACTAAAGAAGCCTGTACACTGCGGAGTGGGGGCAGCAAGCGAAACTTTGATATCCTACAAGGATGTTGAACCTTAACAAATTTGTAGGACATTTGGCAAAATACAACACTACAGAAAACCCGGGTATGGAAAAATAGACGCATCTGGTGAAAACACACCTTGATTGTCAACGGCAGATTCCAGCTGGTGTCGCAGTTGCCAAGGATAAGTTCTAATAGTGCGGCCACTGCTAAGCAGCTTCAACCTCTAGCCTAATTGTTGCAATGGCGTGCGAATCTTGATATAATAATAATAATAATAATAATATAAATAATGTGTCAGCTGTACGCCGTAACGGCGCTTCGCTGCCGCTCGACCACTACCAGTCGCGCGCGGGCTGAGTATACCGCGAGGACGTCCACCCCTGCGCGGATTCGAACCGGTGACCTTATGGTTGCAAACCAAACGTGCAGACCACTCGGCCACCGGCCGATGTTTGCATACGTTCGATCTGTTGCGCTACACTAGATATAAGTCTTGAGGCAGCCGGAGAATAGTTTCAACAGAGCTGGATTGAAATTAGAGCGGAAGGTGTAGTAAGCGTGCGGTCCGGGATGCAGAGTTATTCCGTGTCCAATACCTAAAGGTCATAACAGACCTGTAGAGCCGGATAGCAAAAAATACCCCGTGGGCGGTTGGATGTCGCCATCACAACCACTTAGTGAGCAGTCGGAGTATCATACCATTTGGCAAACAAATAGTGAGGCAACAAGGAGATAGAGAGAACCTAGACCAGAATGCCGGGAACAGGGCCAGAAGTTAAGGATATAAACAATAACATGCGTTAGTGCTCGTCAATATCTGGTATCGTCGTTGGTCCATGTAAATGAGTAGCGCCATTAGTCCGATAGGTCATACTAGAGGCAATTATACGAAAATTTGCAGATCTGTCACAATACGCATATTCGTGCACCTTAACCAAATTCCCACTGAGTTGTTGGTAAGCTTTAGAGTATAAGTATTGATGTAACGCGACGGTTGATGTGGATGATTGAAGCCCGAAACTGGCACAATGACCGTTGTAGACAAGATGAAGAGGTGACCTGTCAAGTAGTCACGATGTAGCAGTTTAAAATAGCAAAAACTGACAAGAATAGGCATCCACTAAAAAAAGTGAAAGTTTTCAATCGCATACGTATACTCACGAGACCTGATTTCTTCTGGTTGAAGCAAGAAGTACAAGCATTCAACTTCGGCGAACCGCAGTTGTTTCGCCAAAGCGAAGCAGTGTATACAGAACGAAAACAGTATCGTCAGAGAAACTCCAGCGAAAAGCTGACGAATAAAAAAGAGGGGACGCGTAGATCAGTCGGAAAAACAAACAAACATCGACCACTCAACAGCAAGGGACAAAGACAGCTTCGAAAGAATGTAAGCTATGCGATCGAAACTAGAGAATGGTTGCAAGATCTGACTTGCATGGTCAGACAATACATCGCGAAAACTACTGATACAAGGGTGTGCGAAAAAATAGGGGGTTGAAGCACATCTATAAGGTTGTACGAATGAGCCGAGGTGAATGACGGTATTTCTCGAGTACCGGTGAGGTGGATGAGCTAACTGAAGTTGGACCGGGGAGAATTCATTGAATCGTTGCAGATTTGGACCAGCGGAAGAGAATATAACCTGCGACAAAAGTGGACGTTATGGCCAGGGTGTTGTGCAGCAATTTGCGCCGGTAGTCGTCTCGATGAACAAGGACCACGGGGAGAAGTGGAGGACCATTAGGATGGTGTCGGTTCTTGGAGATGACAGGACGCGAACGGGATTTTCCGTTTTGTGCTACCAGATGGCTGAGCGCAGATGATCCGTTGGAGCTGTTGCCGTTGCTATCTAGACCTGCAGGAAAGGATTGGTCGAGATGAGTGGGGGATAGTTTATCTCCACCGCAAGTCGCAGCCGAAGTTAAGCCCCGAGGCAATGATGCCAGAGAGGAGACAACTTGGTATTTGCAACAGGGATCCCATTGCCAAAAAAGAGCATAAGAGCCAGCAGTGGTGACGCTGAGTGCACTGAACACAGCGGTGCTCAAGCGAAGGAAGTGGGGAACAAAGGTGACTAAGATGGACTCAGCATCTTCTCCTCCCACCCAGCGGCCATCGAATGTAGAGAGAAGGATGGGAGAACCGTAGAAATTCCACAAGACACCGGCGCCAGCGGTTGTCAATGCAGCCACCCCTGTGGAGGACATCAAGTAACATGGATGGTGTGAGACGTCAGATATGCCCGTAACAAATGACAGTACGATCAAAACAAAGGGGAGTGAAAATAGTAGCACGTCTTTTGTGATCAATGTGGATGTGCAACCGAAAGGCAAATAAACGCACCAAGACGACGGTTTGCAATCCAACAAGGAAGAAAGGGGGCAGCAAGTTGCTAGGGCGTTCATCAGTAAGAATAATAAATGCAAGTAATTTGACAGGATTGAAGCGACTAGGCAGAGCTTTTAAGAGGGGGTAAAGTATTGGTATTAGGTTGTTTCAAAATCAATTGAACCTTTCTTTGATGTAATTCCAGAATTTTCCGGAAATGTCCCGTAGTTCCGTTACTAGGGGTACATAAGGGGATAGACTAGAACATCTTACATTGCGCTAGTGGCAAAGGATCAACATGCTGTTCGTGGATGCTTGCTGTACGAGTTCCTAGGAAGACGCAAAACGGTCGATGCTTGTCGAAATCTGCGGGAGGTACTAGGCACGGATGCTCTAAGTTACGATATGGCAGCATATTGATTCCGTCGATTCAAAGTAGGGAACTATCAATTTTCAAGCAACAAAGGTCAGTGGGCTTAGTCAGCAACATCCAGTATGCTCTAAAGGAGGATTCGAGACAAAGTGAGCGTGAAGTTTCGTCACACCTTTGCCTTCCAGTAACCATCCTTCATCACCATCTGCGCCAATCCAGAATGGTCTCAAAGCTCGGACAAATTGTGTCACACGAATCGACAGGGGAACATCGATGGCTGAACGATGTCGGCACTGGAGATGAGAAGTGGGTGTTCCATGTCAGCAAGGGCAAAATGCGCTAGTGGATCGCAGAAGATGGAACACCAGTATAATTTCAGAAAGGCGAACTACACGGTAAAAAAGAGTGATGCTGTCGGTCTGGTGGAATCGCCGCGGCATCATCTACTGAAAAAGGTTACCTGCCAAGTTTACAGTGATTGCCGATGTCTGTTAATAACACCGAAAAATGTGTCCATGAGCGGCATGAATTCTTCTCCTGCATGATCACGCTCGTCCTCATATAGTAAAGGTGACGCGTCTCAAGATTCAGCAGTCCGGTATCGATGCTCTATTGCACCTAGCATATAGTCCAGACAATGTTGCTACTGGATACCGAAACTTCCGCTCGCTCCACAAACACATCAAGGAGAAGAAATTCTATGACCGCGACCATATTACACTGCCCAATACTTTGACAGCCAGCTCAACCCATTCTATGAGAGAGGTATCGACAGTTTTCCTAAGCGTTGGAAATACGTAGTCGATAAAGATAGACGTGACATTGATTAAATATGACCGCTTGTCTAAAGTAAATATTGATCGAAAATGTGGTGAAAAGTTCGATTGATTCCGGGACGACCTAATATCCCTCAACAATTCTGCAACAACTGGGACGGAATTAAGAAGAAATAGTATCGGGGTTATATATCACATTTGCAGAAAATACAGAAAGCTACTTGTTTGGTAGTGAACGAATTGACAGGTGTCATAGGGGCATGTGCTAATCGGTACCATCACCCGTTAAGCTACGCATATCACTCTGCGGAAAGCGTATGATGTTCACGGAAGTTTGCGTTTCTATATTCAGTCAACATGAAAACATGAGGAGTGACTGGGTGTGACTGAACACGGAACACACATACTTTCAATCAAATAGCTGTCAATTCCCTGGAAAATCTGAGCAGTATATTGTACCGGTTGGAAGAGCAAGCACGAGTAATGAAAAGTGGATTACATGAAGGAAACCATAAAAAATACCAACCAAACTCAATGCACAGTGCAGAGAGCGAATACTCCGCCGCACAGCGGTGATTAAAAGGCAGTTGAGATGAAACTGAGGCAATTCCATGCTAGATTCTAGTTAAATCCGTGATGGTAATCAATCAAAATAAGAGTCAAATCAAGTTGTCTTCGGTGCCGAAGAATGGGCTAGCAGCATGATTCAGGGTGTCATGTCACTATGCTGATCACGAAGGATGTAGTGCTGTGGAAAAGCCGTTCCCAAAAACTAGCCTAATTTCAATTGACGTAGGTGTTTCCACCGTCCAATTTTTACATTATAACTAGTGTTGATTAGGCGCCCCATCCTCGCTTATACGAAAGCGGATGTTGCATCCAAGAGACACTCTGCCACTTCGCTTCCTTTCATTCATGAAGGCTTGTCAAGTTCATGGAACATAGCCCTGGTTTGCCTACTGCCCGCCAGCGGAAGCTCTGCCATTCATTGATCATTACCAGAGGAGTATCGCGTTGCACCATAGGAAACGAAACTGGATCGGATCAAGTCGCAATATGCAGAGAACAAAGAAACCGTGGGGATTGTGAAAGAAACATTAACAAGTGAGGCGATGCAGGTTAATTTGCTCGCAGAACAGGGCAATTAAAGCGGTAAACGGACAGTGGAGAAACAAATCTCCGCATAGAAAATATCCCGACAGTTACCCGGATTCCATCGCGAATCTGGATCAACAGGTCGCTGATGATTCAAGCGCGTCCAGCGGTTGCTACCGTGACTTGCGTGTAGCGTTTACTAAGGTTTGCACTCTGCTTTACAAATGCGACGAGCTGTGCTGTTTCGTAACTTCGTCAGAAATCAGCCGCTACTCTGGTTTCCGTTGTGATAGACCATCAAATGACAGCGGTGGCGTACTGCTATACATAAGGTCTTCCTTGTGTGCGACACTCATGAGTAGCTGTCAAAATGCCGGTGGTTTACGTGAGCAGTTATGGTGTTCGTTTCATCTCAGACGCAGTGAGCCGCTCGTGGGTGTGGACTATCGCAGTCCACTGAGACGCTCCCCGGACTGGTTGCCGCATGTCCGTAACCACATGAATTGGCCACAGTTACTACTCGGAGTCCAACGTGGTGTTCCCATTAGCGTGCGATAGTCTTTCGGCAAACCTGAGTGAAACAGCCGTAGGTAAGATAGCAGATCGTTTACAGGAGAGGCAGTAATGCGGAATCGCACTATCCACTGACATAGGGGCAACTTCAGTGCTTCGAAACTCTAGTACTGCCTATTGCTCTGGAAGATTACACCGATGTCTTCTAGTGACGACAACAACTGATCATCTGAAAGCAGCCTTTAACGTAGGGATGCATACTTTCAGGCAATGACTGAGCAAAGTCCAATGTGTCCATCAACACACGTTAGCTAAGGGTGAGAAACACGCCTCAGCTAATGTGCCGTCTAATTTCTGGTCAGACCGTGCGTATAGTATAGATTCACTAGCTTACAGTTTACCTATCCAGTCTCGTGTGACTACTTAGTCTGGCTTCGTATAGTCGCTACATAGACAATTTCAACCTACCTCGAATACAGCGGCCTGAGGTCGAACTTCTCCCCGTACATTGTGAGATCGAGAGGAAGTTCGCGGAGATGATGTTTGAAACTGGAGCTATACAGCATATCAATCAGCCGAAGCAATTAACCGCGAGCTCGACTCCTGCTATTGACTAGCTGTGATCAACGTGCGCATGACATCCAGGTCCTAGAGCCTGAGATTGAGTGACCTCTCGATGATCACAGCCCGCTTGGAGCTACCACTGTCGCATTCTCCTCCGCTGGAGACAGTTTTCAACTACTGGGAGGTGGACTTTCATGGCCTCAATCTTGCCGCAAGCCAGATGGGTTGGTCGTTACCAGTTCATCTATTATGAAGCAGAGTAAAGTCGTTGTGCACTCGATTTGTACCGCTCAAGTATCAGAAAGCTAGACCTGTCAAGACACACGGGTTCGACAAAGAGTATAGCATACTAGCTTGGCGGCGACACAGATTATGGTGTAGATTCGTGTTGGCTGTCTCTGATTGACTATGAGGCGTACAAGAGACAGTGAAATATTTGCAGCAACGCCAAAAGCACCGAGACTTCGAAGAACAGCTTGCGGCCGCAGTAAAAACGGCAGCCAAGAGGATCTTTACCTACATGAAGTGACGCCTGAGACCTGCAGGCGATGTTGGTGTTGGAGGGTTCAGGTGGACAGCCCCAAACCGCGAGCAAGAGTCATGCGTGTGTATTGGCGGCGCACTTTCGTATTTGCAGATGATCAGGTGCCTGTACCGAGTTCGACAGGTACCGCCCCTACCGAACTCGACAGTGGATTGCAGCATTGAAGATGTACGTGAGCTACTGGCCGGTCTTGAATGAACTAAGCCTGTCGGGCCTGATGAAATCTACCCACTGAACCTAAATTTATTATCAGCCATAATCTCGCCTTCCGTGACTGAGCTGTCCAAAACGTCGCTATCTACTGGTTTGTTACCGAGCGACTGGAAATGCTCAGTCGTAAAGTCAATACTGAAAGGCAGTGACCCGAGGAAAGTGGACAGCTACCGACCGACAGTTGTTTTGGCTAAAACACTTGAGAAGATCATAAAAAGGGTATTCTACGGCTTCCTGAGTCGAAAAGCCTCTTGACGCCCGCACAACATGGTTTCGTGAAAGGTCGCTGATGAATCAGCAATCTGCACGTGACGAGACACGAATGGTTAAAAGCATCGAACCAGAGGTAGACGGTCATCATTTACATTGATCTCAGTAAAGTGTTGTACAAGTTAAGGCAGGAGGTCCTCCTCCACAGATTACTGCGCGGTGTTGGTGGCTCGCTGCACTAATGGATCGGGAATTTTCTTGCTGGTCGAAAGCAGGGTGTCTAGGTCGACAATCACGTCGACCAGAAGCGTGCCCTAAGATACTGTACCGGGGTCCAGTCTCTTCCTGATCCATATAAACGATGTGCCTCAGCTTCTACGTTCGCCATGTGCGTTGTTTGCAGAGGACCTGAAGCTGTCAAGAGTAATCAGTACGCCCGACGGTTGTGATCTGCCTTCGCGTGAACTTGATCGTTTCCCCATTTGGTCTGCAGAGGTGAACCTCTCGATAAACTCAGTCAAATCGCTGTTCAAGAGCATGGGTAAGGGTCGACACGGTCGAACCTACACTGTGGTCGGTCAACCGTTGCATCTCACAGCTTTCGTGGAAGACCTGGGTGCACCGTCGCGCTGCGACCTAAAGTCCATAGACAACAGGAATAGGCTAGACCAAAACGGACTTCGTATGCTTTGGGCATTCAAGTGAAGCTCCAACAGTTGGTCCGAAGAGATTGCCACTTGGATCTTCGTCTCAACCATCAGACCAGTGCTAGAGTTCAGCTCACATGCTTAGTGTCCTAGCAGAATGGGTGAGGTACAAAGCATTGAGCAGGTACAGCATGTGGCCACCAGGCTCATCCCAACTTAACGAGGTATGAAGTGTGAAAACCGGTACAATAGGCTAGGGCTTTACACCCATACTTATGGTCGAGTGCGGGTTGACCTCACCATGACGTATCGGGTATAGCATCTTGATGATAACCCCAAATTGAAGCCTTTACTCCATATGCACACGCTAAAGAGCAGACGAGGACACCGGCACAAGCTTGTAGTACCGGATCTGAAGCGAATCGCTCAGTACGTTTACTTCGAACAGAGAGTGATGTATCTAGGTAACAACATGCAGCCGAAAAGTCAGTGTCAAAATTAGAAAAATTTCGTGGCAACCACTTTGCTTATATGAAATAGCGGGAATGTTCACCAACAGAACTGATCAGTAGACCTGAAGGATTTTAGATGCAGCTACACAGAGATTTCTCTCCTTTTTGATTCCATCCAGTAAGCAGTAATCAGTATACTTCCTGGAAGTATCACTTATTGGTTCATATGGTGGTCGAATCAGTGAAACCCACGCTGCTTACCAGTTTGGTTGAATGAATTAATCACTTATTTGCTCTTCGTCAATGTCCGGGAGAAAGTAAGAAGTGCCCAGAAAATCCATCGTTTTAGCGATTAATCGATTATTAAGGATTATCGCATCAATTTCGAAGGTTCTGGAATGTTCTAGTTTCTGTAAGTGACTAAAAACCACCTGACACCTCAGGAAAAGCTATGGGGGACTACTAACCTTGATAGATGACCTTATAATCCTAGAAATTGAAGGTCAGTAAGAGACCTATGAATACAACCAAGGTCCGCAGTAATTGTACAGTGTTTGTTAACGGCGAGTAACACGTTATTTTGTCAAGGTCATTGGCATTCTGCTTTTTTCCTTCGGATGGACTAGAAGCTTTTTGGAGCAGTAAAGTGTCAATTTCGGAATCGCGTCTAGTGAGAAGGTTACGACAAATGGCGACAGAGAAAATTGGAAATGTAGTGGATTATTTTGCCGAACAATTATAAAAGCTGCTTTTTCAACAGCAACCTGAAATGGAGGCACAAATGAAAATGATCGAAAATCCGACACAATGCTTGAGTTTGCAGACCACATGAGCAGCTACGCGGGACATGCAGGCGAGTTCTGTTGATCTTCTCACAAATGTAATCACTGAATTTAAGTATGACGCGGATTCTGGATGCGCATACGAAGCGTGGTTCAAGCGCTGGGAAGACATGTTCCGGACGGACTACATTCGTCAGGAGACACCTGGGAGGTGCGATTGCTACTCCGCAAGCTCGGAATAACTGAACATTCAAGGTTCACGGACCACATTCTGCCCAAACAGCCGAAGAATCTGACGTTTGACGAAGTAGTGTCGCAGCTGAAGAAAATTTTTGGTGAGCCAGTTTCCTTGTTTAGTATTCGCTATCAATGCCTGGAAATTGTCAAACAGAAATCGGACGATCTTGGGGCCCTAGCAGACGTGATTAACCGTGAGTGTGAACGTTTCAAACTACGCTCTTTAACGGACGATCAGTTAAACTGTCTCATTTTCGTCAGTGCCCTACAATCCCCCAGTGATGCTGAGATCTGCACGCGGCTTTTAGCTAAGCTGGATCAGGATCCTGATCTGACACCGAAGGTCCTCGTAAGCGAAAGCAAACAGCTGCTCACTCTAAAACACGACACTGCCATGGTCGAACGGAATGGTCTCACACCACCAGATACCGTGCACTTCGTGAAATAGGCCAGGACTGCAAACCTAAGCAAACCTTCCAAGAAGTCTACGAACAAAGCGCAACAGCATGATGGTCGTGCGGCGAATGGCATTTCGCGCGCTTTTGTCCGTTCAAAAGTCATATTTGTAAAACGTGCCATAAGCATAAGGAAGAGTTCTGTAGTCAGGTCCGATCGAAGAAAGTGAAGAATTCTTATCGAAAGGGGAATTGTAGAAAGGATGGCGCAGAGTCTCTGCCCATAGTTGCTACATCACAAAGTGAGTGTAAACCGAGACGACGATTTATCAGGGTGTTGGTCAATGGGATCCCAACGAAACTGCAATTTGACAAAGCCTCGGATATCACGATTATTTTCAGGAGCACATGGAATCACATAAAGAGGCCGAAGATGGTCGAGTCTAAGAAAGCTGCACATAATGCATCCGGCGGTGTGTTAAACTTAGCGGGCGAACTTACTTGCAAGATTGTTTTCAAAGGTGTGGAAAAGTCGGGAAAGTGCTACATTTCAGACCCGCCGAATTTGAATCTTCTTGGTCTCGACTGGCTTGAAAGGTTGCAATTTCTCGATGTTCCCTTGAATCAGATCTGCAACCGAGTTCCAGCAAGTCCAGACCCATCATCAAAGTTCGTCGAAGACATGACACGTACCCTGAAACGAAAATTTACCTCTGTCTTTCAGGATGACTTGGGCCATTGCACGAAATTCAAGGCAACGCTGAGCTTGCGACCAGGTGCTAAACCAGTGTTCAAGGCTAAAAGACCAGTACCATATGCAGCCATGTCAACCGTTGATCAAGAAATCGATCAACTGGAACGTGCCGAAGTCATCATAGCCGTCAACTACTCATCACGGGCCGCACCTATTGTCGCAGTGAAGAAAGCAAATGGCAAGGTACGCGTCTGCGCTGACTTCTCAACTGGCCTCAACACCGCGCTGGACGACCACCAGTACCCATTACCCGTACCGGAAGATATCTGCAAAACGGAACGGTGCTAAGTGCTTTTCTAAGCTTGATCTATCCAATGCCTACCCTCAAGTGGATGTTGACGAAGTCTCGAGGGAGCTGCTGACGATCAACACTCATCGTGGGCTATTCCAATACAAACGCCTGCCCTTTGGTGTAAAATCGGCGCCAGTCATTTTCCAACAGTTGATGGATATCATGCTAGCAGGCATTTCTGGAGCCGCTGCATATCTGGATGATATCATGGTGATAGGTCGAACACCGGATGATGAAGTGCTTGGTTGTATACAGTCGTACGGTTTCCGGATCCGTGAGAACAAATGCACATTCTTCAAGCCGATCATCAAATACCTCGGGTTCATCCTCGAAAAAGATGGACGTCAACCAGATCCGGAAAACGTAGAAGCAATTAGAAAAATGCCTCCACCAACAGAGCGACAGTCTTTGCGTTCCTTTTGTGGGCTCATCAGCCAGTACAGCGCATTCTTGTCTGAGATGCACCGCCTGCGTGCCTGTTAAGCAAGCTACTAGCCAAAGGCCAAACTTGGAACTGGACATCAGAATGCCAGGATGTCTTCGAACGGGTCAAGATATTGCTGTCCTCAAACTTACTATTGACTCATTTTGATCACTCCAAAGAGATTACCCTGACCACAGATGAATCAAGCCTTGGGATTGGCGCAGTTATTTCACACACGTGCACCAACGGATCTCAGAAAGCAGTCGCCCATGCCGCCAGAACACTTACAAAGGCCGAGAGGAATTACAGCCAGATTGAGAAAGAAGCATTGGAAATAGTGTACGCGTTCAAGAAATTCCACAAAATGTTATACGACCGCCGCTTCAAGCTTCTGACAGATCACAAGTCCTTGCTGGCTATCTTTGGTTCGAAAAAGCGCATCCCGGCCTACACAACCAACCGGCTACAACGTTGGGCTCTTACCCTAATGGGGTATGATTTCGAGATCCACTACCAGTCGACAATTTCTATTGGCCAAGTGGATGCACTGTCACGCCTACTTGATGCCCATCAGCAAGCACATGAGGACATAATCATTGCCTCAGTCCAGTTTGAACCTGACGTCAACTTTCTGGTAACTGATGCACTGCACGGTCTACCAGTTACCGCAGAAGCTGTACGAACCGAAACGCTTCGGGACCCAGTACTCAAGAAAGTTTCACAGTTCCACAAAACAAGTTGGCCAAGTTCATGTTCATCTGCTGAGTTGCAACAGTACTTCCAGAGGAGACGCTCGCTTTCTAGTGTAAACGACTGCATACTATTTTCGGAAAGAGTGGTCATCCTCAAGGCACTTCAGGAGCGCCTTATTCGGCAGTTCTCCACCGGACATCCTTGAATCAACCAGATGAAGGCGCTTGCGCGCAGTTATGTATACTAGCCCTTCAGGGACAAACAGCTAGAAGAAATAGCTAAACGCCGCCAAAAGTGCGCCAATGTCTTGAAAGCGCCACAAAAATCAGAACTCTATTCATGGCCAAAAGCTACTAAGCCCTAGTGTCGCATCCATGTCGAATTTGCAGGACCGATCAACGGCAGAAGTTTCCTCATAATGGTCGACTCATACAGCAAGTGGCCTGAAGTATTTCACATGGATAGCACAACCACCAATGTCACTGTATCAAAACTGCGCCAAAGCTTTAGCATATTAGGCTGTTCTGAGACAATTGTAACTGACAATGGCACATAATTCACTTCGGCAATTTTTATGGAGCTCTGCAAGAAACGCGCTGTCCAGCACATTCGCTCGCCGCCGTTTCACCCACAGTCGAATGGCCAGGCAGTAAGGTTTGTCGATACGTCCAAGCGAGCTCTCCACAAATCAAAAGGGGAGGGACGTATAGAGGTGGTTGACCAGTTCCTTTTTCTCTACCGATTAACACCGAATTCACAAGCGCCGGACGGGGTTTCTCCAGCACACACTATGATGAGACGGAAGCTCCACATGCCTTTCGACGCCATCCGACCGCGCTCGGAATCCTCTGTTGGTGAAAGAAACCGCAGAATGGAACAGGATTTTAACCGGCGGCATGGAGCAAAGAAGCGATCGTTTACGCTAGTACGTGACTATCGGGAAAGTCATGCGAAATGGACGCCAGAGACGGTCAAAAGCAAGCGCGGAAATGTCATGTATGACATGATCGTAAGGACAAAGATCGGCGCACGGTATGCAAACCAGTTACGGCCAAGCAGAACAAGCAAAACCTACCGAGCTCCCGTTCGATTTATTTGTGGAAAGCTCCAACTTGCCGAAGGAAGAAATGGACGTCTGCACACAGTCGAGCAAAGAATTCAGATCACGGACATCGGAACACAGTTCTCGGACCCTTCTGTCAAGGAGATAGACCGACAGGCAGAGAATATCGTCCCGAAGACTGCAAGTTTTAACCCTAGGTTTTCATCGTATACCTCGGACAATATCTCAGAAAGGGAGGTGTCTGGGAGAAAGAAAGAATTGCCTAGAAAATCCATCATTTTAGCGATTAATCGATTATTAAGGATTATCGCATCAATTTCGAAGGTTCCGGAATGTTCTAGTTTCCGCAGGTGACTAAAAACCATCTGACACCTCGGCAAAAGCTATGGGGAACTACTAACCTTGGTAGCTGACCTTCCAAGTCTAGACATCGAAGGTCAGCAAGAGACCAATAAATACAGCCAGGGTCCGCGGTTGTCATACAGTGTCTGTTAACAGCAATTAATACGTTATTTTGTCAAGATCATTGGCGTTCTGCTTTGTTCCTTCGGTTGGGCTAGAAGTTTTGTGGAGTAGTAAAGTGTCAATTTCGAAATCGCGTCTAGTGATAAGATTATAACAGTCAAGTTCTGGGACAGCGAGATGTATGTCTTGTATATGTGTATCAGAGACGGCTATTGCATTTGGCAAGCCGGAATATCACGTGTGGAGGAAGCACCAGTTTACTGTTGCCAGTTTGCTGAATGTTGACCGGTCAATAGTGTTGTCTGTTCTTTTATGCGGCAGCGAAACTTGGACGCTTTATTGAAAGGGCGTCCGTTATCTGAAGCGCTTCCATCAACATTGTATGCGTCGGATTCTGCGCATCGATTAGGTGAACGGGTTTCAGACACGGAATTGCTGTGCCGCAATGAGATGTATGAAGTGGACCGCGTACTTCTGCTGAGTCACCTGGAGGGGATCGGGCATATCAGCCGCGTGGAAACCCAAGCAGCTGCTACAAGGACGATTTATGCAAGAAAACGGAAGGTGGAAAAATCGAAGTTACGTTAACAGCTCATGATTAAGGTGAGTTTATCACGAACTAAAGTGGATTTCGGATGTTGGGAATCCAAGGCATTTGAAAGGCACCAACGGCGTGAGCTTATCAAAGGGGCAATTACCCACGTGCAGGAGAAAGCATTGCTGCATGCGGAAAAGAAGCGATAGGTACGGAAGCGACAGCCGCTAGTTGAATCTAACCCATCGACGTCAAGCGCACGGTGCGGTCGTGAATGACACAGCCAAGATGGTTTAGCACGCTAGTAGGTCAGACCACAGTCAAATGCGCACAGAAACGAAACAAATTGACTTGTGCGGGAAGGTAAGTGCGCAATTTCCCCAAGTAGCCGTGTGCATTGTATCAGAACAGTCTCAGTTACAAGCAGACTAGGGTTTTTCTGTTACAAAACATTTGTTACTACCGCTCGTTTCATCCCACTCACACGTCCCGTGATTCTTTGAGATCGATAAATTCAAATTAGAACTCAGCCGTGATTTGATCTGTAATCAGAGTGTTTTCATACCCACGTCGGCCTGTGCAGTGTTTCGCAAATATACTTCTCGTTCGGTGCGTTGTCTTTTGACTCACGTGGCACAATCTAAGAAGCTGCTAAGCCGAACGCCTGGGAACACAACACACGCTACCAATGCGTCCACGTGGGATCAACAGCTAAAAGAAGACGAGTCAGCTGAATATGTTGTCATCAACAGGACAGCGCTTGCTGCTACCGATTCCATTCAATTTACTAATCCAGGCCAATATGAAGGTCGGTGTGGTACGTGTGGGTTTTAGTCTGTGCATGTGTTTATACATTGAGTTGTTGGCATTTCAGCTGTTGGCTGTTGCTGGATAGCCCCGGTATGAAAGTCTATTACACTGCACCTCGATCACTGGATCCAGGAGATTGCTAATATTTACTGAGGGGGGGCGGGGTCAGGGTCCTTGTGGCCGTGCTAAGCTCAACGAGTGGTTCCATCCAGTGTGGAGCGAACTACGACCCAGCCATCGCTTGTGTACGTCTGGTGCTCATGATTCCCAAACTAGATAAAAAGGAATGCTGCAGTTGTGAATGTGGAAAAAGTGTGGGCCAACCCCGTTGAAGGAACGCAGCTTCTATCCATATGCCTCCCGTTCTTATTTCTTCGGGTTTACACAGGATGTCGATGGAGCCGTGGGTTGTGGATTGCAAGCCACCCATGGCACCTTTATAAACGCAGGGGTCGTGGCTGTCCTATGGAGACCAGAGTGGTAGGCAAATCCGGAACCGGATGTCAGCAACTAAGGTGGTTTTCTTAAAGTTAAAGGCAATCTTTGACACTATCGATAGTTCATGTTTGTGGTGCTGTCCAGTGTTGAAAGAAGTTTTTCGAATCTAAAATCCATACCGCGATTCCTGAGGTCAGGTAAGAGCATGTGGGAAGATGTCTCTTGAGTTCCTTTGATAAGTGGAATGTACCAGCATTGTCCTATATTTCGATTCTCCACAACCTTGTGATCCAAAGGATGGTAAATTACATCGTCCGCTAAGATCTTTCTGAATTGGAACCTGCACCACTTATCCGAACGATAAACATGTAATAGTTGATCGAGGTAGCTCTCTTTGTGTTAGGCCGGAGGACTTTGCAAGCACTACTGAATAGGATAACGTATAGGACTGCACGTTTCGACATGTATTTTGCACCTTCAAAGTGCAAAGTATTACTGCAGGATTGCGCCGATAAGTCACCGGCTCTTAACGTCGGCGAACAGTCAGTGGAAATTACTAATCGAGTTACTAACATTGTTAGCGTTACCAAATGCGACAGCAGCACTCGGATTCCTCAACTCATCGGTAAAGCCCGAGTGGCCTATCAAAGTTCAAATCACCAACAGAAACAGAGTACTGTCTGACAACGACAACTGTACTCACAGTGATAAGGCCGATGTTGAGTAATGGTTCACCGATACAGTTACGCCGCAATGAAAGCATTAGGAGATTGGTCTTTTGAGCACCAAATCTTGCTGAGTCTTGTCGACATTATTGAGACCATCGCAATGATGCTGGACCTTACCATGGTGCGATGGTTTGCGTGCTCCAATGATCCACTGAGCTATGCTGGGTGGTGCTTTTTGCACCTTCAGAGCCACTCATACCAGATTGGTCAATGGTTAGAGGACGGAAAAACGCAGTCTCCTGGGCCTCCAAGTTGTGGGTTGGAGTGAGAGTGATTCCTTATTCCTTAAAACGGACTCCTTGTAGCCCAACGCCAAACCCACTGCCTTGCGGGCAGGTTTTTGAACCAAAAGCTTTGGTTGAGAACCCTAATCGTTCGCCTGTCTATGCCAGGGCAACCTGACAGTATCCTGCCCACGCAATCATATGAACATCTCTTCAAACAAATTTCTGATGCTCTGGCCACCGCAGAGGATAATCAACGGTGCCCTGTCTGCTGCACAGAGCAGGGTGGATAGGAGTTTGGATGCCACTGCTCAAGCCGTCCCATCTTCCTATTCCCCCTCTTACGCTTTTTCACCCTTATCGTCCCATACCAACTTCACTTTTAATCCCCCATTTTAAACCCACAATGCTTGGCCCTCCACCAATTGCTTTGATAGGCTTTTACCTCCTAGTTTCAACGCACATGCATACGCAAAGCGTCACTTCTGTCCTGTCGATAAAGCCGTGTCCAATTAAGCGGACAAACCCAGTTCATCGACTTCCATTTGGAGCCCACGATCCTCCCTCAGATTGGCATGCCTCAATGTACGCATATTGTTACAGATCGATCAAGAGGAAGCACTTGCCCGAATATTAGAGACCCTCTCAATCCATATCTGCTGCTTATAGGAAACCCACCTGCAAGAATCGAGCTCGGTACTAGCTCTGGGAGCCCTTTCAGGTGACAACAGCGATGCTTTCTCGTTGCACCTATCCAGTGACGATGTAGCTTCGAGTACCGGCGAAGTCGGTGTTGGTAGTGCTCTGAGTCCCCGGGCTGAAGCTGCTCTGATTGATTGGATCCCAAACAGTAGCCAGATGTATGCGGTCCGATTGGCTGGATCGTTCAAAGTATCGAAGTCGCGCGGGACTAACGTGTCTGTTCGAGATCGATGCCTAGGCGCCCACAAACTGTAGCGATAATTCGGTAAAAAACGACTCCTATTGCCAAATGAACGAGCTCCTTCGCCACAAAAGAACCACGGACGCTGTAGTGTTAGCTGGGGATCTAAACGCTCAAGTTGGAAATTGTCCACTTGTAAACTGCATCTGGGCAGACAACATGGGGTCGGCTCAGGTAATGATAACGGTGAACGGTTACTTCATTTGTGTGAAGATGCTCGCTTACTTTTTGGGAGCACCAGCTCCCGATACAGCACACTTCGAAAAATGATATGGCGCCCACCAGCTTCGAACCAGACATGGAGGCAAATCGATCACATCGCGATCAGTTACCACTAGAGAGTCTGCGTTCAAAACTATCGCTCGATTTGGTGCACATGTGTGAACACTGACCATGCACTCGTAAGTGCTGATTTGCAGGTGTATTTTAGCGAACCTCCGGGACGACAATGTGAGCGTACAGATATCAGTTAACTGGCGAAGCCAAGTGTTCTGAATGCGTATCGAATTACGCTGGCGTCCGGGTTGAGCAAGCGCTCACTGAATACAGTTGAAGGTCACTGATGGCATGTTCACCAGACCTTACTAGCAGCTGAGAAACCCTCATATAGTGAATCTAATAGCTGACATGAACAATGGTCTTCGTAGTTTCTAAAACTTATCGATGCTCGCCGGCACATTTCTGCTGAAAGCGAACACAATGAGAACCGCAGAAAATTCCAGCAGAATTCCTGCTAGCCTGAAGAGAGACCGCGAATTCTGGTGGTCTCATCGTGTGTCAGAGATGGAAGTGGCCACTGCCCTTGGGAACCACCATTAGTTATTGCATCTGATACGGGAAATGGGCAACAGGAGACCTGGTGTTAGTGAAACTATTTATGAAGAGAGTGATAGCCAATCCACAACTTTTCAAAATGCTTGAAGCGTTGGTCTGAGCGTTTTGAAAAACAATTTAATCGATCGGAATTGTTAGATTCCACACTGGCCAGTGATCGCCCTGCTCCCTGGGCTGTCCCTCTGGATCCAACATCTCGTCCAGAAGGCGAACTTTAGATCGGACTGCTGAAGTTACAATAAAGCCGTGGGACCAGATGATCTTCCTCAAGCCCTCTTCAAATTCGGGGACCTGCTCTTGTGGATGATTTACGAGTTACTAGTGAAACTGTGGGAACAGGAAACGGTCCCAAAAGACTGGAGGCGCTCCGTTATAGTCCTAATTTTCAATGGAGACTCAGGATGGGAATGCTGCAATCATAAAGAAATCAGTCCGATCTTCATCGTCCTCACACTGCTTGCTTCTGTCATCCTTCACAGATTGACTAGCAATCGTCAAGGACAGATGCGTGAGGATCAAGCAGGGTTCCGTCGACGTCGAGGCTGCATCGATCACATTTTCACATTGCGTCAGTAGCTGAAGCACCGTCACATATATTAGCGGCCCAAGGTTTGCGTGTTGGTCGATATCAAAGATGCCTTCGATTCGGTGGACCGAGGTGCCTTTTGGGACTGTCTGCTAAGGAAAGAGGTGCCTGAAAAGTATGTAAATATTGTGCGAGCGCTTTAGGCGAGTAGCTCGAGCAGAGTGAGCGCTTACGGCAAGATGTCGCCGCTCTACACTAGCTCCAGCGGTGCAAGACAAGGATGCCTGCTGTTACAGTTTCTCTTCAACCGCCATCGACAGTCATGGAGATCACATTCACAGGATACAACTTATAAGGTGTGAAACTGACGATATTGCCCACATCTGTGACAGCTCCCAAAGGTCCCAAGCGGCACTGGACAGATTAGTACTGGCTGTCAATCGTTTCGGGCTATGCTTTGTACCCTCAAAATGCAAAGCTTTCCTCCAAAATTGGCAGGGACCGTCTCTTGCGCTGACCATTGGTGAGGATCCGCAAGAAGTCCCTCAAAAGACCAACGACCTGAGAAGTTGTATCAGGGCCCATGGGATTCAAGACGTGATCAAGAACCGTATAGCAAAAACTCAATGCGCTTTTGCTAACCTTCACAACCTATGGTGGGAAGAGTAGTGTACAATGCAGCCGTACATTCGACCTGACTATATGGTTGTGAAACCTGGCCCATTGGATCAGGAGATCAGCGGTACTTTCGCAGCCTGGCTCATATCTCGTGGTAACACCGCGTGAGCAATGAGCGTGTTCGGTGCCTTGTTTATGACGTAGGAAGAAGTAACGAACAACTCAGCACCGTTAATTCACGCACCAGCGTCCAATGGCTCGGCCACGTGTCACGCATGCCGGTCCACCGACTTCAGCGACGTGCGTTGTTTGCGTGCCCGGGGTGCGGATGGGAGAAGAGAGGTGGCCAAGTGATGAGTTGGTCGAGGATTGCAGATTCTTACTTCGAAGTTGGTCTCGGTTGTAGTCTCCAGACTCCTTGGTTAGGTACCGAAGGAAGATGAACACGTTTGGCTAGATATACTTGTTGACATGAACAGAAGCTAACCTCAGTGGCGTTTGGTTGTGAGTTTCTTTGTCCCTACCCTCCCGCTTAGCCTACCCTATCAACCACGATCACATTTATTAGGCATAATATAACTTTTTACGGCAAACAGCCAGGTGTTAGCTCTCCGGAACGATGTCCATCCGTTACGGATGACAGCCAGTGTGCCTATGTTGCATATTTTCTTCCCTTTTCTAATTTATTACGGCACAATAGCTGAGGTGTTTTCTGACTGCAGCTAACGTGTATAATGATGATGATGACATCTTAGGGAGCACTAAGTGAGCATGTACAAACTAATCCTATGGTGCTGCTCGGAAATGCAGGATAAAGCTGAATTGACTGAGATGGCCGAGTCATGTCTTTTTTATAGCCGCTGACTACCTTCCTCGACGTTCATCATATTCTGTCACTGCATATAACTGGACATGGCATAACATGACATGACATGACGCGTGAAGAGACTTCATGGGCTGGTGTGTACTGTCTTCGTAAATGGGGACCTGGGTAGGGGCCACATCAGTGGTTAGAAAACCTATCCGACGTGGTACGGTTGAGCCCTCAGTAATGCTCCTGTATTCGGCTGATTACGCCTAACTGTCAACAATACGCTTCGACTGATGTCACGCACTTTTTCCAAAACTCCAATATGTCCTGCTTGACCTCCCCAAGTGATGCGGACCGCAATAACTGGAGCAGCCGCACTTCGGTGCCCGGATGCTAATTGTCTCCTAACTGAACGACTGCATGCGTGTCACCACCGAGCAAAGTAATACCTTCATTGCAAAATACCAAGTAGCTTCGGCCAGGAAAGGATATTATGTAGACAAATCCGGATTTGGATTTCTAATATTACGCGCTGATGTTATCGTAATTGATGGACAAACATATGGAACAGTATAGCCCAGTACGGTGAGTAAACCAACAGCTTAGCAGCCGACCTCAGTAAGTAGTAATTTGAGTTACTGCAGGTGGGGAAGAAAAGAAAGAAAGAAAAGCATCAGCAGTATGCTGTGCGAAGTACCGACGCTTCACCGCCGCGCAACCACCACCGGTCGCACGTGGGTTAAGGATACTGCCAGGGTCGCCCTGCCCCTACGCAGGCTCAAACTAACGTCGCCAGATTACAAGCTCGTTACCGTTAGGCTACCGGCCGGCCAAATAAACCGTCAACTGTTCCCCGTAACGGCGCTTCACTGCCGCGCGACCACCACCAGTCGCGAGTGGGCTAGGTATACCGCGAGCGCCAGCTCCTAGGGGGATTCGAACCGGTGACCTTATGATTGCAAGCTAGGCGTGCAGACCACTCAGTCACCGGAGAGAAAGGCAATAGCTGGACGATGCTGTAGTGGGATTGATAATCAATAGCAGAATATGTAAAACGGAATATATACCGGCAATATAGATGTAGCGTATATGCGATAGTTATGGGAAAAACCACGAAGTTCGGGGCACTAGAAACTCATTTGCTGAAACTTATAGTTAGCACGTTGAGGTGAGGACAACGACAGTGCTGAGTGGAATAGAAACAGGCGAAATGATGGAGACATAACTCACCACAAATAACAGCTGATTTGTGTAGCCAGTTCCCTGTTCGAATCCACCGCCACGTGATTTCACCAAGCGACTCAGGCTCTATGATTACCATTGCAACCTTCCGACTGAGCACAAAATCCAGTTCACGTTCGAAATCGTCAGGGGCATGATGGTTATTATATACGGCACGTATCACCGCATAAGTTTTCTTACCAGCAGTCATAAGCTACAAAATAAGGTAGAAATCATTTCAGAGCTCATAAAAAAGCATTTACACAAATAAACTGATGGCCCCAGTGTCTGAACGTATATCCTACTCCAGAAAACACCGAAATGAGGTGACTAGCATAGATGGACAACAGAGCTTGGCTTCTAAGTGTGTTCTGTGTCAGCGCAATGAATTAATGAGATTATAAAGAAAGCAAATAGTACAATAAAAGGTATGTTGTAAAGAAAAAGGAAACACGGATAAGGCCGATGTGCACACATAAAATCTGTAGTTTGCGGCTTTTAGTTTCACACCAGATAAGCAAGTGAACAGCTTCAAAAAATCGTGATCGGTCACTTACTAAGAGAACTAACGGGATCCGCAGGGAGTTAAGACCATAATTACCGCCAAGCTAAGCTTCTGAAGAGCTGACACCCGATTTGTGCGTTAATATCTCCTGCAAGTACTATACTACCTGAACTAGTAGCATTGCGTAGTAGCGCGTTCAGCTCGTGATAGAATGTGTCCTTGGCAGCATCAGAACTGCAGTCGGTGGGACCATAAGCGAAAATCACACAGTTTTGTACTACTTCGTGTATAAACCTTAGCGCACAGACGGCAGTCCACCGGAATCAAATCAACTAAGAATGGCTCAGCGTTGGAGCTTGGAATTATACTTAGACCATCTTGACCCGTAAGTGTTGCATCCGCGTTGCAAAATGCGCGCAACCAATAGCGAGAGGACAAGTCGAGTGCAGTTGATTCAACAACCCCAGTAGGGTCATTGATCCTAGTTTCGGACACACAAAACATCAATACCCAGCGTATCCAACGTGTGTGCGAGTGCAACCCCTTGACCTATTTGTTTTGGAGTGCAAAGGTTGAACGCCGCCAATGAAACTGGACAGCGTGGCCCTATAAAGGGCTGCTGACGATAGGCTGCAAATGGCCCTACTTCAATGGCACTTCGGTTGCTGTCAATTAAGTTGGGAATTATAGAAGGGAGGTTAGTAATGCGGGTTGGGATAGCAGTAAGAAAAACAGGTGGGAAAGAAAGGTGTCACCAGTAGCATGCTTTCGCTTATCTGCTGCTGTAGGTAGAAGATAAGGCGATCGTTGATAATCGGTGACCGCCAATGTAGGATGTAGTTGGAGTTTAGGGAAATGGTCATGATTGTATGTGGACTGAGATATTGCCACGGCGCCCATACCGCAAGAGAATGACAATAAGGGTCTACATCTAAAACCTTTGGCTCAAAATCCTGTCCGCAAGGCAGCGGAAAGGATTTAGTTTTACAGAAATCGACGCCATTCAATTTCAAACCACCAACCTTGAGACTGAGTTTGTTTGGCTAATCATTGACCAACCTCATAGGAGTAGCACTCAAGGGGCCCGGAGACACCACCCAGCGCAGCTCAATGGGTCAAGGAGGTACGCACTGTCGCACCTAGTCCAGTCTCGTTGCAACTGACTCATCAGAAAGGTCGATTAAACAACATGCAGAGGCTGACACCTGATGTTCTGCAGCGCGTTGTAGAGGCCGTTAAATGGCATTCCAAGGACAATTTTGTACAGCTGCAGCAGCAGCTGATAGAACGGAATCCACCTTTCCGTGTCGGGTGTCTGCAATGCCTTCAGAATGTTCAGGATTACGCTCAAATGCCAGTACGAGCTAGACCGCGTCAACAGTGCCACGACAATCGTAATCTGGCGGACATACGCTCTCGACTTATCGGTAATTTGGTTTGTAAAACACCTGTTTTAAAAACAGTATTTTTAGAGACGGTTAGTGTAAGGCTGTCCGGCTGCGGCGTTTGTCAAGTACAGCATTTTACTGAGGACGTAGTTCGTGCAGTTTTACTGGATTACCATGTCAACGCTCTCTTGAATGACCGCACAGCCGGCCTGTAGCTTAAGGGATCACAAGCCCACCTTGTAATTTGTGAGTGCGGATTCGAGCTTGCGTAGGGAACGGGCGACATTCGCATTCTTCTTAGCCCACGTGCGATCGGTAGTTGCGCGGCAGCGAAGTGTCAGTACTGCGTACCGGCGTACTGCTGATGCTTTGCACTTAGCCTCTGATCAGGTATTGGGTTGGTCAGCAGGCGTTTTGCCGAAGCTTTGGCTTACGAAAATACGTTTTCTACTGGGTTTCACATAAATTAGTAGGGCGACAAGAACTTCAGCTTATATGACGAGCCTAGGATCCACCTAAGATCATCCGGAATGTGGATCCTGGTGTTGATCAGTCATGCACCATTCTTCTCCACTCTGCAACATATAGGCACCACAAGTTCCTCGACGAACATCGAGAACTTCGCACCATTGCAGGTGTCACCGTTGATGGTCTTTAAGTGAACGATGCCTTGGTTATTCATTGCCACAGCGCCACCATGCGGACCTTGATTTTGGACAAGAGGACGTTCGTGTGAGTTCCTCTGCTTGAGCGAGCCCGCTTTCGCTACAGGCGGATGAAACTCGCCTTCACTTACGAAGAGTCATTATCTCTCGTCATCGCTGCATGTATCGATAAGTCGAGAGCGTAGGCCCGTCAGGTTGCGATTGTCGTTGCACAGTTGACGCGGTCTAGCTGGTAATAGCAATGGAGCGTAATCTTGAGTCTTCTGAAAGCGCTGAGAACTGTAGACACGGAAAAGTGGATCTCGTTCTCTCAGCCGCTGCTGCAGCTGCACTAAAGTGTCCTCGGAATGTCGTTTAATGGTCTTTTCAACGCGCTACAGTACATCGGGAGTCAGCGTCTCCTTGTTGTTTCCTCCACATTTGTGATGAGTATTGATAGCTTCTCGCCTTCAGGCATTGATGATTGTTATTGTCGTGCTCTCGTTAACATTGACGACGTCAACTGCTACGTGGGTGGTTTTGTCGTTGATGAACACAAGCTTCGTAAGGACCTCTGATTCGAACCTAGGTTGTTACTGCTTCTGTGCTATCGTAAACTATAGTTTTTCTATTTGGGGTTATAATCCATCGGTTGTTCTATTGTAGTTCGTGTACTGAAGTTAACAGATGATTAAAGCCTATCGCTCAGACCTACGTCTTCTCAATCGACATTCGTTCTATCTGTTTGGTGGATCCAACTCAACCTCACAACAATTTAGTCATCTGGAAATGAATCGGCTTCTGCGAACCGAATGCTTTGACACGGACCCAAAGGCTTCCGAGGTAACAAACACGGGAACACTTTTTTACATTTACTGACATCTTGGTCATTATTGATTCACACAAACCTCACAAGCTAAAAACAGTTGCACTCTCCCACCCACTGTGTTCTTCATACGAATCTGCAATCAGCACTCTCGAATCACTCGATGTGCAACCAAAGAATGAACTATTGGCACATCATCTATTAGTTATCTGCAAACAAGGATTAACCGAAAACCTCGATTAGTTCATACAGTGACTTCGAGCACCTGCTAGACTGTAATTTTTAATAAGTGAGTGCTGAGCAAAACCAAGAGTATACAATCAGCGATCTATTTGTCAGTGGGCAATTATCCAATTCCATAAGATAAAGACTGTTGGAGCATAAAAGCTTAAAAATACAGCCTGCTTTTGATCAAGTACATAGAGTTAGCTCAGAAACAAGCACATAAGTTTGTCATCGATTCCAATCGTAGCTTACAACGCTGATGATGAATCCGCTGATATGAGTGAGTAGTAAGCGAGCTCGTCGGTTCTGACAGGGAACAAGACGAAGGTTCGATTCATAAGGCTTTACTCATCTGAGAATCAGAGCATGAGTTATAAAGCAAGACGGTATGTATAGAAAATAATGCAGGTATAGCAAATGCAGGACAAACACACGACAATGTATTAACATTCTCCCCGAGGTGAAAACGATGGTTGTGCATAAACAATACAGTGTGACGCATCATGGTAACGCAATTCATTAGCATGTACACGTTATTGTCTGTATAAGTAATGCTGCGCGTTGTGGTCTAGAATACAATGGCTGTCAATTTGTTCAGGGGTGAGTGGGTTCAGTAGATGAGTTGGAAGATGTAGATGGCTCGAAAGGCTCCGATGGGCTTACACTGGTTGGCTGCACAAGTTCGTATTCAGATTTGGTTCTGTCATGAATTTCACTAGAAACACACGTTTGATCCCCACGAGGAGACAAATGCTGCAACGAGAGTGTTTCCTCACGTCCGGAAGTTAAGCGCACAAGAACATCAAACGGATTGCACTCTAGTAGCTGTACCTCTTCCACAACAGAATGGTACTTCGAGGCTCGGTAGTTCTTGAGCATAAGTACCGGACCCGGTGAAAACAAGCAACTTGGCAACGAAATACCAGTGGTTGAACTGAGATTAAATGAAAACATCCGTTCGTGGGGTGTGGCATTGGTCGCGGGGCATAACAGCAATCGGAGAGAATGGAACGCATCCAGTAGTTTCCCATTGGGTGTTGGGGAGACCTTTGGAGTTAAAACGATTGCCTTCCACAAGGTGGCGTTGAGACGCCCTACTTGACCATTGCCTTGTGGATGGCAAGCTGTCAACCGGCTGGTGGCTGTCTTTACTGTGAGGGAATGTTTTCAATTCGTCGGACAAATGAGACCCCTCAATTGGAATGAATACATGACGGAATTCCGAACAGCGAAAATATGTAAGCCAAACAGTGGATTACCGTATGTGTGGACATGTTTAGGCAAGGGAATGAAAATGAAAATCGAGAATACTCAGCAATTATTGTTAACAAGAATCGGTTATATGACGTGGACGGAATGGCACCTTTAAAACCTATGCTAAGGCTCTCGAATGTAGCTGTGGATTTAATTAGTTTGCCATTTAGTGGCTTGTAAAAACGGGGTTTAATTCGGCGCGCAACTTGTATCTTGAGATGACAACCTTGATAGCTTCAACGAAAATGGAAGAGTTTTGGAACGCACGAAATGGTACAGCCGCTTAACTCCAGAGTGACACAACAGGCCATGCAGTGGAATTCAGTGGAATTCAAAGAAGCAGCGAAATCGGTCCGTGATAACGCATTGGCTGCGAAGGTGACCTTCCTTGGACGATAAAAAAGTCAAACTGAAAACAGGAGAATTCCATACGCCATCTCATAACTTTGTCGTTCTTGACTTTGCCTTTTGCTTGTTAGCATACATAAATGCAACAAAAAGCTGGTCAGTAAGGAGCTTGAAATGGTTCTCTTCCTAAGAGCTTCATTTTTGATTGCCGAATGGTTTCTTTCACTCACGGACAAGGACCAAGAGAAAAATGTCACAGGTTTACCTCTTTGTTGCAATGTTGTGTCAATGGCAATGTCAGAGACATCCGTTTCCCCGACCAAAGAAGTATTGGGACTAAACGTGAACAGTGCTGCTTTCTCCAGCTCCTGTTTCAAGTCGTCAAAATTCTCCTTAACAGTTTCAGGGGACGGAAAAGCTGTGTTGCAAACAATACAATGGATGCTGTCAGAAAAAGCAGGAATTCATTGGGAGTATTAGGCCAATACCCCAAAGGCTCGCTGTTGACGTTTCAGATCGTGCGGGGAAGTTCACGCAATAGTCTGAAACGATCGATGTCCGGCCTGAGCTTGCCTTTGGATACTACGAATCAAAAGACAGTAAATTTCTGCACGCTGACGATACTTTTGTCATGGTTAAATGTTAGCCCATACTTTTGTGCCGTAGATAAAAATCGCTCAAAATTGTAGTCGATTTTTGTGGTTCGCTCCACAAATGATGATGTTATCTACATAGACAAAGGTACGAGACAGCTGTTCGCGTTTAATAAGACTAACAATTGGCCTTTGGAAACATGCCACACCATTCGTAACTCTGAAGGCAATGCGACCGAACTGATATAAACTTCCGCAAGCTTCAAAGGCAGTGTATACTTTTTCATTTTCGTGTATAGGTATTTGAAGATATGCACTTCGCAGATTCAAAATGCTATAAACATCAGAGTGAGACACCTTCTCAACTAGTTTATCGACCCGAGGTAATGGAAACGTATCGAGATAGGTGAGTCGGTTGATCGTCCGGCTGTAGTGGATAAGTACCCGACGTTTGCGTCACTCGTTAATAGTCATAAGCGCTTGAGGGCACAATCCTGGCGTTGCTTGATTTACCCAATTGGTGTGAGCGAAGAATTTGCCATATTTCCTATATGTCTTAAACTGAAGCCGAAGTTCTACTCATCAGTCAAAAATCCGCCAATCAAAGTAACCCAACTTTCGAACGATTAGGTATGAACTTCAAGAGACCAGTACCTAATAATAATAATAATAATAATAATAATAATAATAATAATAAATAATGTGTCAGCTGTACGCCGTAACGGCGCTTCGCTGCCGCGCGACCACCAATTGTCGCGCGCGGGCTGAGTATACCGCGAGGACGCCCACCTCTACGCGGATTCGAACCGGTGACCTTATGATCCCAAACCAAACGTGCAGACCACTCGGCCACCGGCCGACAACCAGTACCTACAGCTTCGCTTAACCGCTACATACAGTCGCCGACGAGTATTCTCGATTCCCGTTTGCATAAGCCTTATCATCATCACAGTACACGTTAGCCGCAGGTGGAAAATATCGCCACTGTGCCGCAGTACAAGACAAGAAGAAAAAACAACAGAGGCAAGCCAGAAAAGTTCCCAGTAACGAATGAGCATCGTTCCGGAGAGCTAACACCCGGCTATCGTGTCGCAAAAAGAGTTATAATATGCCTAACGAATGAGATCGTGATTGGAAGGGAGGCTAAGAAAGAGGGAGATGGAAAAAGGAATTCACAAAACGAAAGCCATTTGGGCCGGCTCCTAGGCATATCAGCAAGTGTGTCCAACCAAAATTGTTCATCGCCCTTTGGACCTGAGCCAGACAGTCGGGATGCACCAACCGACGGTAACTGCGAAGTGAAGGGTTTAATTTGTCTCAACTAAGTTATCGTTTGGCCTCCCCTCCTTCTTTTCCAACCGCACCCGCAGCGCGTAAACAATGCACATCGTGGGAGTGGGTGTGTTGGCATGCGCAACAGGTGGCCTAGCCATCGGAGCTGGGTGCGGATCGGTCCCCTTGCTCTTTCTGCAATAAATACCAGACGCCGAACACACACATTGCTCAGGCGGAGCTCCCAATAGATATGAGCTAAGCTGCAGAGGCAGCGATGACCGAACGTGGCTAGACGCTTTATTTGTCAGTCAACCAGATGAGCCAGGTTTCACTACCGTATAAGAGTGTAGAACGGACAGCTGCATTATAAACTCTGCCCTTCAGGGCAAGAGTGATGTCGGCTCTGCGCCACAGTTGGCGGAGATTGGCAAAAACACCACATCATCATCATCAACATCAGTACATCAGCCATTTGAACGGATGCTTCGCTGCCATACAACCATGGTGACCTATGAAATAAAGAATAAAAAGAGGGAGAGAAGGGGGACTTACCCGAAAACCTTAGTGCCCTAAGCAAATATTCAGGGTCAAGACGCCTACACCTTGTGTAGACAACATATCGCCACAAACAGCTGGCGATCGTGCAAAGATAAAGCGGTATTGGCGAGACAGCTTCCTTCCGGCTTTCACTGCCACGCGTCATAGGCAGCCACAACTCCGCAGACACATCAGCACCAAACACATTCTAACAGGTAATCCGATTATGAGACAGCGGCAGACGCGCCACTGGTGTCGGTTGCGAATCATATCCACTAAAGTCTAGAGCCGAGCACAAGGCGATTCACGTGGACTCCAGCCCAGAGGGCGAGACGGACCAACGACACCCAGTTTGGTCGTCAGTGACTTCACTTCCCGCTGCCAAGTCAACTTCTGTCCATCTCGAGCTTCGCGTCATCCAACATCTAGCAGACTAAAAAGGCCCTCCTAGGTAAGCGATGACCAAGCATACGTAGCACGTCCTCAAGCTAACGCTACTTATTCAGCGCAAGCTGTTATTCTAGAGCGCCAGCATGATTATCACTACCTAGTGCTCGCCTACGCACATCATCGTTGCGGACACGCTGATGCCATCCGACACCAGTAATGCTTCGCAGACCACAATGATCAAAGACCTGAAGGGGCTACAGATCTTCAGACCACGTCTCACTACCACACAGCAGAACGGCCATCACTGTGGCCTTGTACACACGGCCTTTCAGACGGAGGTAAACTCTCTTCAGTCGCCACAGATGCCGCAGGTTTAAGAAGGCACCTCTGCCCTTTGCAATGCATGAGCTGATGTCAGTTTCTGGGTGCACACCGGTTGCTGATGCAGATGCCAAGATAAGTGAATTGATCAACCACTTCGAGTTTCTCGTTAGCAAGGGTCACTGGGTCATCAAGTGGCTGCAGTAACACTTTGCATTTTGAAGGTGTGAAGTGCATACCAAATAATGGGACCACTCTAGACAGTCTATTCGAGGTTCATTGTGCCGCCGCAACATCGTCGAAAAGCAAGACGATATCGTCCGCATAATCAAGATCAACTAAGTATTCACCAGACACGATCTCAACACCTATATAGTGAGATTCCGCAAGGGAACACTCCATGATAGAATCCACAACGAAATTGAACAAAAATGGGGAAATCGTACAACCCTGACGAACGCCACTTGTGGTCGGAAAGCTATCCGTTAGGACACCGTAGACCTTGGTGCGGCATGTAGTGTTCGAGTATAGAGCACGAAGGATGTTCACATATTTCGGGGAAACACCTTCTCGCGCAAGCATTTCGAACAGAATCGATCGATCGACTGAATTGAACACACTATTGAAATCGAGAAGCACAGCTATTGTCGGTCTGCAGTATGCGTGGCGCTGCTCTAGCACCTGCCGCAAAGTGAATATATGGTCTATCCAGCCAAGTCCTGGGTGGAAACTGGCCTGCTCTTCCCTAATCCGAGATTCCCGTTACGCAGTGAGGCAATGAACGATAATCGAGGCCAGTAATTTTGGCACAACTGGTGTTAGACTAGTATCCCTGTGGTTAGAACAGTCTGTGCAACTGCCCTTCTTGTATATTGCCACTATAATCGACTCGTTCCAGTTACCCAGGACATTTCCTTCCAGACCCGTTCGAATAGAAAAGTATGTGCTTTGCAGAGGACCTCACCTCCATCCTTAAATAGTGCAGGGGGAGGAAATCCAAGCCAGAGGCACGAAAACGATTGAGGGTTGTGATCGCGTTTCGGATCACGGCCTCCGACGGTGGCGCTAAACTAATCGTCCATGGCTCGTCCTGCATCACCTGAGCAAAAAGAGGTCCGGGAGCAGGGGGCCAACTGAACTGATCTTGAAAGTGTTCCGCCCAACGAGCCATATGGCGCTCCTTATTGTGTATCAGTGGACTCGCTCTATCCCACATTGTTTCGCTGACGCCTGATTTCCTGGGACAAGTGGTGCAGATCAGCTGGAAGAGCTTGCGGGTAATTGCCTACTGCTTCTGCCTCATCCATTTCTTCAGCCCGACTGTTCCACCAAGCCTACTTGGCAGCACGTAGGCTCCGCTTTAGTTCACGCCTAATAGCCTGTCTGGTCACAATGTGCTCAGAGCCAGTCGTGAGGCATTTTCTGGATTCACATGGGTTCACCAACCTCTCGGATATCCAGTGACTGGTGCGGTGACGATGGATAGTGCCACAAGCAGATGCTCCTGCGTCGCGCATGGCGGCCGATATCCTATTCCACTGAAGCTCAGTGCCATTAGAACAAGACAGCGAAAGTGCAGTATGCAGTGCGTCTTGATGGGCTTGCCTGGCCGAGGGTTGAGACAATTTCTCAGTTGCCAATCGGAGGAGATGCTTGGTAAGGATCATGGAGAAACGACAGCTGGCTGGTGTCACTTGGCTCAGGGCGAGGTTGCGGACATCCGCCGAAACGCACACGCAGGTCGGCACACACGTGATCGTGATCGGAGTCCACGCTGGTGCCCCAAATCGAGCGCAGTTTTCTACATAGCCTCTCCAGCGGTAACTAATCGCGATGTGATGGATTTGCGTCCATGGCTTGCCTGAGGCTAGTGGGCGTCAAGTCACTCTTCTGCGGGTGCTATGTTGCTAGTGCGCGCGATAAAGAGACGAGCACCTTCACATAGGTGTCGCAACCGCTCACCGTTATCAATACGGGAGCCTACAACATGTTGGACGCCCAGATGAACCGCATTAGAGGACAATTTTCTGACTTGGGTGTTCAGATCACCAGCAAGCACCACAGTATCCATGCTATTTCTGTAACGAAGATCGGTCAGTTGATGATAGAAATCATCTTTCACAGGATCAAGGTCGTAGTTTGTGGGGGGGGGGCGTAAGCCGCAATGACAAACAAGCACCGTTTGTCCCCGCGCGATTTCGAAGCCTGGAACGAGCCAGCCAACCTAACGGCGCACATCCGGCTGTTGACAGGGATATAGTCGATCAGGGTACTTTCAGCCCGGCTACTCAAAACAATGCCGAGGCCACCTTGACCGGCATTTGAAGCTGCGTCATCGCCAGACAGGCGCAATATGAATGTGCCGCCAGTATCGCATGTGGGAAATCGCAGAGTAAGCACAGAGCTCGGATTTTGCTGGCGGGTTTCCGATAAACAGCAAATATCGATCGACAGGGTCTCGAGTGTTCCGGCAAGTCTTGCCAGTTGGCCAATCTGTAGCAAAGTACGCATGTTGAGGCATGCCAGCTTTAGTGAGGATTGAGAACTCCAAAGGGAAACGGATGAACTAACGTTGTCCATTTGGTTGAACATAGGCTTCTCGATTGGATTGGAGCGACGCCCGGCGATTGTGTGAGTTGAAACCAGAAAACAAGCGACTATTCAAGCCAAGTGGGGGGGGGGGATGAAAGTGAAGTTGGAACGGGACGCTAAGGACAAAAAACGCAAGAGGGGGAATAAGAAGATGGGAAGGCTTGAGCAATAGCATCCAAACCCTTATCCACCCTGCTCGATGAAGCAGATAGGGTACCGTTGATTATCCTCTGCGACGGCAAGAGCATCAAGAAATTGTTGGAAGGAAAGCTCATAGTGTATTGCGTGAGTAGGATACTGTCTGTTTGCTCAGACCCAAACAGGAGAACGATTAGGGTTCTCAACTAAAGCCTCGGGTTCAAAAACCTTACCACAAGGCAGCGCGGTTTTGACAGTAAGGAGGCACCCCCACACCAACACCCAATCTGGAGGGACAGGAGACGGCGTTTGTCTAGCCTCTAACCATTGACCAATCTTGTATGAGTGGCTCTGAAGATGTAAAAAGCACCACCCAGCATAGCACAATTCTGAAGGTGAATAAAGTTGCGGGACCAGATGATATGCCTCCAGTTCTCTTCAAATCCGGGGGCCTGCCCGAATGATTTACGCGAAGTACTAGTGAAACTGTGGGACAAGAATCTGTAACAACTGATTGGAGCCGCTCCGTCTTAGTCCCAATTTTCAAGGGAGGATCAGGATCGGAATGCGGCAACTATAAAGGTATCAGTCTGATCTCCATCGCCTCCAAATTGCTTGCCTCGGTCACCCTTCACAGACTGATTGGTATTCGTGAAAGCCAGATTCGTGAAGAGCAAGCTGGGTTTGGTAGAGGTCGAGGATGCATCGATCACATTTTCAATTTGTCAATTGTTAGAGCACTGTCATATACTGGCAGCCCATCGTTGTTGCATTCCTCGATATCAATGAGGGCTTCGGTCCTGTTGATCGACGTGCCCCTTTGGATTGTATGCTCAAGGAAGGGTGTGTCTGTGAAATATGTAAACACTATCGGAGCGCTTTAAGCGCGAAGCTCGGGCAGAATGAGGGCTTGCGGAAAGCTGTCGGCGCCTTTCAATATCTAGTGATGTGAGACAAGGATGTCTGCTGTCACAATTCCTCCTCAACTTCGCCATTGACGAAGTTATGGAGATCGCGTTCACAAGACACGACTTGGAGTGTGTGGAGCTGCTCTTAGGCGAACGAGTTCTTGACTTGGAGTATGCTGACGATATTGTCTTAATCTGTGACAAGCGGTACTGGACAGATTAGAATTGGCTGTCAGCCGTTTCGGGCTACGCTTTGCAAAGCTACCCACCAAGGTCGGCAGGGACCGCCTCCTGCGCTGACCTATGTTGGGGATCTGCTAGAAGTCGTTCAAAAATGCAACTAGCTGGGAAGTTGTATCAGCGCTCTTTGGATCGAAGAGGAGCTCACGAAGCGTATGGCAACATCTCGAGACGTTTTCGCTAACCTTCGCCACCTGTGGCGCCGGCACATCACTCTCGCCCTGAAGGGTAATGTATAATGCAGCTGTCCGTACTGCTTTTCTTTAAGACGGTGAAATCTGGCCTTTTAGATAACCAGACATAAGAGGATAGTTATGTTCGACCATATATATATATATATATATATATATATATATATATATATTGAGAGAGAGAATCAACACTGTAAGACACAATACAATTGGCTGTCACAACACATAAGAGAGAAACAGGTTTAAAGAGAAAAAACTATTAGGGTAGAAGAGTCTTACAGAAAGTGTGCCATTGCGTACGGTCCTTGGCCATATCCTCCAACCTTTGCAACCGGATGTACCCGGGGGTTTTTAGTCCTGAACCCGAGAGTCGGAAACGCGCAACAACAGCCAGATTCAACGTTTGCGGCTTAACGCATTGAATCCAAGTTTTACACCGCCTCCTTTTCGTCGCTTCCAAGCCACGCTTATGCCTGCAAATAGGGCTCATCGTAGTAGCCGCTGGGTAGGCATGCGGAACACATGCACAAGCCAGCGAAGCCTCCGCAGTGAAATTATGTTATCAATCGGTCGGCGGAGTTTGTTAGATCTGAAGACTCGCCGACAGATTTCCTCACCACTGATATGATGCTGCCATCGAACACCAGCAATGCTTCGCAGGCAGCAGTGGTCAAAGACAGATAGCCGCCGAACATCGCTTTTGCGAACGGGCCAAGTCTCACAGCTGCACAGCAGAATCGCCCGTACCGTAGTATTGCAGACCAGTCCCTTGAGAGCGAGGCTGAGGTCATGACGAAGCCACATGTGAAGAAGGTTAGCGAAAGCGACTCTAGCCTTGGAAACACAGGGAGATCTCATCTGTCTAACCACCAATACTAAGAAAACTCCCAAGATAAATTAACTTGTCGACCACTTCCAGCGGATGCTCCGAAAGGCTGAGATAAGGACATGCACTTGGTCAGTCTTGTAATAGGACCTTATATTTGGAAGGGACAGAAGTTAACCCAAATTGGGAGGCAGACATCTCCAGTTTGAGCAGCACATGCTGGGCGGCTTGGGAGGATTCGCAAATCGCAGCGATGTCATCGGTGTATTCTAATTCCCGAAGGCGGTCACCAGGGTGCAGTTAAACACTGCAGGACTCAGAGTTTTCCAGGGTAGTACCCAAGATCTTGCCTATAGCGGAGTTGAACAAAAATGAAGAGACGGGGCAACCCTGTCTAACACCGCTAGTGATACTGAAAGGAGACGAAATTTCTCCGTATGCTCGCACGCAGGCCGGAGTTTGATGGTAAATGGCACGGAGAATGCTGACGTACTTCTCAGGTACTCTGCTCTTCAGTAAGCAGTCCTAAAGAGACACTCAAAAGTCAAACGCGCCTCGAATGTCCAAGAATATTACTATATTTGGTCGACTGAACGTATAACGATGTTCAAGTATCTGGCGAATAGTAAACATGTGATCGACACAACTGCGATCCGGGCGAAATCCTGCTTGTTGTTCACGCAAGTGCTGTTCCCGTATGCAAGTGAGTCACCACAAGAGTAGAGCAGCGAGCAGTTTGGATGCGACACAAATGACACTGATGTCACGGTGGTTTGAGCAAATGGTCCGGTCTCCTTTTCGCAAACAGGTACAACATCCGCTAAATTCCAGTAGGGTAGAATGGTTTCAGTAGTCCAAACCTGATAGAATAGAAATGTCAGTTCGCGAGTGAGAGCGGGACCTCCATATTTAAAGAGGGGAGGAGGAGGTTCATCTGAGCCAGGTGACTTGTGGGGCTTCAGTAGGCGAGGCTCATTGGAAACCTCAGACTCTGTCGGTGGAGAAACATCCACGAACCAGGGAGCACTGTGAATTCCGGAAGATAGAATCGGTTGCGCTGGTAGCTAGTTGAACTGATATTCAAAGCGCTTTGCCCATTGTACTAGACGATGGTGACAACTGTGAATTAGTTCACCATCATTTTCATGTTAAAGCTCCCTCACTGTTGGTATTCTGCCTCAAGTGGAGCGAATAAGTTGGAAGAGTTTGTGGAAATTTCTCAGTGAGGCTGCCCGCTCCATCACAACGACGCGCTGTCCACCAAAACTCGCGATCCTTCCTGAGGAGCTGTCTGAATTCAGCACCTGTGGTTCTGCGTAATGCGTTGTACTGAACTCTGGCGGGAATTGTTCGAGGACTTTCCAGTAATTGGAGCGAATGTGAGAGATCCAATGCCTAACAGATCGTCTACTGAAGCCGCAGACCAGGGTAACGGATTTTCGTAAGACCCACTGGATCGGTGTCAAGTGTGTCTCAACATCGGAGGATAGAGAACGCAATTTGGAGACTAATGTGTTCTGAAATGCATCGAGTACATCCGGGGCGGCGAGCTACGCAACATGTTCCGATGGCTCGGCCACGTGTTGCGCATGCCAACCCATCGACTCCCGCGATGTGCGTTGTTTTCGCACCAGGGGTGTAGATGGAAGTTGGGTGGCCAAGCGATGACTTGGTCGAGAGCAATAAAATCCCGTACTTCGAGGTTGGCCTCAGAGGAGCCGTTCGGCCCCCTGGTTGAAGTCCGGAAGACGATGAGCACGTTTGGCTGGATAAACTTATTGATGTAGCTAGGAGCCGACCTATGTGGCGTTTGTGTTGAGTTTCTTTGTCCCTTCCCACCTCCCTTAGCCTCCTCCTTCAACCGCGACCTCATTTAGTTGCATAGTAGCTAGATGGTAGCTTTCTGGAACGATGCCCATCTGTTACTGGTAGCTCAGCTGGCATGCACCTGTTGGATGCACTTTCTTTTCTTATGTACTGAGATAAGGTAACTGAGGTGTTTCCACCTCTAGCTTCCCGGTCTTATTCCTTTGGGTTTACATTGGATATGGGGTGTGTGGATGGAGCTATGGGTGGTGCAGCACAAGCCATCCATGTTCCCTGTGTAGGTGTCCTGCGACTGTCCTATGGATGCCACAATGACAGGCAAATCAGAAACCGGACACCGATCATAATAAAATAATAATTCCAGCGAGAATAAGGATGATGCAAAAGCTGGTCCCCTGTTCCTGTTCCTGTCTTTTCCACCGAAGCCCCAATGTCCAATAACTTTGTGTTACTACACCCCTCTACACTAGCGCATATAGAAATCAGTGACAAGTTACTTATGTAACTAGATCTTGAATTAAGTATGAAGTTTTCACCGTGTTCCGATTATCTGCAACCTTTGTTCCTCAAGACGGTGATCTAGCACACTGTTGCTCCAATTTGCCGTTTTTCGGTGTTCTCTAAATACCGGATGTCGCTGGACGGATTGAAAATTGGGTAACGTGAATTCCATATGCTAGGATGGAGACCGTCAGGACCCCGCAAACTATCAGCCGATCTGCCCGAGATCGGGTTGTCAATTCATGGAAGGAATTCATAAGCGAGCCCTGAATTCTCACCTGATGAAACTGCATATCCTCTCATGCGTTCAGTATGGTTTTCGGAAAGCACGTTCATGTACCTGTAACTTGATACCAGAGAAAAATGGCCGAGATCGCTGGAGGCTAGCAATTGCATGGGTCATTTACGTCGATTACAACATGGCATTTGATATAGTCTCTCATAGATGTATCGTTTTCAACTCTAGAAAAGTGGTGTTTCTGAGAAGATTCGCTTTTGAATCGCTAACTTGCTGAATAGTCGGAGCATTCATGTGAAGATGATTGATACATGTTTCACACCTGTTTGAATGATCATGGTCTCACAAGGCTCTGGCATTGGCCCTGAACTTCCATCAGAGCAGCAAACTGCATTTTTTGACAAAGTTTGATGAGCTAAAACTGTGCGTGGTGTCCAAAGTTGAAGATACTGGCCAACTACAAGCAATGATAGACCGGTTGCACTGCTGGCCAATAGAGTGGCGGCTAGATAGCAACCACGATAACTGTTCTGTCCCCCCATCGGTACCTCGGATCTATCTGGTATTTATCAGATTGGTGGCCGCCTACTCAGGAGCGCAGACTTCGAGAAAGAACTTGGAGTTATGTTCCACCCAACCAATGCAAATTCCAGCATAACCTAAAAAGGTTTCGCTGCCAATAGGATGTTCTTCTTTCTCGCCCATATAATTCCACATCTGGCTTATTTGCAGCTCCCACGTGCAACAAGTTCTGGAGTACGTACTGCCAGTAACTTAGTATTGCGCAATTGATCGGTCGTTATAAACCCAGGCTCCACCTGCCATGAAAGCCGAATGCTTTCTGACAGAGAAAGCTCAGCGGCAGGGGTCGAATTCCGTCACGACACCCCGGAACCTGTTTTACTGTCATCAACTTTAAAAGATCAACCTGCACTCACTGGAATATCGTCGTCATGATGATTTACATAAGACGTATTCTGCGAGATAAGATTGAACATTGTATTGAATGGGAAGAAAAGTTGGAGCTGTACACGACCCACAAGTTGTAAAGAGTTAGGGTCGGGTCTTATGGAAGGGCCAAGCAAACTTACAGCTGGTTGGACTCGGGTGTTAATCGCAAATTCATCGGGCCCATGTGGCTTTTAAACAGAAAGCATGCCGACTCAAAGCATGACATTCCATCGCGCTCTCTGATATAGCTAAGGAAAGAATCAGGTAGAGTAGGAAAATGAGCTTTCATCAATATGTAAATCGGAAGCGTTGGAGGTAAAAGAAGAACGGGGTGCTGCGTCAGGTGGGAAGCGGCCAGGAGTTGATTGAGGATAGGCTGTGGTATGAACTACAGAATAGTAGGTAGTTGTCATAAGGAAGATCGCGATGTACTTTATCAAGATGACGGTCCAGGTGAGCCTTGAAACCCCGTACAGTAGATGCCGAAACTAAGTCGGTTCGCAGGACGTAATACGGTCTGCAGACTCGCAGGGCGAAGAATTGTCGATTGTAACGCAATCGGCAATGCTGGAGTGTGGGTCCGTGGGAAACCACGAATATGGGAACAAGAGTGGTGCAGGCGTGCACAGAATTAGGTAAGGTTATAAATGCAAAGCTCAAGTTGCTTTGAAGACGTCAGTATTTCAGCGAGAAGTGACCAAGACGGTGAAGCCGTTGTAGGTAATCTAAGTGTTTGAAACTTCGTTTTAATTTTGTCGCTCGACGTTTTGGGACTTCTAGCTAATGATGGTGTTTACGCAACCAGAGGCTCCAAGCCTGGATAGCATGCTCCAAGTGAGGGCGAAGGAAGACGGAAATTGCACGATTTAATTTGGCCGGACGCACGTTTAATAACCCCAGTATGCGGTTGACAGCACGTGCTGCTTTCCGGCAAGAAGCAGATACAGAAATATTGGTTTCCGTGATGACATCAAAATATCCTTCGGATAAGGAGGCCTGGAGAACAGATACCCCCATGAAGCATATTGGAGAAAAGGAAGGGCAGGCAGGAAGAACGTGACATTTTGAAGCATTAAATGGTAAGGCTGTTTACCAGGTACAAGAGGTGAAGGCGGTTGAGTTCCATTTAAAGTGCGCGGGTATCGTCCGGAGCATTAATTGTGCGCCACAGCTACGATGTCGACTCGATTTATGTTGTGACATCGTCAATGAAGGATAGGAAGAAGTCCGGCCTGCCAACAGACCGCTGCAGAACTCTGCTTGTCGCAAAGATGCGGGTGGGCAGCGCTCCGTTGACGTGTACTTGGACAGTACAGTGGTGGAAGTAGTTCCGGTTTCAGTCCATCAAGGCTCCAGGTATAACGTGAGACGTGTGCTAGGACGGTGTGATGGATTTTGGCAAAAGGCTTTGGTGATACGCAAGAGGCTAACATGCGTTCCTACGCCGGTGTCAACAGCGGTCGTTCATCTATCTCGGGCGAGTAGCAGTTTACTCAGGAATGATTACTGGCTTCGCAAGCCGCGCTGGCAATCGGTAAGCGGTTTCTGAGCCTCAATGTGGTCCATTATAGCATCCGCAATGATCGATTTCGTCACTATGGAGATCGTTGTGAGGTGGGCTATCTGTCAGTAATCGACGGCGTCTACGCGCACCACCTTTGTCGATTAGTGTATTGGTATCTGCTTTGCAATCGTTGGGAACTTCACGGTGCGAGAAGAAGTGGTTGAACAGCAACGCTAAAGCTAGAGCCGCAACGCAGGTTCCACGAACCTTGGATAGAAACCGCCTGCGCCTGCAGAGATCAATGACGTCGAGGGGTTGAGTTTTGCCAGGACCTTCTCAAGAGTGGACTGAACAGTTGTCAAGTATGTTGAGGATGAGGTCAGGAGTCGCTATCGTTGTAGGGAGTGATAGAACTTCAGATTTAGATGCGTACTGTGGGCACAAGAGTTCTGCGGCATCGTTTGTTAATTTGCGAACCTAGCGGGGGTTGTCAGCGCAGTGACAGTGTCTGACTGGTCGGAGGCAGTTGAAGTCGCTATATAAAACTTTGGAATAGAATAAGAATTTACGCACAATTTGACGCTGTTGCGCGCTTATATCTTCGCGTATAACCTGGAAGCATTGGTTACGGAGAAGTCGGTAGGCTCCCCAGTGAGTGTATGTTGGACGGGAACGATACGTTGTCCATCCCGTGACCCTGTGAGCAACTTACTTCCGGATAAGGCTTCGGATGGTTATGAAGCGTTGCTTCCCTACAGAAACATGTTTGTTGATCATGGCTGTAGAGCACAATTCACATAGAGTAAAGCAATAGGTTGACCACGTGCTGTCAACGCTCTAGCTAGGTTCGGGTGACCAGTTGTTAGCGTAAATGTGTTCAACCTTTCGTTATCAGTCCAGCGTTTGATATAAGTTAGCCAGTTGACAAGTTTGTCGGTAAACCATACAAAGTCGAAACAGAGGATGAAATAATCGTTAAGCTCCAGAAGGGCATCATACTCGATGTGCGAAAACAGCAGTTGCTCGTTGTTGAAGATGAGATCCATCAAGGATGGTTGTTTGTTGTTCCGGAATCCAGTCGGCTGGCAGGTGTAGTTGTACAAGGGGGCAGTGTGAAGCAGACCAATAAGGCTTGAGGCGCAGGAGTCAGTCGTCGGAATGGAGCGAAATAGACGGAGTATGTTGAGGTCTCTTGCAGTAAGGTGTGTTTGTGTGATGGAGTAAGGTAGACGTCATGTAAGAGTTATGCGTCCTTCTCGGATGAGTTGCTGGAGGGGCGATACATAATACTAAAACAGCACCACATGGTGTCCGGAGACTGACAAGTAGTTTGCTATGTTAGTGCAATTCATGGATGTGTCGTAGTACCATGCGGGTTGTGCGGTCGTAGTGGAGGACTGACATAAGAGGAAGTTAAATTTTACCGTCGTTGATGTCGCCGTGCAGCCATGTTTCTTTTACGGCTATCAGGACGCCTGGACTAGAGTTCCGGAAGTTTAGATAGGAGGCCCTGGCGCGTTTGTGTAAATTAAGACGAGACCTATCTGGATGATGAGTGCGGGATAGTTAAGGTGCTGCCGCCCAACAGATGACCGGCAGTGCATCGTTTTGTTTGGAAAGATAGAGCCACTAAGGTTGCTGAAAGTTAGGGATGCCGAGATGGGTAGCGGGTTGTGGTTCATTGGAGAGCTGCCGGTTCGAGTGTGTAGGGAAGCGGGTGACTTCAGGCAGTGGAGCAGTTGATTCAGTTATGATCCACCTAGAGACAGTTAAGTCAGGGTGCGGCGATGATACCGAAAGGGCTGCTGCCTCGGGTGTGCTTACTTTGACAATGGCTAGTGCCTTCTGAAGTAAATGACATTGATTGCAGTCGTGCTGTTGTTGAAGTTGTAGGGTTAAGGGGCACAGTTCAGGAAAACCATACACTGATAAAGCAGGTAGGGGTAGCGCTAGCCGTAGTCAGCGGATAGCTAGGCATGTGGAAGCTTAAAAATGGAGGTTTCCAGCTAAAATCAGGCCAACAGGAAGGAAACAGGTCTTCGCCTCACAAGCAGCCCGTTTCGTGAGTCGGTAAACAAACCAAGGCACCCCGGGCACTTTGCAGTTTGTAAAAAATTTCGTCCGGATTCAGATTCAGATTGGACAGCAACGATAGGATAATGCATTGTGTTCCTTCTTGAGCAGAGCGTCGAACCAGGAAATGATAAGGTGGTACGAGGTCTTGATGGATCTAAAAGGAAACACCCGAACTATACCCTGGTCAACAAATTACTGCTCACGTTCCTCAGACTAGCAGTCCCCGCTGTGCAGGTAAGTTGAAGGAAGGTAAAAAAGGAAGGTAAAGAGGAAAGTCATTTAAATGAAGGACTACATCAAGGGGTGAGGAGAATGACAGAATATGAACTCGAAGTTGGAAAAAAGATACGGTCAGGAAAAGGGAAAGGTTTCGTGTTGCCGCCCAAGAGCGTCTAACTGACGGACGATACTCTTAACCGTAGGTTCACTGACTACACTTTCTGGAAGCGTTCCAGCGCTCGATAACTGTACGCGATAACCGAGTTTCCGCACTGATCCGGTCGGAACGCGTCTTGTGTAGTTTCATGGGATGACCGCAAGGACAAGGCAACTTAGCCGGAGTAAATAGCGAGCTCAAGTCCGGTCAACGTTCCTAGTAAAAAGGCGGTAAGTAAGGATTACGTCTGCTCGAAGCTGTCGGTAGCGCATTGAATACATGTCCAGGTTAAGTATACGCTCGGGGTACGTTTGTTCCCGTAACTACTCGACCAACTTGGTACCTACTCTCAAAAGCCTCTCGAACACCACTGGGTACCGAAGATGGCAGGGTGGGCAAGCCTGGATGCAATATTCACAGGGCAAAACGAAAGCTGCGAACAGCTTCACAAACATGTCGGCAGTTAAGATTCCGAAAGAACGACGTATTAGGAAACTCTCATTTGCGGCCTTCTTCCAGATGTTACTTTAGCAACTCGTGTGGTGAATGACTGGAACTATTAACCTGAGCTAGTCGCTTGTACACAAACAAAGGAATGCTCCAATGTTTACTTAGGTGGCTATAGAAACCTACTAGCTTAGCTAGCACAGATCTTCTTATGTTTACTAGCGAACACCGTTGCACATGCGATCGTAGTGTTTCTTTGTTGGACCCTGCCGCAACAACAAATCACAATCTTTGCAGTGAGCGGAAAGTGATGGAGCTGATAAGGAATATTTGTGGATATCCTTTTGACCCATAAAAACTAATGAAGAAAACGGCAAGATTCTTTCAAGCTGTGACGGTTTCATGGGTGTGTGCAGAAGAGTAAGGTTTGCTTTTCCGTGGTTCTGCCTCGAGGTCTTACGGCAGGGTCCTTTTGCTGTCGATAGGTTCCAAACATTGTAGCTTGCGACCCAATAGTGGTGTGGGGCACAGATATCCATCGCCTTGATTGTGGGTCTATGGCTACCTGGAAGAAAGGGACTAGTGTTCAGATAAACGGCCGATGTTGGTAGTGTTATTGCTTTGCAAGTGATGGCATAGAGGTGGCAGTACGGGGACATATAGGTGTCAGACAGCGGGACAGTTCAGTAAAGTTAAATAAAAGTTACATAAAAGGAGTACCGCGAGCTAGCATATCAAAAGTAGTGACCCTTCCAGGTAGCTTGACGTGTGGCCCAAGTCTTTCAACAAGAAAGGCCAGCGACGCAAGAGCTAAGCATCTAGGCGTTGTTTGAAGACCTCTGTATTATGTGCTGAGACAACTGTTTCAGGCAGGGCATTCCAGAGGAATGCGATACACTAGCTGGTTCTTCCGAACTAAAGCCGACTACTGCAAGTCACGAATTGGAGCCAGTGCCCACTTTGATGGTTTGTGCGGGCGCGAACGGGTAAGTCGGTATTAGGGTGCTTGTCGTTAGGACGAGATTACCACGAAAACTAGGATAGTACAGTGGGAAGAGGTGCTCTTCGTAAGAGAGATCGGATAGTCCCTCCACTCTCTTACTGGTTCTGAGCTGGATGGTTTCCAGCAAAGCCTCGTCCGTCTTCAGGTACGGCGGTTGGACCGGTATACTGTACCCCAACAGCAGGTGTACCAAGGTGCTGTAGAGGCGGACAAAGGTTTCTCGAGGGAATGACTCTAATGCACGCTTGCCTTTCTCATCGAGGTGGCTACGTTAGCGCTCGGTGGATATAATAGTGCCTGAGTCGCATTCCTGTGAGGTGGCGTTAAGATGCACGCCGCCGATAGTGTATGGAGTGCTCACATCTTGTCCGATGTGCGTGATACCGCACTTGGCAGTGTTAAACGGGAGCAAGTTTTCTGAGACTCAGGAGTACGTAGCATTGATGTCTCACTGAAGACGCACCTAATCGCATGGCTCACGAATAGGTCGCCATATCTTAGCATCGTCTGCAAAGAGCAGTATATGGCTGCTAATGAAAGATAAAATTGCCTTCATGCTTATTCCATATCCGGATATCGTGTCGACCTCCATACCGCGAGTTCCGGAGTAGAGTTTTGGTCATAAAAAGGTTAGGCTTTCAGTCCAGTTGGGACCGGAACGATAGGATAATCCCGTGAATGTCTCTTCTTTTGCGTATCGTTGGATTGGGAACTGATAGGTCTTCTTGAGATGTTGAAAAGCCTAAAACAAAGGCCGCATCATATCTTGTCCAACCAATTACTGTCCACATTTTCCTGCCCAGCAGTCTGCCAGGCCGGTTTATGTGAAGTAAGAGTGAAAGGTAAGCTAAGAAAACAAGAGGAAGGTCGGCTAAATAACGATAATACCAAGGTGTGAGAAGAAATAAAAATAACGGACGGAAAGTTGGATACAAGTCGGTTATGAGAAGGGGAAGATTTAGTACTGCCACCCAAGAGCATCTAACTAACGCTCGAAACCTTCAACCGTAGACTCCCTAGCGACGTGCTGCGGAAGCGAGTTCCGATGTGCAATAACTCAGCGCGACAAGCGAGTTTCCGTCCTTACCCTGTCACAACGCAGTTTGTGCAGCTTCAACGGATGATCTCGGAGACTAGACAGCATGGCGGGACCAAATAGCCAGGAGAAGTCTGGACTGATCTTACTCGTTAGGATACGGTAAGTGAGGATCAAGTTTCCTCTAATTCTGCGGTAGTGCATTGAGTACATACCCAAGATAAGCAAACATTTGGGATACGTTTTCCCCCGTAATCCCTGCACTACCCTTTTACCTACTCGCAAAACCCCCTCCAGTTCCATTTTGTCCCTTACAAGATGAGAGGGACAAACCTGGATACAGTATTCTAAATGGGAATGTACAAAAGCTGAAAACAGATTCACAAAGATATTGGCCGTTAGGACACCGAAGGAGCGGCGAATAAACCACATCATACGGAACCCTCTACAAGCAATCTTCCTTCAATTGCTCCCAGAGTGAAGTATTGTGGTGTGGACAATACCTAGATCAACCTGCTGAGTGACAACAGGGGTTGCACTTCCACCAAGTACATAGCGTGTGGGAGGCCTAGCCCCTCCAATGCGGAGGATAGAACATTTCACCTGATTTATAGGCATCAACCAAAAGGTTGACCAATCCCAGAGCCTATCCATCGCAGTCTGAATTGCCTCAGATCCCCCCCAGGGATATGCATAATATTCCAGAGGTTGAGATAATCAGCAAACAATAGCGACGGTACTCCAAGCTCCTCGGGTAGGTCATCGATATAAATTGCGAAAAGCAACGGCCCTAGAATCGAACCCTGCGGAACGCCACTAAGAACAGCTTGTCTAAGCGAAAGACTACGTCCCACTCGTACACACTGTTTTCTCCCTTCTAGGAAAGCAGACACCCATTTAAGGGCGGCTTCAGAAATCCCATACGATCTCAACGTTAATGAGAGTCGTTAACGTGAGACAGTATCAAAAGTTTTCGAGAAGCCAACGTAAATAACATCGACAACGTGACAGTTGTCTACTGCCTCAGCCGAGCTTTCACCAGCTACAAGTAAATTTGTCAGACATAGAAATCCATTACGGAATCCGTGCTGTGCCGCACTAAGAAGATTAAACTTAATCAGGTGATTCTCCACCGAATACCTGACCAATTTTTTGAACAACTTAACTACTACGCTTGTCAAGTTGACAGGCCGTTGGTTCGCGGGCAGAACTCTGTCCCCGCCCTTAAAAATCGGACAGATGATTACCCCCTTCCATTCCGAAAGTAAGGCACTGTTGTCGAGCGATATTGTAAACACGCATGTCAGTGGGCCACTTAGCTCAGCGGCCAATTCATGCATCAGCTTCGGATGAACTGAATCAGGGCCAGAAGCACTGGAAGGATTTAGTCCTTGCAATAGCCCGAAGACTTGTGTCTCTGTTATGCTGATTGCAGTTAGGCAAGAATCCTCTGGGACTTTTGTGACCAGCTCAATCTGAAGTAGACAGGCCTCACAAGAAAAGATACTAGTATACTGTTCGCTAAGTATAAAAGCTTTATCATAGTCGGTATGGCCACGGGTTCCGACCGCTAGTAGTAAAGCCGGTATACATGAGTTTGTACCGCTGCGTCTTTACGTAAGCAAAGAAGTTTAGATCTGTTACGGCTGCGTCAGCCAAATCCTCTTCGTACTGAAGACGAAGAGTCGTAAGATGGTGCTTACAGTTACTTCTAACCGCTCGATAGCTTTCGTAGGTGCTGGTTGATGAAGCCGCTTGGTAAGTTCGCCAGCCCTAAGAACATTTTCAGAGCAGGTAATTACCTGTATGACCTATCCAAGAAGGGTGCGGCCGTGTCACCCGTCTCTTAATGAGTAGGGTGTGGGGAGCAAAGATCTCGGTGAGGTATGCCTTAAATTTTTCCCAGGCTGTCTCAACGGTGTCAGCCAAGGTAAAAGCGCAATGCAGAACTGAAGCTTTGTCTCGCACTGCGTTGAAGTCTGCAAGCCAAATATTTGGACATGCCTCAGCGGTAGCTTGATGACACTTAGAGCACATCGAAAGGATATGAAGACATGGTCACTGGCTCCCAGACGACAGCCGTGTGTAATATCACTTACGAAATCGTATCATCACCAATAGCAGTACATCAGCCATTTGAACTGATGCTTCGCTGCCATACAACCATGGTGACCTATGAAATAAAGAATAAAAAGAGGGGGAGAAGGGGGACTTACCCGAAAACCATAACGCCCTAAGCAAACATTCAGGGTCAAGACGCCTACCCCTTGTGTAGACAACATACCGTCACAAACAGCTGGCGATCGTGCAAAGATAAAGCGGCATTGGCGAGACAGCTTCCTTCCGGCTTTCATTGCCACGCGTCATAAGCAGCCACAACTCCGCAGACACATCAGCACCAAACACACCTTAAACATGCAATCCGATTAGAAGACGGCGGCAGACGCGCCACTAGTGTCGGTTGCGAGCTATGTCCTGTAAAGCCTCGAGCCAAGCAAAAGGCGAGTCACGTGAACTTCAGCCCAGAGGGTGAGACGGACCAAGGGCACCCAGTTTGGTCGTCAATGACTTCATTTCCCGCTGCCAAGTCAACTTTTGTACACCTCGAGCCCTGCGCCATCCTACACTTGTATGTATGTATGTATTCTCAATAGTCTATTAACTAGACACAGAACCAGTATAAAACCATGGAGATCAACAGATTAGCAAGATTTAACGCGTCATAGTCATCGTGGCATGCTAGTTGAAGGTGAGCAACACACTTCAACTAATATGCCGCAGGAAGAATGGAACATTTAGATAAAAAGTAGAACAAAACATTTTTGTTGGTTTTTCACATGTCGCTTTTGTTCTTTTTACGTCATTTTAATGTTTGTAGTATTAAACATGTGAATCAACACATTACTGTACACCATTCTTCCATTGATTCCGGTTGCGGGTCATATCTTCAAGAGTGCTAAGCCATTGGCATTCCTCATCTTTGGGTCCCCATCCTGGAAGACGTACGGATCCAACAGCAGCTAGACACGACGTCAGCGATTTCATGTGCTGCCGCCAAGTGGAAGGCTGACCACCACGCGGTCGCCTCCAGCCAGGTCCTTGACGAGCGAATAGAGTGCGACGCGGTAGACGCTCAGGTGCCATGCGAAGGACGTGACCGAGACATCTCAACTGGCGCAACCAAACCAGTTTGTTGAAGGGAATACTCGCATTCCCTAAGATGCGACGTCGAACGTCATTACTATTTACTCGATGCTGTCACCAAACACGAGCGATCCTCCTTAAGCACCGTTATCGAACGCAGAAAGACGACACATGTCTTCCACGCGAATCGGCCAAGACTCGCACCCATACAACAATGTTGAGAGAACTGATGCGCTGTAGACGCGGCACTTTAGTGAGAATGTGACGTCGCGACGACGCCACAAGTGCTTCAAATTGACAAATGCTGATCCAGCTTTAGCGATACGAAACGAAACTTCTTTGTTGATAGTGCCATCAGCAGAAACACAGCTCCCAAGGTAGACGAAACTATATACCTGTTCAAGTTGTGCACCTTCAAGAGTGAGTACGGGAGCAGGTGAAAGTCAATCCTTGAGCAGTATTTTACACTTCGATGGGGTGAAGCTCATGCCATACTTGGATGCTTCAACCGCCAAACGATCCAGAATGAGTTGCATACTCTGAGGATCGTCACCAAGTAAGGCGATATCTTCAGCATAATCTAAGTCGGTCGAGTGCTCACTCGGTAGAAGCTCTAAGCCAAAATGTTGGAAACCTTCTAGAGCATTCGACAGAACGTCTTCGATTGCAAAGTTGAAGAGGAATGGGGACATAGGGCAGCCCTGTCGTACACCGCTATTGACAGTGAATTGCGAGGAAAGCTTGTCATAGACCCTCACTCTGCCGGATGTATGAAGGTAAAGTGCTCGTAAGATGGCGGCATATTTCTCTGGCACCCCGTTCTTTAGTAAGCAACGCCATAAAGCAGGTCGATCAACGGAGTCAAAAGCAGCACGTATGTCTAGAAATGCAATGATAGTGGGCCTGTGATAAATGTGGCGATGTTCGAGGAGCTGGCGGAGAGTGAAGATTTGATCCACGCATCCGCGGCCAGGACGGAAACCAGCTTGTTCTTCACGGTAGTATGATTCACATACTGGGGATAGCCTGCGAAGCAGAATGGATGCCAATAGCTTAGAGGCAACCGAAATAAGACTAATCCCGCGATGATTTGCACATGAAGTGCGAGCGCCTTTCTTGAAAATCGGGATAATGGCTGATTCGCCCAAAGAGGAAGGAACTTTCTCTTCATGCCAAATTTTTACGAACAGCGCGGTCAGCTGGTTAATAATCGCCACACCGCCGTACTTGAATAGTTCCGGAGGGAGTCCGCCCAAGCCTACAGCCTTGAAGCGCTTCAAGCGTCGAATCTCGAGGCAGACTTTCGCTTCGCTGGGTGGATTCAGAGGGACGAGCCACGGTGGACAATAACCTGTACTGCACGTACTGATGTATGGTGGAGGCCAGTTGAACTGCGGGTGAAAGTGCTCGTCCCAACGGTCCATACGCCTTTGTTGGTTGGTGATCGGAGACTCATGCACCTCACAAATGACTTCACTGACACCAGGTTTCCTGAGGCCAGTGGACGGAATGAGTTTGAAAAGCCTGCGAGTGTTGCCAGAGAGAGCAGCGGTCTCCATCTCTAAAGTGTCTGGGAAAGTAAGAATTGACTTGGAAATTCACTATTTTAGCGATTAATCGATTATTAACGATTATCGCATCGATTTCGAACGTTCCAGAATGTTCTTTTGCACGTGATTAAAATCCACCTGACCCCTCGGCAAAAGTTAGGGGAACCACTAACCCTGGTAGCTGACCTTCCAATTCTAGAAGTCCGCAGTCGTTCAGTTCAGTTCAGTTCAGATGGGGACTGGAACGATAGGAGAATCCCGTGAGTGTTCCATCTTGAGTGGATCCTTGAGACAGGAATTCATGAAGTGCTCAGTTATTGATGGATCTAAAACGGAAACACCCGTATCGCACCCTGGCCAACCAGTTAATGCCCACATTTCCTGCCCTAGCAGTCCCTGCTGTGGCAGTCACGTGAAGTAAGCAAAGGATAGGAAGAGAAATCGAAGGTACAGAATAGGGAAGTGCACTTAAATAAGAAAATAATACCAATACGTGAAGAAAAGTAGAGAAAAGAAAATCGAAGTACGAAGATGCGAGTTAGTCAGGAAAATGGAAAGGTTTCGTGTTGCCACTCAAGAGCGTCAAGTTGAAGCTCAAACCCCTTAACCGTAGATTCCCTGATAACACTTTCCGGAAGCATGTTCCAGCGGTCGATGACTCTGCGTGACAGCCGGATTTCCGCCCCAATCCGATCGGACCGCGGTTTGTCCAGCTTCAACGAATGACCGCGTAGAACAGACAATCTAGCGGGACTGAATAGCCAAGATAAATCTGGACCAACCTTCCCAGTCAAGGTACGGTAGGTTAGGATTAGGTCCCCTCTAAGCCTTCGGTAGTGCATTGAATGCATTTCCAAACTAAGTAGACGCTCGGGGTACGTCCGTCCCCGTAATCCCTCGACTAACCTAGTACCCACTCGTAAAACCCTCTCTAGCTCCATTTTGTCCCGGACGAGGCAGGGCGGACAAGCCTGGACGCAGTATTCCAGATGAGGCCGAACGAAAGCCGAGAACAGCCTCGTAAAGGTGTCGCCCGTCAAGACTCCGAAAGAACGTCGGATTAACCACAACATGCGGAAACGTCTGCTTGCGGCCTTCTTCCAGTTGTCGCCGGAGTGTAAAGCCGAAGAGTGTACGACACCTAGGTCAACCTGGCTAGATACACGGTGGAGTTCGACCCCACCGACCAAGTACTTCGCAGGAGGACAACCTCCTCCAATTCGAAGAAAGGAGCACTTTGCCTGATTTATGGGCAGGAACCATAAAGTAGACCAGTCCCAAAGCTTATCCAATGCTCGCTGAATAGCTTCGGAACCCCCAGGAACATCAACAATGTTCCACAGCTTCAGGTCATCAGCAAATAGCAGCGATGGTACCTCAAGCTCCGCGGGTAGGTCATTCACATAGATAGAGAACAACAGCGGTCCAAGGACCGAGCCCTGCGGCACGCCGCTGAGGACAGACTGCCGAAATGATAAGCCCCGGCCTACCCGTACACACTGTTCTCTACCCTCCAAGAAGGCAGTCACCCAATGAAGGGCGCGGCCAGATACCCCGTAGGAGGACAGCTTTTGCGCGAGCATCAAATGTGGTACCTTGTCAAATGCCTTCCAAAAGTCGACAAAAAGCACGTCCAGTGTGTGGCCGTTATCCACTGCATCCGCCCAATTTTCGCGAGCCACCAACAGATTCGGCAGACACGAAAATCCCTTCCGGAATCCGTGTTGTACATCGCTAAGTAGATTAAATCTACTCAGATGACTCTTCAATGAATCTCTCACCAGTTTCTCGAGGAGTTTGACTACTACACTCGTCAGACTAACTGGCCTGTAATTTGCAGGAAGACCCCTGTCCCCATGTTTGAAGAGGGGACGGATGACAGCTTCCTTCCATTCGGAAGGCAATGCACAGCTGTCAAGCGATTTCTGAAACACAATAGCGAGCGGTCCACTTAGTTCCGCAGCCAACTCATGCAACAGTTTTGGGTGAATTAAATCAGGCCCAGAGGCCTTAGAAGGGTTAAGCCCTTGTAACAGCTTACGAACTGCAGTCTCCACTACAATAAATTCGGATAGTTCTGAACCCTCTGGGGTCCTGCAAACCAGCTCAACGCCTGTCAAAGAGGTTTCCCTTACAAACGCTGCCGCATATTGCCCACTGAGTACGCACGGGTTGGCCGCCTGTTACCATACGAACGCCACCTTGGTGGTCATCACTCGCTCGATGAGAACCGCTCTGATAACGGAGAGAGACTTCTCACATTGTGCGAAGACAACCGTCTGTTTCTTTCGAGCACTAACTTCAGGCGTACGAAGAAGCGTTCCGCAACGTGGCGTCCCCCTTCTTCAACACAACCGTGGTCTCAAATTGATCACATTGCAATTAGCTTCAGATGGCGCGGCAGCGTACTAGACTGCAGGTCCTTTTGGTCCACATTCGTTGACTCAGATCATGCTCTGGTCTGCGCGAAAATCTGTGTGTTTTGGAGGATCCCGAAACACGAAGCACCGCAAGATTGATGTAAACAGATTAACTGATTCCTCTGTCCAGACGAGCTATCAGTCTTCATTGGCATATGCACTCAGTTGCAATCCACCTCAAGAAGTGGAACAACACTGGACTTGTATACGGAAGGCAATGACCATTTCCGGACAGTCATGCTGCGGCCTAACTCGACGCCCATTGAAGGCTTGGATCTCTGCTCGTTCTCTGGAGCTGTTCGAACGCCGCAAAGATATACCCGCGGAATCAGATTGCAACGAGCGGCGCCGTTCTGCCAACCGGCTGCTCAAGCAAAGCCTACGCAAGGATCGCGAGACGTGGTGGTCTGAACGTGCTTTAGAGATGGAGACCGCTGCCCTCTCTGGCAACACTCGCAGGCTTTTCCAACTCATTCGGTCCACTGGCCTCAGGAAATCTGGTGTCAGTGAGGTCATTTGTGAGGTGGATGAGTCTCCGATCACCAACCAACAGAGGCGTATGGACCGTTGGGGCGAGCACTTTCACTCGCAGTTCAACTGGCCTCCACCATCCATCAGTACATGCAGTACACGTTGTTGTCCACTGTGGCTTGTCCCTCTGAACCCACCCAGCGAAGCGAAAGTCGGCCTTGAGATTCGACGCTTGAAGCGCTTTAAGGCTGCCGGCTTAGACGGACTTCCTCCGGAGCTATTCAAGTACGGTGGTGTGGCGATCATTAACCAGCTGACCGCGCTGTTCGCAAAAATTTGGCATGAAGAGAAAGTGCCTTCCTCTTGGGGCGAATCAGTCATTATCCCGATTTTCAAGAAAGGCGCTCGCACTTCATGTGCAAATCATCACGGGATTAGTCTTATTTCGGTTGCCTCTAAACTATTGGCATCCATTCTGCTTCGCAGGCTATCCCCAGTACGTGAATCATACTACCGTGAAGAACAAGCTGGTTTCCGTCCTGGCCGCGGATGCGTGGATCAAATCTTCACGCTCCGCCAGCTCCTCGAACATCGCCACATTTATCACAGGCCCACTATCATTGCATTTCTAGACATACGTGCAGCTTTTGACTCCGTTGATCGTCCTGCTTTATGGCGTTGCTTACTAAAGAACGGGGTGCCAGAGAAATATACCGCCATCTTACGAGCACTTTACCTTCATACATGCGGCAGAGTGAGGGTCTATGGCAAGCTTTCCTCGCAATTCACTGTCAATAGCGGTGTGCGACAGGGCTGCCCTATGTCCCCATTCCTCTTCAACTTTGCAATCGAAGACGTTCTGTCGAATGCTCTAGAAGATTTCCAACATTTTGGCTTAGAGCTTCTACCGGGTGAGCGCGCGACCGACTTAGATTATGCTGATGATATCGCCTTACTTGTTGACGATCCTCAGAGTATGCAACTCATTCTGGATCGTTTGGCGGTCGAAGCATCCAAGTATGGCATGAGCTTCGCCCCATCGAAGTGTAAAATACTGCTCAAGGATTGGCTTTCACCTGCTCCCGTACTCACTCTCGAAGGTGCACAACTTGAACAGGTAGATAGTTTCGTCTACCTTGGGAGCTGTGTTTCTGCTGATGGCACTATCAACAAAGAAGTTTCTCTTCGTATCGCTAAAGCTCGATCGGCATTTGTCAATTTGAGGCACTTGTGGCGTCGTCGCGACGTCTCATTCTCACTAAAGGGCCGAGTTTACAGTGCATCAGTTCGCTCAATATTGTTGTATGGGTGCGAGTCCTGGCCGCTTCGCGTGGAAGACATGCGTCGTCCTTCTGCGTTCGATAACGGTTGCTTAAGGAGGATCGCGCGTGTTTGGTGGCAACATCGAGTTAATAGTAATGACGTTCGACGTCGCATCTTGGGGAATGCGAGTATTCCCTTCAACAAACTGGTTTTGTTGCGCCAGTTGAGATGGCTCGGTCACGTTCTACGCATGGCACCTGAGCGTCTACCGCGTCGCGCTCTATTCGCTCGTCAAGGACCTGGCTGGAGGCGACCGCGTGGTGGTCAGCCTTCCACTTGGCGGCAGCACATGAAATCGCTGACGTCGTGTCTAGCCGCTGTAGGATCCGTACGTCTTCCAGGATGGGGACCCAAAGATGAGGAGTGCCAATGGCTTAGCACTCTTGAAGATATGGCCCGCAACCGGAATCAGTGGAAGAATTGTGTACATTATTGTATTGATTCACATGTTTAATACTACAAACATTAAAATAACAAAAGTAAGATCAAAAGCGGCGTGTGAAAAACAAACTAAAATTGTTTTGTTCTACTTTTTGTCAAAATGTTCCATTCTTCCTGCGGCATATTAGTTGAAGTGTGTTGCTCACCTTCAACTAGCATGCCACGATGATTATGACGCCATGAATCTTGCTTATCTCCTTATCTCCATGGTTTTATGCTGGCTCTTTGTCTAGCTAATAGACTGTTGAGAATGGTTGGCGGCATCCGGTTTCGGATTTGCCTGTCACTGTGGCAAGCCACAGGACGCCTGCGCCTACAGAGGGACCATGGATGGCTTGCGCTGCACCACCCACAGCTCCAACCACACACCCCATATCCAGTGTAAACCCGAAGGAATAAGACCGGGAGGCATGCGGATGGGAACCACGTTTCATCAACGGAGCCGGCCCACACTCCTTCACAGGCAAACACAAGCACGCTGTATTTGGGGAATCAAGCCGCACACAAGGCGGTGGCTGGACCGTAGTCCGCTCCACACTCAGTGCATGGAACCGCTCTTTGAGCCTAGCACGGCCACAAGAACCGTGCACCCCGTCCCCTCCAGCAACGACCAACTGTCTCCTGGAGCCAGTAGGAACGATGTAGTGGGTAATAGACAGGTAGGCACCTTGTCAACATACACATCAAGCGCAACCATACCAGGGATATCAAACAACAGCCATTCAATTTAAACGACAAGCTGAAATAAAATAAATCCAATAATGCATACAGATACGGTGGCATAACTCTTCGCTAAATTACCATATGAAGTAAGTTGGTTAGCAACAAATCCGTGATAAGTAAGAAATGTCCACAAGTTACTTAAAATGCTACAAACGCAACAAAATTACCGAAGATAAGCGCAATTAGTGGAAGCAACGTGGCCAGTTAATAGAACATTATTCAGGGAGGCAGAACAAACCAAATAAAGCGGAATGAAATTTATCCAGCTTAAAAAGACCTAGTTTAAGTGTAAGTTGGTTTAGCCCAACTGCGGTGAAGAAGCATCAAGAATGCAACATCAGCCTCAGCATGGGGCTTGCCACAG